>JAKFHU010002088.1:42545000-42977500 GCA_023783475.1 Daubentonia madagascariensis | reverse complement strand
AAAAATATTCATGCACTTAGAGGAATATAATTTGTATTTTTTATTGTAGCACAGGTAACTTATGTTACATTTACAGACACTTTAAACCACATAGACATAATCACAAATATAATTTTTCTTTATATTTCTTCAAAAAATGATTCTCTAGGTGAACATGTTTTTAAAAAAAAATTTCCACATGTGAAAGATGAAATAAAATGAAGCAAAAATGAATATATTTACAGACAGCAATGCCCAACAATATTACTTATAAAAAGAATGTTGTAGTTAATGGCGAAGGAACTGAGTTCTGGTCCTAAGTCTACCACTAACTAATATTCAAAAACATTTAATTTTGGGCATCTCTAGACTTTGGGTTTCTTATCTGTAAAATGATGAAGGTATAAATTATGAGCTATAAAGACCTTCCTCACTCAAGAATTTTATAACTTCCCTTGTTTGTACTTAATAGTAAAAAATCACATATAATTTTGTAATATAAACACTTTTAAGACGTTGCAATTTTAATTTTTTATCTAGAGTTAGTGAACAGTGTCTGGTACAGAAAGAAAGATCATTTCTCCCCTCGGATGCTTCTCCCAACACTTGATGAGCTGCTTAAATGCCTCACGACTCCACTGCTATCATTTATTTCCCTTGTGGCTTCTGTAGCGTTAAATACTCAACCTTCTCTTATCAGACTTAGAAAACTCTTTTAGGCCACTGAAAGGCAAGACTTTTGAGGACCCGTGACATCCTATATGGCATCTTAGTATGTTTCACTTCACTCTGGGGAAAATGCAGATCAATCAACTGAAAACTCTGGGTTGGTGTGGCACATAAAGTAATAACCATCAGCACCTCAAATTATAGACGCTGAGCAGTGCACAGCAGGTCAAAAGAAATATATGCCAAATGAGTGAAACAGAACACAGCATATTTAATTCACATCAGCCCAAACCTTGGATCTATTAACTACCAACAGTGGTAAGGAAAATATTACCAACATATGGAATGATAGAACATAATTTTAACATCGTACAGCAATTAAAAATACTTTTTTAAGAAAAAGGATGATGATAACCCAATCCTCAAAAGTACTAGTGATAACTGGCATATCGTTTAATTGATTTTACTTTTTAAAAGTTAATTTCTTTACTTTTTATTATTAGTCATGTATTGCAGTGTTAAAATTAACATAAAGGTGAGAATAACACATGATCTTTATATGTCATCTTATTAAAATGAAGCTATTTTTAATACTTTTAAGAGGCCTATCAGAAAACACAATTTATATCCTCAAAGTATATTTTGTCAGTTTCAAGTATAATTTTTGCATTCATATTCTTTTATGAATTTTAATGGAGACACTTAAATTGTAATTATTCCTCTCAGCTCAAATGCAGGTAACAAATGGAATTCAATCAGTGTTTGCGCATAATGACCATCATTAAGAGAGAAATAATAATGACATTCTCTCTGCATTAAACTTGCAGACTCTTTACACAATGATCTGAATCCCATTATTGATCTCCATGGAGATATGCAATTGTCACCTATTCTGCATAATATCTGAATGTTAAATACATTTGTTTGGAACAAATATTTTAATGAATACAGTCAGTTCCACTTAATTAACTATCTGATAACTGAATATTTTTGCTTAATAATTCAACATGGAACATCAAAATTGTTCTATTTTTTATTCAAATGCACTAGAGATTAGTCATAGATATTCATATGAATGTTCATAAATGTATGTGGAGTTTAAAATTCCCCTTGGCTTTCTTTAAAGTATATCCATTAGAGGGACAGTGGAGAGGTATTTTTCATCTGTTTGAAATAATTTTTTCCCCTCACTGTTGTTTAAAATAACCCCTTAGAAGCTTACTTGTAAAATGTGTTTTCTGACCAAAACCATCTAACTTCCTTTTATCACTGGATTGCTCATAAGAGTACCACTATTCATATTTATATACATATATACATTTTTAATGTGGGCATTTGGTTTGGGGAAGAAAATATGAATAAAATATTAAATTCAACTCTGCAGCAGCCTCTAGGAAAGCCATAATTGGTGAATATTTGGCTTATTATCCTTCAAGAAAGAGAAGTCAAGATCATATTTGTAGTAATGATAATAATAAAGACCATGAACAATAATTAGATTAATTTTAGGGGGTCATGGGAACAGCCTCACAGGCCAGCATCAACACACTGCCTTTAGGTACTGTTATGTCAATCAATTCCACAAATATTTCCTGAGCGCCCACTGTAAGTCCCACATTGCACTTGGCAGTGATGTAACTATAATGAGTCAGACACCAGGCCTTGCCTCAAGAAGCTTACCATCTAGAGGAGAAGAAACACACTCACGCAATAAGTTTTGACACAGGTGACAAATGCTAATGGTTTAAAAGAAGTGCCATAGAAGCACAGTGGTGGAAGTGAATAATCAGACCAAGAGAAATCAGGCAGTCTTCAGACAGTTGGCAAACTTGAGCTGTGTCTTGAAGGATGAACAGAATTTTGCCTGGCTTAAAATGTGGGTAGAAAGGTTTTAACATAAAGTGGCATGAACAAAATATAAGAGTATATGGATCTTTCTGAGAACAGAAAGTGTCAGTCTAGTTCAGGTAGAGTGTGGCTGACTCAGTGAGCAGTGAAGAGAATGACACAATAAAGGTTACTATGATAACTACAACTTATTAAGCATTTTCTAGGCGCCAGGAGCTTGACATACACCTCATATCCTTGTTAAGCCCCTATACTGTATCATTATACAGATACGGAAGTTAGATTTAGAGATGAGAGAATTGCCTGATGCCACCTACCCAGTAAGTAGTTGAACTGGAATTTCAGAGCACGTTTATTGATGGCTAAAGCCTGAACTCCAAATGGAGTTGAAATAAGGTTGGAAGGGCCCTGAATTGCATGCTAAGGGAATTGGAGAAACATCGCAGGATTTTCCGCATTAGAATGGCATGATCAGTTGAATAATTTAGAAAAAGAGTTTGGGCCATAATGTGGGGAGCAGATTAGAAACAAGGAGATTTGAGGCAAACCTGCAATTATGAGATTGTTCCACTAATCCAGGTGAGATTACTTAAGCAGTAGAGTCATAATGGGAAAGGAAAAGGAACATATTCAGCAGACTTCTTGGGGGTAAGATCAATAGGATTTGGTTTCAGTTTGGGTAACTGAGTAGATAAAAATATCACTAGGGGAGAAAAGAAGAATTTTATCTTCTGTATCTTGTGAGATGAAGTAATGAATGTTTATACTAAAATAGTATTAATCGCACAGATTGAAACTATGTTGATTTAAAAATACTTCAGTTTTATTTCTGATAAAAGGCCCTAGGAAAATCCAGCAAGGGTATAGTTTTCCTCCATATTAGCTTCCATTATAGTGTCCTTTCTTTCTGTCCATTGCTCCTCAGTACCGAGACACCTAATATGAGAAGAAGCAATCTGGTTAATTTACACATACGTACTAGTGACCCGATGTGTTAATTCTTCCAATGCTACTAAGAGGTTAAAAGAAGATTGCTTCATGGAGGGCAATGCTCAAAGCAAAGATTTAAAAAATATCATTCACTTATTTATTAATTTTTGAGTGTCAAGAGTGCTCCAGGCTCTTGTGATATAAAAATAATTAAGACATTTGGCATTTTGCATGTGGGGCAGACATGAATCTTTGGGAACCAGAATGTGGACTGTGGTAGACTGAAAAATACTGCCCTCCTTCAAAGATCTCTGGAAGCTGTGAATGTGTCGTGTTAAATGGCAAAAGAACTTAGCAGATGCAATTGAGGTTATGGACCTTAAAATAGGGAGTTTATCCTGGATTGTCTGGGCAGACCTAATGCATGGGACCCTAAAAGTGAAAAGGAAGGTAAAACAGTCAGAAAGGTGCAATTGTACAGGAGGCAGGAGAGATGAGAAACATGAGTGAGATTTAATCCACTTTGGCTTTTCATATGGAGGAAAGTGGCTAGAGCCAAAGAATGCATGGCCTCTAGAAGCTGGGAACTGCCCTCATCTGACATTTGAGGAATTAGGAACCTCCTACAACTTCAAGGAACTGGTTTCTGCCAAAAACATGAATGAACAAGGAAACAGATTCTCCCCTAGACAATCTGACCTATAGACTTGCAATGTGATAAACTTTGGTTGTTTTAAGTGGCTAAGTTTGTGGTAATTTGTTACTGCAATAACAGAAAACTAATACAAATGGGAATAAAAAGAATATTTCCCTTATAAAGATATAAAGAGTATTAAATACAGTCATGGATCACTTAACGGTGAGGATACACTCTGAGAAATGCATCCTTAGGCAATTCCATCATTGTGCAAACATCATAGAGTGTACTTAGCTAAACCCAGATGGTATAGCCTACTACACACCTAGGCTATATGATGTAGCTCCTCAGCTACCAACCTGTACAGCCTGTTACTGTGCTGAAAACTGTAGGCAATTGTAACATAATGGTAAGTATTTGTGTATCTAAATGTGTCTACACATAAAAAAGTACAGTAAAGATATGGTGTTATAATCTTATGGGACTACCATTGTATATGTGGTCTGTCATTGACAGAAGTGTCATTATGGGGTACATGACTGTACAGTAATGTATGTACTTTGTCTGATGCATAGAAAATACTAAAAGCAATTAGTTATTACTTTTGTCATTATAGGACTGATTCTAAGTTTAGCCCTCAGTTTGCAAAGGATTTTTCCATTCTAACAGGAATTCTCTGGGATATGCCAGTCTTCCTCTGTGGCCATGGCCAATGGCCACCAGTTTTGGAAAGATGACTCTGAACCCCAGCCTAATTTAAAAGCAGACTTCTAAGTCCCATATCATTTTGGGATCCACTTGCCCCATAAGTAATACTGGGAATGCAATGAAGTCTAATTCCTTAGAGAAAAGATACAAGTTCTACTCCTTATCACCCCTTCCCCTAACACAATGCAATGTTCTCAGAGACACCTCAAATACAACTCATAGTATTAAAGAGAATACTTTACTCTTTAGTCAAAGAACATCTATATTCATATCAATGATTATCTCATGGTTTCTCCCAAGGAATAATGAGATTAGTGTTTGTTTGCTTTATACTCTGACACCAAAGGTCCAATTCTGGTGTTTAGTGTGGAGAAGCAATGTGATTTCTCCCTTGTTGTTTGGCTGCCCAGGCTCTGTTCCCCTTATTTAGGCAATTACATGACATTTTTGCTTTGAGGAGGCCACCTGTAGTAGATGCTATTGGTGCCCAGGACACATCTCCTTGCATTTTACCATTTCAGTGTAGGATAGCCCAACTTCCAACTGTCAGTGTGTATATCTTTTCCTGAGGGGCTTTCTGTGGTCCCCAGAGTTTCTTCTTTCTGCGTATATGAAGGACAGAAGTACTGGGGAATTAATTCCTTCAAGAGTTTGTCTCAATCAGTGTCTCATGGGAGTTTGTGTAAACTCTCCCCAGCTCTCCTAGAAGAGTTCCTGGTAGGAGCAGGCTCCAGTTACCAATGGTGGTGACTTGTTTGATTAGTTATCACTTATTGGCTGCCTTCCTTTCCTATCTAACTTCATCACTCTCCCATTGGTATTTCCTTAGATTGCCTTCCAAAAAAAAAAAAAAAACTATCTGCCCTTGAATCTTTATCTCAGAACTGGCTTCTGGAGGAAACTCTGAAGAGATACCAGCCTTTTCCCACTTCCCACAGATGTGCTTTGATTGAAGATAACTGCACTTATGGATCCAAGGATGGAGCATGTGACATACCTAAGACTCGATGTATTCCATTCTCCATGCTCACCCAAACTCTGCCCTGTGATTGGTTTAGAGATAAGAACATGATTTTATCAGAGCCAGTGGTTACAGACATTAATTTCTAATCCAGTGGATAAATATTTTGAGCTAGTACTATGTTCTAGATCCTTATGTTAGAGTAGAAGACTAGGAGGCAGGGCTGAGATTGGATGTAGGCGCTTGAAGATCAGTGCAGGTGTTAAAGTAAACAACTCTTAAACAGAAGTAACTAGAGGGGCTGATAAGTGCAGATAAGAACCATTCTTAACCAGTTTTTAGCTATCTCTGCCACCTTACATGAACTTTGGCTAATTACAATGTCATTTTCATTGTGGTTTTAAAATTTATTCACCCTTGAAATTGCTATGATACTTCCAAAACAACCACATGAAGTAAGAAAATGGGAGGGAACCCAATTCTAGGAATTACTACCCAAATTTTTAGTAAAAGCCAACCCTGTGGCCTTGACTATTCCTCCTCTCAATTAGTAAGGGTATGAAAGATCTACCATCATCTCCTCTCAGGGCAGCTGCTCTTTTTGAGCCTGCCCACTCTTTTTCCTGAGAGTGTACTTTTGCTTTCAATAAGGCTTTTGCTTGCTTGGTTGTACATGGTCCATCCTAAAATTATTTTCTGTGATGAACACCAAGAACTTGGAAAAACTTCCACTCTGTGACACTTAAAGTGAAAACAAAATAATGTATGTGGCACCTTTTCTGTAGTCTTACTATCTAGGATGGAAATAATGATTAAACAAACAATTTTTTAAATAAAATATGTAATTATACTTGTGGTAAGTACCATTTCAGAAGAATAGAGTATAATGTTATTTTTAAATGAAAGTGTCTCTCAGCCTCTAGCAGTCTATTAGGTATTAAAAATCTCAGAAGTTTCAGGTATGGCAACTTATCTGGTTAATATATTATATACCACAATAATTAAAGTGGTGTCTAGTACCAACATAACTTTTCACCATAGTTCTCATTTCTGACTGCTTAGACTAAGAAGTATAGATCACAATATGTAATAGTCACATATAGTGGTAAAGTTGACTTCCAGTTATATGAATATCCATCTGCTAGAAATTTCATCACCAGCAGATACTAAGCATTGATTATATCTGTCAGGAAACATAGGAAATTATGAGGGAAACTACTTTATTGAATGCACTTTTGACTAATAATGAAGAACTGAGTGGATAAGTGAAAATTATGAAAACTGAAGGGAAAAAGTGACCATGTCATCCATTAGTTCCTGATTTTTTTTAAAAGAGGGTATACACATTGTCAGGTGACTATTCTAGATTTAAGGAAGGCAGACTTTACATATTTCAGAGAAAAGGCCCCAAGAGCAAAGCCTCTAAAGTGGGAGGTAGTTTAGTCTGGTTGGAAGGCTCTCTCAAGAATAAAATTCTGACTTTGTCTACAGTAGCAAGTGGTCCCAGTGATTAATAAACAGAGAAAGCATTGAAGAGACCAATGAAGTTTCCTGGGGGAGTAGCTCCAAAGAACTCAGATTTTAAAAGCACATCTAGAATAGATGGAAGTTGAGACAGAGAATGAACTTAAAAGAGTGACACAAAACTGCTAGGGTAGAGTTTAGGAGGTTAAAGTTTAGAATACCTTCAACTTGTTAAAATATTAAGGACATATAAACAGTTTTTTTAAAAAGTTTATATGGAATAAGCAAAACAAGAAACATGTATGTATATATTCTTATAACTTTTATAATGTATCACATAGCTTTTGCTAGGTTGTGCTGCATAATAAACAATACCCCCCTTTTTCCCCATCACATTTCACATTAGTTGTGGATTGACTAGGGTTCTATTCTGCTCTATGTGTCTTTCTTATCCCGGGGTGCAGGGTAAGAGAGCAGCTGCTAGCACAGCTAGCTTGATCTTTTAGCACAGCTAAAAAAAAAGAAAAAAAAAAAAGACTGAACCATGCTGAATCATCTTAGGAGTCACCAAGAGGCAGAGCTTGAGGCAAATGCTTTCTTGCAGGGAAATTAATTAGTTGATATCCATATCCATCCAAAATTTGAAATAAGGCATTTGATGACCCATCTCTACTCATGTTTCTGTACTAAAATGGCTGCTAATGCCAAATTTCTTACAAATGCACGTCTCTTTTTCTTTCCAATATTTACATGTCTCAACTTCTTATCCTGGTTAGTCAATTTGGTAACTAAGGAACTTTTGCCTGAGAACTTTGTTTTAGTTTGATTATTCTCTTAGACAGCATATAGCAAGATATCAATTTAAAAAAATACATGGCAATCTCTACCTTTCAGTTTGAGTGGTTAGACAATTTATAATTAATGTATTTATTGATATATTGGTTTAATTTTTCTTACCATTTGTTTTCTGCTTTCCCCAGCTATTTTTTATTCTTTTGTTCCTCCTTTCCTGCTTTTTTTTTCTGGATTGAGTGTATCTTATGGCATCATTTTTATCTCTAATATTGGCTTGTTAACTATACCATTTGGATTTTTTTTAGTAGTTTCTCTAGAGTTTAACTTAGCACAGTCTACATTCAAATAATGTCATACTACTTCACATATAGTGTAAGAACTTTATAATTCTATTACTCAATATCTGCCTCCCATCTTTTGTTTTATGGTCTTATATTTTACTTCTTCAATTGTTATAAACTTAAATACACATTGATACTGCCATTTTTTAAACAGCAGGTAACTTTTGAAGAAATTAAAGATTGAGATAAATTATATTGACCCACATATTTGCCATTTCTAAATTCTTGCCTGATATCATTATATTTCTGCTTGAAGAATTTCTTTTAATATTTCTTGTAAGACACTTCCTCTGGTGATAAATCTATCAGCTTTTGTTTGCCTGGAAAAAAATATTTATTTTTACTTCATTTTTGAGAAATATTTTCTCAAATACAGAATGCAAGGTTGGCAATCTTTTTTCCACACTTTGAATATGTCATTCCATTGTCTTACAGCCTGCAGTTTTTCTATTCAGAAGTATGCTGTAATTCTTATTTTTGTTCTTTGTGTAATGTGCATTATTTTCCTCTGACTGCTTTAAAGATTTTCTCTTTATTGCCAGTTTTCATAAATTTGATAACGTGCATTGGTGTGGATCTATCTATCTATCTAATCTATTTACTTATTTTGCTTGGGGTTGGTTGAGAATCTTGTATCTATAGGCTTATGGTGTTTGTCACATTTGACAAAAGTTTTAGTATTTCTTCAAAATTTTTGGAGCTTAATTTCTGTCCTCTTTTTTGGGGAAGTTCAATTATACATGTTAGACTCCTTAATATTGTTACAAAACTCATTAATGCTTTTTTTAAATGTCTACTTTTTCTTTGTGCTTCTTTTTAGATAGTTTTATTTCTACGTCTTCAAGTTCATTGATTTTTTTCTTCTCTACTATCTAATCTACTCAATCCTATTTAGTGTTGCACTTCAGATATTAAATATTTTAAATCTAGAGATTCCTTATATCTTCCATTTTTCTTATCAGTATGTTTATGTTGGTTTTCATGCCTTCAAGCATGTTTATAAGATTTATAAGAGCTATTTTTATGTTGATTTTTATGTTGTGAACTACTAATTTCATCATGGCTGTTATTTTTGGTCTGTTTATAGTTTTTTCTTCTTGTCATATTTTCATGATTCTTGGCATGCCTAGTAATTTTGGTTTCTATGCTAAAAACAATGAATTTTACATTGTTAGGTATTGGATTTTGTGGCAGGCTTTTCAAGAATATTGGATTTTGGTCTGGCACACAGATAAGTGACTCTTTATTAAGTGTGAACGCTTTGAAGCTTACTTTTAAGCTATGTTATGGCAGGTCCAGAGCAGCTTTTTGTATGGAGCTAATTTAGCTCTACTATTTAAATGTGATCTTTCTAAAAACTCTGCAATTTGTCTCTTGTATTTCAAAATCTTTCTACTCTGACTGATTGGAACAAAACCACTTCTACCCATGTTTGAACTCTGGGAATTGCTACCGATTTCTCACTGTTTTTCAGTGGTTCTTTCCCCAGACTCAAAAAAGTTTTTTCCCCCCCACGAATAGGTAGGTCAACTAAAGCCTTAAGGACATTATTCTGCAGATCCCTCAAACCTTTTTCCTGTTTATTTCCTGCTCTCCACTACTCTGACCAATAAAATCTCAACTCCTTGACCTCTCTGACCTTAAACCACTCTCTTCTGAAGTAACTGTCCCCCGCCCTCCCCACACCCGCTACATGCTTGATTTCAGTTTCCTCACTTTCTGCTGTGGCCTGAAACTACCTGGCTCCAGGCAGTAAGCTGGGGCAGTCATAAAGCTTGCTTTATTTGTTTCCCTTCTTCCAGGAAGCTCAATCCTGTGCCGTTTATTGTCTCCTGTCTAAAAGGTGTTTTTATATATACACACACACACGCGCACTTATATTTTTACGGTTTTCTAGTCATTTGTAGTGGGATAGAGAAAGTAGAAGTATGTGCTTATTCTCTATGCCTATTACAACTTCTGATCAGCAGCTATCTATGGAGTTTTTCTGTGTGTTCTAGTAACATTCCTGATATATCACATGGCTCTACCTGATCTTTTTCCTGAAATGTTTACCCTTTGTTTTTTCATGGTTAGCTCTGCACTTGGGCAGGAAGTCCCTTCATTTCTAGATGGCACCACTACTTTGGAGTGGACTGGTAAAAAAATACTATTAGAGAGAAAAAAATCAAGCAAACCTAAAGTTCATGGAGTACATTTTGTTTGATAGTACATATATTTCATCCCACCCTGTTTCTTATATATATGTCTTATATATACACAATATATATACACATACAATATATATACACACACAATCACCAGACACACAACCATACATTCTGTACACACACACGCCATGTAGCCATAGATCCACAGTTGCAAAAGTGACTTCCGGTAAATTGATCTCCCTCATTTCCACATGTCCCCTTACCTCTAAAATTCATCCCCCTGAACTCTCACCTCATCACATGAACTACTCTAGTTTGTAGACTGTAGAAGAGATCTAGATCTCTTCCAGACTAGTACAAACCTTTGAAAGGCTGTAGCTTTGCGAGTGTCATGGTCCTGTTTCTCCCAGAGCCAGTTTGTGACTCCACTTTTCCTTTCTTTTGCCAAGAAAACATAATTGAGGTAATATGAAGGATTAGGCAGAATATCCTTTAGTAATTTGCATTTAAAGTGCATTACTTTCCTGTGGAACTGAGGTTGTGTCAGTTTCTAGTATATTCCTGTAATTGGTACAAAATATATTACCTGCCAAATTTTTATGGAATCTTTGAAATAGGTTGGCCCTCTTTACTAATTTCTGGGCTCAAAATTAATTCAAAATTTTCCCTTTTATTTCTGACAAATATGTTCATTTTCTAGGAGAAATGCTACAAAGTTACTTTCCAAGATATTGAAATGACTTGTGGATGAGCTTGCTAAACACCTACTGCTTAACTTTGGTGGAAACTGAAAGATGTCATCAAACTAGATAAGAGAAAATGTTATTTTTGTTAAAAAAATTCCTGACAAAATGTTAGGTAAACAGAAAAAGCACACTGACATTCCTGAGAAAAATTCTTGTACAGTTGGTTGAATATATGTTTTATAAATAATGAGACAGAAGTAGGAAGCATTAGAAGAGAGAATGGCTTTAAAAATGCATTCATGCTATCCCAAATCATTTTTCTTTAAAAAAAGTTTATTAAATTAGTAAGCCAAGAAAATATTATAAGTGTAACATATCTAGACTTAATTTAACCAGTGACAAAGTCTTATGACATTCCTGTGGAAAATAAGAATAATATGGATTTAAAAAACATACAAAGACTCATAATGGTTCAAATGACTGTACTCAAAATTTGATAATGAGTAAACGTCAACATAGAGGAAGATCAAAGATTGCATACTATAGCTTTCTGTACAGGACATTGATTTATCAGTGAATTATATGAGAACATATGTTGTGTATTTATTAAATTTCTAGATTAAAAAACATTGAATATGAAAGTAATTTTTTTTTTCATGGTCAGAATCACGTTCTATGAAGATCTCGGCAAGCTAGAGCAATGGACTGCAAAATACAACACTCAGCCCTGGAAGTGGCAACACATCTAATCAATGATATTTTAGGTAATCATTGGTTCAACATTAAGCAGTGGTGTGTTGAGGGTCCAACACAAAGCAATGGTCATAGATACTACTGCTGTGGTAGATGTATAGCACTAACAACATACAGTCTCTATGAGTATGTGAGATGATAGTTCTGCCTAAAATCTTGGATTATTGTAGATGTTTGAGGGATTTGTTAATGACATCAGGAACAGCATCAAGTGGGCAAGAAGGTGGGTAGCTGGAAATCATGTAAGCAACAACTGAAAAAAAAAAGAAAGAAAGAAAGAAAAAGAAACTGATTATTAAAAACCTGGTGAAGAGAAGACCCACATATCTCCAAATTCTTGAAGGGCTATTTCGTACACTGGTACTCTGTATAGATCAAGAGAATGAACAGAACTAGTGAGATCAGAGAAGAGTTAGACACCAACTCTTAGGGACAAACCTTGTTCTACAAATTGAGATGCTCATTGAGAGTGAATCCTGGTTCTTCCTTGTTTATCCTTGTAACCCCCTGAACACTGGGGAATGGTGAGCTTCTGAAGTGTCCCACCAGTGTAGGTAGGTCAGGAATTTTAAAGTTGTATCAGATGAACTACAAGGTTCCTTCAACCAAGATATTCTTTGACTCAATCTGACTCAAAACATTTCTTCTGCAAGACTCGTTTCCTCAGAGTGGTCTTTACACACCGTGCTCGTACTTAAAATCATCCATACCACAGTGTTACTCCTCTGAAATCTCTTACATGATTTCTTTCCTATCTATATCTTGCCCATTTTTCAATTCCAAACTCTAAGCTCCCCTCCTTTATGAAGCGTTCCTTTATTACTTCAGCTCGTACTGAACTTTCTCGGTCCATAACTTTTACTGGGTGTCCACCCCACTAATAATAACTTCCATTTTCTATGCCTCTTTTCTGGGCTATATTTATCTCCACAGCACTTACGATATATTTTACTTATTTATTTTGTCTATTGTTTAGCCACATTAGAATTTAAGTTCTACAAAGGCAGATATATTAGTTTTCTGGGCTGCTGTACAAATTACCACAAACTGGGTGGGTTTAAACAATAGAAAGTTGTTCTGTCAGAGGTTTGGAGGCCAGAAGTCCAAAACCAAGGTGTTGGCAGGGTTGGTTCCCTCTGGAGGCTCTGAGGGATAATCAGTTCCATGCCCCTGTCATGGCTTCTGGTGTGGCTGACAATCCTTGGCATTCCTTGGTTTGGGGCTTCATGTATGCAATCTCTGCTTTTGTCCTCACATGGCCTTCTTCTATCTATGTCTCTGTGTCTTCTCCTTTTCCGTCTCTTAAAAGGACATTCTTAAAGAAGCCATACATTATTGGATTTTGGGCTTACTCTAATCTACGATGATTTCATCTCAGATCCTTACCTTATTTATGTCTTCAAAGACCCATATTACAAATAAGTTTACACACTGATGCAGGGCAGACTTATCTTTTGCAGGCCACAATTCAATTCACTACAGAAGGTATAATTTTCCTGTTGTGTTCACTATTGTATCCCTAGCACCTGGACCAGAGCTTGGCATGTAGTAAATGCTCAATAAATATTTGTGGTATGAATGCATTGAGGGCCTACAACATGCCAGATACAAAACTAGGCACTTAGAGCATTGCAATTTAACTATTCTATAATTTCTCTTCTCTTCTCAACTCACATATAAATTCTTTGAGGGTAAAAACTCTCTTTTATGGTGTTTGTACATTTTGGATTTCTTAAAACAACCACTGTGTATGTAATTGGTGATGCACAAATCATAGATATATGAATGGGTAAGAAAGTTATTTGGGATGACTGTGGATTTGGTTTGCCTTGCCCTGCAAACATCTTGTTCCTCCTTCCCTGCTTGTTTTCTTCCTTTTGAAAGAAGCACTCTTGCCTAAAGAGGATGGCATTTTTATGGCCCAGAAAACTATTCTTTAGTCAAGAGTGAAAACTATTTCTTGTTCAAGAGTATATGAATGTGTGGGAGAAATATGTAAATAAAATCCTATATATACATTCTAGTGTCAAGGTTTAATGATGAAATTTGTCATTAAGATAATCATAAGATATCATACTTACTTAAGCTGTATATTATATTCATGTCTTCTACTATTTATATGCTAAAAACTTATAATGATTTGAATGTACAAAATAAAAAATCAGAAAAAATGAAGATAAGTCAGAGCCTATTACCAATAATTTATCCCTTTTCCCCCACAAATGTTTGCTAAAAATGCTAAAGACCCTAATTTGTCTATTTAAATTCACATCAAAAAAGCATTCCCCAAATCACTTACTTCCCCTGCGATCTCTATGTCAGGGAAACCATTCAGGTCTTTCACTGTGAATGTCACATAAAATTTATAGAACAACTTCTTTTTTGTTATGTTGTACTCTCTCGCCATTTAGTTACTTAATTAGACAATAAATTTAGAGTCTGAAAATATGTTTAGGATGACAATGCACTCATATACTTTCGGAACAAAATTTAGCATCCCACACTCTCCTGAACAAAATCTCACTTGAGAAAAAGAGGTAGGAAATACTTTATAGCATTTGAAGTTGGTTGCCTTATGCCAATTTATCTGCTTTCTAATTTGTTTTATACCTGGAATATGCAATTAAAACATTACATTCCTTAACTTTTACATATATTATAAATATTATAAAATACGTATGTGGAAAATATATATTACATTTCTTTTCTCTACGCCACCAGCAACCTCTCCCACTCAAATACTCATATTAGATGGGAAGAGCCTTGAACATCATAGAGAAAATTTTCAGGTGAGAAACGTAGGTCCAAGGCAGTTAACTCTTTTGCTAGTGACTAAACATACACACAAAAACACACTGACAGAGTAATAACAGAAAAAATTGCATCTTTACACAGAAGTGAAATTATGTAAAAATGTCTATCCAATTCAGTAATAAAAAGATCACATATGAAATGGCTCCTTCATACACTAACACTCAGTATTCAAAAGCAAAACAACTAAGAAGGTTACTCCAAAAAAAAAAAATCTGTGAGAAAAAAATGAACCTATTATGGACTGACTGGTTACTAGGGTCACAGGCCTGATTTTTAGCAAAGTCTTATAGTTTCGAGAATGGCATCCAGATGCTTTCTTAGGTATGGGTGTCATTATTTTTAGCCAAAGAAACCTTTCACCCTTAGTCACGTCAAAGCACAAAGAATTCCATAAATCAGTACAAGGTTTGTTTTTAGTTCAAAATACCTGACAACATATATATTTATATCATGTATATCTTATTGCCTCATGTTCAGATAAGGATTTAGAAGATTAAAATGGACTTTTAAATGCAAATTTGTTTTAGAACTTTTTTCTATTTTTCTTTACATCTCAAACTTTCTTTTAGTTTGGGCAATGAAATTGGACAAGTCAGTTTAATTTTTATTGCTAGTCAGTTTCACTTCTGAGATTCCAGAGAACAAACCCAAGCTACAAATTTCTACTGAAAACATTGTAAGAAGTGCTTAAAACTAACTCGAAAAGCATACAAAAAGAAACATTATCACGTTTCATAAATTAAAAAAAAATCTATGTTTGCTTTAATTCTGAAAGCGTGCCCCTTTTGTCATTGAGAAATGCAGACATATTTAAAATTCCTCGGTAATCTTGGGCTCACAAATGGAAACATTTGGTGGTATTTGTTTCACAAGTACACAGGGGCTTGTCTGCTTTTGGTTCTGTGTAATTAGAATGTACAGATTTGACACCACATGTACTATACTGTAGTTACAATGAAAAGAACTCAGGACAAATGTGCAAAAGGTTGGATGCAATTTAGACCATCATGTTCTAGAAGTGGAGCAAGAAAGAATTAACAAGCCAAGTGAAATCCCTTGTGTATGTACAACAGATCAACACACTAACCAACATTTAGGACTTGGTAATTATTTCACTCTGACAAATATATTAGAATAATAGAAGGCCTGGCTAAGTAAATCAGATCCCAAACTCCACACTAATGGTAATTATTTACTCTGTTCCCAGATAAAATTAGCTGGATGACGTCCAAATTTGCATTTGACTATGTCTTGTCTATTCATACAAAATTCAATTAACTGGTCAACAGAATTGACTGAACTGACCAACCCATTTAGACATATATTAGGAGAATTTAAAGAAAACATATGATAAGAAAAACACCTGAAAGCTTTCTAAATAATGATCTCATATCTCAATCTATCCATGACCTCAAAGTTCTTCATTATGTAGGGGAGGTAAAAATTTCTTTTCTCACTCAGCACTAAATTCATGGCTGAGAGCCCTGTAACAATACACAGATTAACAAGAGAAAAAGATACAAATTAATTTAATGTAAATTTAATATGACACAGGATCCTTCAGAAAGGAAGAGCCAAAGAAACAGGAAATCTGTGTATTTTTATGAAGTTTTATGGAAGTGTTTTTATGTAGTTTTATGTAAGTTTTATGAAGAAGTGGATAGTTATGGAAAACTATGATTGGAGGACAGAAGTGATATGATCAAATGGTAATAAACTAGGGGAAACTTAGCAGTGGCATGTCTGTGGGTAAAGGAAAAAGATCTTCAAGGGTAAGGATGTTCCTCTCCTCTGAATATAGTAAGTGTACCTCTGAAATGAAAGTTTTATGACCTACTTCAGAGAAGAAGGGGGAGGGGAAGGTGAGAGAGACCCTCCTGCTTCTGCTGTTTGCTCATATGCCAAGGTGCCCTGCTTTGGGGTAGCTTGTCCTGAATCCCATCAGTTACATGTACAAATTATAGCTTTTTGCATAAGGCTGTAGGTTTATAGGACCCAATCTAAATTCTGTTAGACACAGATATGGGAGTGATAAAGAAAAGAGAGTAAAAAAGAAAAAAAATTAATTTAAAAATATTTATGAGTAATTAAATAAATAGATTAATTACTCACATTGTAGTAAATGCTACAACATCTGAGACTATTCTCCAAGTCAGGTTTCTTAAGCAAAGTCCTCTTTTACTAAAGGTTTGAGAATTTAGGTCTGGAATTGAGAGGAAAATTAGAGGAAAATGTTTTCTGGTTATATTTTGAGAGAAAATATGAGTCAGAAGTATGTGGGAAATGATAGTAAGAATAAAAATTATAAACACTTCTACCAAGCACCACATGATAGAATAGTTACTTTCCTCAGATACTCACGTGTGTTTCTTAGAAATCTCACCATTTTATGATCCAAAGTAAGAGTTTTGTTTATATATCAATGCTTTATTCCTGCCTTTATATGTAAAATGTATATGACATCCACCGCTGAATGTGTCTCCATCCCAGTACTTGCTGACTGCCTGTGGTAATTGTGAGAATTTCATTCTTAAGGAAGCCATGTTGTCATCGTTTTGCTAATACAGATGAGCCACATGTGGTCAGAAGGGCATCTTCTATAAAATTTCAATAGTAAGTGTTTATAGACTGAGAAATGTAAAAGGAAAAGACAAATAAGGTGGGTTCTTAGTTTTAATTTTAAAATTTAATATATTAGACAAGTTATCCTTAGATAATTATGTGTAAGTGGACGTAGAAAGGATTTTAAAATGGAAAATAGTCAAAAAGTAAATCAATGTGAAATTATAAACATGGAGGAAGAAAGTATTTTAGAGGATCAGAGCAATTGTGGGAGGCCATGAGGGACTGCACAAAAAGGAATCATGTCATATGTCATTAGAAGCTTCACTAAGGCTAAAGCAGAAATTTTAATACAATTAATTCAGCTGGGATCCTATCTTCTTTCTGACTTTTGCTTCTCAATTATTTTCCTTCTATATTTTATTTTATATTATATCATTTTATTTTTTTGAGACAGGGTCTGGCTCTGTTGCCTGGCCTAGGGTGCAGTGGTGTCATCATAGCTCACTGCAGCCTCAAACTCCCGGACTTAAGCAATCCTCCTACCTCAGCCTCCCGAGTACCGGGGACTACAGGGGTACTCCACCATACCTGGCTAATTTTTAAAAAAAATTTTTTTGTAGAGATGGGGGTCGCACTATGTTGTTCAGGCTGGTCTTGAACTTGTGGCTTCAAGCGATCTTCCTGCCTTGGCCTCCCAAAGTACTAGGATTATAAGCCTGAGCTACGGTGCCTGGCTGATTATGGTCTATTTTAAATAATTTCTTTTTGGAGCTGAACTGAGCCTATGTTGTCATCCTCAACAAATATGGTTATGGCAGTGTTTCAGGGTTCAGTAATTTTATCTAAGGGGTATGAAATAGGAAAATGTTCCAAATTCTGGAAGCTATCATTCTGGCTTGGGAAGTTTAACTCAAATCCTGCCTAAGATGTATTGAAAATTAATTTCACTGATGGGAAGTGGAAAACTGCATCTGTATTGGCTAGATCAGGCTGATCTGAGAAAGATATTCTCAATACAGAGTGATCTAAACAATTTAAACTTGCTGGTAAAATATAAAAGCTTCAGGTGAGGGGAAAAAGCCAGAAAGATGAATTGAAAAAAATTAACACTTGGTTGGGGCAATTTAATTGTTCTGTGTCTGTAACTTTTTGTTTTATTATTGAGATGGTTTTTAAAGCAATAACATCTAGTGTGTTCTCTCTGACTATAAGAACATTAGTATTTATTGTATAACCTTACAATGAAAATAAAGAAAATCACACAAAAAAAACTTATCCCTCCACCCCCCAAAACTTGGAACTTCTATATTTAGAGAAAAACACTGTTAGTATTTTTGTGTTTAATAATCTTTCAATATTATGTATTTATATACTTTAAAAATTATTTGGAAAGTTTTATAGCATGCTTTTTCGCTTAACATATTATGACCATTTGCCTTAAATATACTTATAAAAAGTGATTTTTTTAGTTACCACATTCATTGACTCCTGTGAACATAACAATTTATTTAGCTAATCATCATTGATGGAAGCTTTGGTGTTCCATTACTTCTTTTTTGCAATTATAGATGACACCGTTATTTAAAAATATTTGAGTACATGTCAGATTTAGTTCAGATTTCTGAGTTAAAGTGTGTGTAATTTTTAAGGCCTTTAAAAAGTTGCTGAATATCTTTCAGAAACCTTGTATAAACTTACGTCTACACTAGATGGTATATAAGTATCTGTTTTTCCACCGTCATGGAAACACTGAATAAAGATATATAAAGATTTAAAAAATAAGCTTTGCTTATTTGGTAGGGAAATATGGCATTGTATAGCTGTTTTAATTTGCATTTCTTTAATTAGAGGAATAGTTTGAATATTTAAAAAATGTATTTTTTAATAATTTGCATTTTCCCTTTGCAAGTTCATATTTCTTTGCCTTATTTCCTAATGGAATTATTGCTTTCTTCTTTATTTATTGGCCTGAGTTTATTGTCATATGATTGAAAATACATTTTCTGATTATTTTTATGTTTTTCTGTTTATGGTGTTTTTTGATGTTTGCAAGTTGGTGTGACCATGTGTTAATGTAGTCAAAGCTATCAATTTTTTCTTTATTTCTTCCTCTTCCTTTATGCTGAGAAAGTTTTATTTTCACTCAATTCATCAAAAGGTGAATAACTATTCATCTATATTTTACTCTAAAACCCAATGCTTTTTTATATTTAATGCTCTTATCCATCATGAATTTATTTTGACAATGTGGTGGGAAGTACAGATCTAACTTTAATCCCAACTTTTTTTTCCCCAAATAATTAACCTATTCTTACAGCATAATTTACTGAATAATCAGCCCATTCCCTTCAGATCTTAAATGTAACTTCTTATCATGTACTATAATATTAATTACCTATACACATATGTATTAAAAATCTATTCTTATGCTACTGCTACATTGCTTTAATTATTATGGTGTCATATGTTTTCATATCTGGCAGTGAAAGTCCTTTCTTTTCACAATCCTTGAAAAATTTCTGAGTTAATTTTCTTACTTGAGTTTTCAGCTGTATTTCAGAATCATTCTGTCAAGTTAAAAATGAATTGAGTTATGTTCAATCTCTAAATCAGTTTGAAGATTGTGGTAGGCAGAATGACGACCACACAAAGATGTCCATGTCCTAATCCCTAGGAACTGCGAATTTGTCACTTTACCTGGTAAAAAGGATTTTGCTGGTGTGATTAAATTAAATATCTTGAGATTTTTCCTGGATTATCTGTATGGGCTGAATGTCATAGCAAAGGTCCTTACAAGGGAAATAGGACCGAGGCAGGGGAGTCAGAGTCAGAGAAAGGGATGATAGAAGCAGAGGACACCGAGGAGAGAGATTTGAAAATGCTACGCTACTGGATTTGAAGATGGAGGAAGGCCAAGGCCAAGGAAAGCAGGTGTCCTCTAGAAAATGGAGAAAGCACGTGAAAGGATTCTCCTTTAAAGTCTCAAGAAAGAAAGCAGCCCACTAACACAATGATTTTAGACCAGTAAGACCCATTTTCGACTTTTGACCATCAGAACTGTTAAGAGAATGCATTGGTGTTGTTTTCAACCACAAAATTCCTGGTGGTTTGTTACAGTGTCAGTAGAAATCTAATATAGAGGGAACGGACATCATTGCAATGCTGCACTTTTCTTTCAAGAAAGTACTATGCCATAGCTTTGATTTATATCTTCTTTTATGTCTTCAAGTCTTTGTTTTTAACATGATTGTTCTTGAGAAATTAATTCCTAATGATTTAGATTCTACAGGTGCTATTATTGAGACGCCTTATCAGTATATTATAAAAGGTTGTTTATGGTAAATAGGAAAGCTATTGCTACCTTTTTTAGTCTATTTCTTTTCCTCAATTGATGTATTTTTGTTTTATTTGTATATTCTGATTTTCTGTTTTTCTTTTTAAAAGTTCTTGTTTTTGCCAGCACCGTAGCATGGGCGCATAGTCCCAGGTACTCAGAAGGCTGAGGCAGGAGGATCACTTGAGGCCAGGAGTCCGAGGCTGCATTGCATTGATTGTGCCCGTGCATAGCCATTGTGCTCCAGCCTGGGCAACATAGTGAGGCCCTGTCTCTCTCTTTAAAAAAATTTGTATTAATTCCTGCTTTTCTTAGGTTTGTCTTAGATTTTTGTTGGATTTATTGTCGAGTTGAGTGCCTAATTTATTAATTTTCTTTTTTTCTCATTTAGTATTGAAAATAGTTGGTGTTGCGATTTGCTTCTGCTTTTGCCATGTCTTGTGTTTTGATCTGTAGTTTTTTTTTAAGTATTCCTTAATAAATAATTTTGAAACTGATTTATTTAGATGAAAATTTTTATTGATGTTGCTTAAAATTTGTTTCACTTCTTATTTTATCACACTTCATATAAAGAGGCATATATGATTTTAAATTTTTGAAAATGATTAAGGGTTTTTACCTGTGATCTAACATTTCATTCATTTTTATACATATTCAATTGGCCCTTGAATAAAAGGTAATATTTCTAGTTTGATTAATATCAATTAACTATACTATATTAAGTAGGCACTATATTATCTATCTCTGATGTGTCTTTGTATCTATCTGTCTGCTATATATTCTCCCCCCCTTTTTTTTTCCACTATCCAATCTTGTGAGTCATCTTGTATATGTAAACAGAATACTCGTATAACTAGATTTGGTTTTGAATTAATTTAATCATTTTTGAAGGTAAAGAGACATGAATTAAAGCAGTAACAGATGAATTTGACAGATGTATTTGAGAGATATTTTAGGAGGTAGAATTGATATGACCTGATGACTTTATGAGAAGAACATCATTATACAGAGTAGGCAAACAGAAATTTTGCAGGGAATCCTAAAGGATCTGTTTGAAGTGCCTGTAAAACATGAAGATTGAGCATATCTAGTAGGCATTGAATAAAAATATTTTGAGCTCAGGCATTTGATAAAAACTACAGCTTTATTGACAGAAAGGCAGCATTTTTCCTTTTAATTGAGATTAGAATAAACATGCTTGCCCTTTGAGGAGTAGAAATAATAGACTTAAGATAAAAGGAAAAGAGAGATTAATTAATAGAGGATAATCCTGGGTCATAAGAAGGATAGTGGATCTAAAGCAGAGGTAGAAGTATTTGTCTCAGAAAAAAGAAGGGACTCTTTAGGAAAGAAAAAATATTATCGTGAAAGTAAATAATTTTTTAATTGGGAAAGCAAAATAAGGAAGGAAAAGGTTGTTTATCCTGATTATTTGTTCATGTCCTTTAAGTTATGATGGAATCCCTGCTTAATCTTGCTTCTCACATACTGTCAATGAAAAACTCAGCCACTGTCTAGTCAGTTGAGGTATTTGGGGTGTGCACATGTGGCTTGCTTTCCTTTGTCGGTGTCTTCCATTATCACAGGTGATATTTCTGTGCTCATTTCCTAGTTTTAGAGTGCAGTGTGAGGAGGTCTCTATGATGCTTTTGTTTTGTGAAAGCAGAGAAAGGAATGTCAGTTGATGAGGGACAGAAGATAGAGGTGGAGTGGTGGATTTGTTAAGACAGTGATAATTTGAACTAAAAAAAGAAAGCCAGTTTGGAGAGAGGACAGGATGTTTTGGGCATCCTCCAGTGAGGCCAAGATGGTTTGAAGAGCCAAGATTGTAATATTACGTTCCCAAGTATTCGGAGATCTGGGAACAGGAACACACACATTGGGTCAGTGGCTTTATTTATAGATGATTGCCCGCAGAGAAAGCATGGTAGCAGATCAAAAGATGAGAGGGTCAGAGATTTAAGGGTGGTGGTGAGAATTATGTACTTTATGGATCAACTTTGTAAAGGAACATACATATGCACATGTGCACAAATCTTTAGGGTAGAGCTTAATGAGTTTTTATGAAGTAACCATACTGTGTATCCATCTCTCAGATGAAGAAATAAAAAATATCTGCATAGATATATGAAAAGATGTTCAACATCATTAATTGTCAGAGAAATGCAAATCAAAACCACAATGAGATATCACCTCATATCTGGTAGAATAGCTATTATAAAAAGATGCAAAATAACAAGTATTGGAGAGGATGTAAAGAAGTGGAATCCTTTGCACACTGTCAGTGGGAAGGTAAATTAGTACAGCCATTATGGAAAACAGTAGGGAGGGCCTCAAAAAAAATTAAACATAGAACTACCATATGATCCAGCAATCCCACTACTGGGTATATTCAAAGGAAATGAAATCAGTATTTTGAAGAGGTATTTCATTGGAGCATTATTCACAATCGCAAAGATATGGAATCAACCTAAGTGTCCATCAACACATGAATAGATAAAGGAAATGTGTTATATGTACACAGTGGAATACTATTCAATTTTAAAAAGAGGGAAATCCTGTCATTTGCAATAACATGGGTGAACTTGGAGGACACTAAATGAAATAAGTCAGGCACAGAAAGACAAATACCACTTGAACTCACATGTGTGTGCCATCTAAAAAAGTCAAACTCATGGAGGTGAGAGTCTAATGGTGGTTACCAGGGGCCAGGGGATGGGGAGCGATTGGGGAGATGTTGGCCAAAGTATATAAAATTTCAGTTATGTAGGAGGAATAAGTCCAGGAGATCTATTGTACAACATGATAGTTGATAACAATGTATTGTATACCTGAAACAATGTATTTTATACTTGAAAATTGCTAAGAGAAGAGATTTTAAGGGTTCTTGCTACAAAAACCCTTAATGTTATATTAATTAATGTTTATATTAATTAATATTAATGTTCATATTAATTAATTAATGTAATGTTTATATTAATTGGCTTGATTTAGCCTTTTTACCATATATACACATTTTAAAACACCATTATTGTACACCATAGATATACACAATTTTTACTTGTCAATTAAAAATAATAAAAAGAAAATAATTAATATCTGTGTAACAGAAGTGCCCCCCCCACATATCCCCAGAGAACATCTCCAAAAGCAGTCACTATTCTGACATCTACCACCATCAAAGATTAGTGTGTGTCTGACTTATTTTATTTAGTATTATGTTATGGAATTCATCTTTGTTGTATGTAGCAACAGGCCAGTCTTACTTATTGCTGTAGATTGTATTAATATATCCAGTGCCTAATCTATACTTTTTGGCTTTTATTAATACAAATAGTGCTCCTATGAACATCATTGGGTTGCGTATGCATACATTTTGGGGATATACATATATACGTAAGGCTGGAATTATTGAGTCATAGGTATGCGTATGTTCAGTGTAGATATGACCAGTTTTCTAAAGGGCATGAGAGTAGCAGTGTATGAGAGTGTCCATTCCTTCACATCCTCAGCAACATGAATTTTAGGTATTCTGGTAGATGTATAGTGGTATCTTGTCGTGACTGCATTTCCCACATTGGCCATATTGTTATCCTCTATTGTGTATACTTGTTCAAGAGTTTGCTCATTTTTCCATGGGTTTTCTCTTCTTGCTGACATTTAGTCATTCTTTATATATTTTGGACATGAGTCTGCTGTCAGGTATGTGTTTCTATAAATATCTTTTTCTCAGTCCATTACTTGCTTTTTTCTCCTCTTACTGGTGTCTTTTAAATAACACCAATTCTTAATATGATACAATTTATTAATATTTTTCTTGTATTGTTAGTGTTCTTGGGTCTTGTTAAGAAATTCTTGTTTATTTCCTAGAGTATGAGATATTTTCCTTTGTTTTCTTTTAAGTTTTATGTTCCATATTTAGATCTATAATTCATCATGAATTTATTTTTTAGTATAGTGTGAAGTTGGTATTAATATATATATTTTTCATTTGACCCAGGTCCATTTATTGAAAAGACCAGCTTTCCCCTGCTGCACTGCAGTGTAATCATTGTCATGATTCAAACGATTACGTAAGTGGGGGGTCTGTTTCTGACTCTATGTTGTCTGTCTTTGTTGTATTAGTCTATTAGAACATCACTGTGATTACTGTAGCTTTTAATAAGTCTGGAAAGTTCTCCAGCTTTGCTTTTCTTCTTCAAGATTATCTTGCCTATTCTTGGCCCTTGGCATTTCTATATACTGTTAGGAACAATCAAATGCCAACCCAAGGAAAAAAACCTTGCATTTTTATTGGATTTTTGCTGAATATATGAACCAAAGCCTCTAAAAGCTGAAAGTATTTTTTCCATATTCCTACCCTATACTCTTATCAGTTATTTTTTTTTCTCTCTATCTCTCTCCCAGGCTGGAAAAGACACTAATTACCAAATAATATAAAACATGCTGATAAAAGAATTATAAGAGAATACTACAAACAACTCTATACACAAAAATTTGATACATTAGATGAAATGGACCTGTTCCTTGAAAAGTAAAAATTACCACAAATTACCACAACTCACTTAATATAAAATATATAATTTGAGTAGTTCTATAACTACTATACTCCCTATAATTTTAAGAAAATTAAAAGTATAATTTAAAACTTTCCTAAAAATTAATCTCCAGGCCCAGATGCCTTCACTGGAGAATTATACCAAATGCTTAATGAAGAATTAACACCAAGTTTACACAATCTCTTCCAGAATATGAAAGAGGAGGAGGGAACACATCACATCTCATTCTATAAAGTCAGTATTCCAATCCAGAGAAAACCAATATAAAAAAGGTAACTATACACCAATATAACTTCATGTACACAGGTACAAAAATTCTTTACAAAGTGTTAGCAAATAGAATTAAACAATTTATAAAAATAATTACTCAATATGACTAAGTAGATTTATTGCAGAGATTCAAGGCTTGTTAATATTAGAAAATTGAACAGTATAACCTACCAAATTAATAAGCTAAAGAAGAAAAATCACATAATCATATCAAGTAATACATAAAAGTGATTTGACAAAATTTAACACCCACTCATGATAAAAATTTTCAGAAAACTAAGCATTGAGGGATATCATTAACTTGATTAAAAACATATACAAAAAACTATAGCTAACATTATGTTTAATGGTGAAAGATTGAATGCTTTCCTGCAAAGATTGGGAACGAGGCAGGAATTTCCAATCTTACAATTGCTATTCAACATGGTACTGGGAGATCTAGCCCCAACAGTAAGTCATGAAAATAAATAAAATACTAGAAAGGAAAAAAAAAAGAAACTGTCTCTGTTTGAACATTACGTGATGGTCTATGTAGAAAATCCCAAGGAATCTGTAAAAAAAAAAAAAGAAAACCCAAACAAAAAACTTCCTAGGATGAATAAGCAAGTTCAGCAAAGTTGCAGGACACAAGATTGACCTACAAAAATTAACTGTATTCTAAATGTTAACAGTACACACATGGAAACCAAAATTAAAAATACACTACCATTTGTAGTTGCTCAAAGAAAATAAATACCCAGGTGTAAATACAACAAAATATGTAAGGGACTTACATAATTTGCATGCTAAAAATGCTGAGGAGAGAAATTAAAGAAGATCTAAATAAATGGAGAAATGTTTCATGTTCATGTATTGAAAGACTCAACATTCTATATATATAGACACAGAAAATATATTCAATATAGACACAGAAAATAATGGAACAGAATGGAGAAATAATTCCATACAATACGGCCAAATAACTTTTAACATAAGTATAAAAGCAATTTAATGGAGGAAGAATAATGTTTTCACCACATAGTGTTGGAGGAGTTAGGTAAACATACACAAAGGAAAACCAAAAGGAACCTTAACTAAACCTCATACCTTCTGTAGAAGTTAACTCAAAATAGATAGCATATTGAAATGTTTAATTTAGATTTAAATTTTAAATAACTTAAAAACTTTTAGAAGTTTGTAGCTTATTTCACCTTTTATTTTGAAAGAAATATTAGCTGGGTATAGAATTACAAGTTGGTAGTTATTTTCTTTTAGTAATTTAAAGATGTTTTGCAATTTTCTTTCATCTTTAATTGTGTCATTTGAGAAGCCTCCTTTGAAGGTAAATGTACCCTTTCCCCCCCTCTAACTACTTTTAAGATTTTCTTTTCTTTTTTTTTCATTAGTTTTACTATGTTGTTACCAGTTGTGATTTACTGTTTCTTTAGTTTGCTTGGGATTTGTTGTTCTCAAATCTGTGACTTGTCTTTCATTAGTTTTGGAAAATTTGTGGCCATTACTTTAAAATATGACCTTGGCCATAATCTCTCTTTCTTTCTTTCTGAAATACCAATTATACATATGTATGAATTTTTACTACCTGTGTCCTTTGTGTTTCTTCTTCATATTTAATTTTATTTTATATCTATGCTTTAGTCCATGTGTTTTCTACTGAGCTATTTCCAATTTGATTAATCCTCTTTTTATGTGTCCAATCTAGTTTTAAATCCATCTATTGTGTCCTTCATTTTAGTTCTTCTTTTTTAATTCTAGATTTTACTTGATACTTTATTATAGATTCTATTTCTCAGATGAAAATTTTTATTTTGTTATTTAAAAATATAGCAATTACAGTTATTTAAAAATTCATCTCAGGTAACCCCTACATCTGGGTCAGCTGTAGGTGTGTTTCTATCATTATTTGTTATCATGGTTTTGTTTTGGAGTTTTAAAAATTAGTCTTTTTCCTTGGTGTGGCAGGTAATCTTTGAATAATTGTTGGATACTGTGTATGAAACATTGTAACCTTGTAGAGACTCTAGATGATATGTTCTTTCAGAGAACCATCTAGAGTAAGATAGGATATTCTAGCAGGGAACTAGATCAGTATAGATCCCCACAAACCAATCAGGGACTGAGATGATAGAAGATGGGGTTTCAGTCTTTCTAAGGCCTGGTTTATCTCTGGTTTATCCCTCTGGTTTATCTCTGGTTTATCCCTACTCCTAATATTCCACTTAAGGTTTCTAACTGAGAGTCTTAGTTACTTACTAGAATCCCTTCTTCCTGGCATGTCCTGAACTTCAACTTTTCCTCTTTTGGGTACTATTAGACTATAAAAATTATACATTTTAAAGATGCTATCTGCTTGGCTTCCTTAGCCTTTTGACCTGTGAAACTTAAGAATTTGGCAAATTTCTTAAGGGGAAAATAATTGCCAAAGTTTAGGTTCATGTCTTTGAACTTCATTTTTCTCACAGATCTTGCTGTTCCTCGTGTCTTGACTGCTTTAGGTGCCATGAACTCTAATTTTTGTCTTCCTAGCTTCATGACATTACTTTCAGCTCTACTACCTTATTTGCCTGGTGGCAGCCATCTTCTTTTGTGGATTCTTGGCCTTCCAGTCTACTTCCATGAATTATGCCCCAAGAGGAAAAGAGGCATACAGAATATTGGACTCACCTTAATTAACATTGCTTGTTTATGATATTTTGGTTTCTCAAGTCTTTGCTGCTTTGGAAACTCTGAAATACCTGAATTGTAGTTTTTTTAAATCTCTGTTAGTGGGAACATTGGTCTAGTATAAACTATTTCATTATAACTGGAAACAGAAGTTAGGTCCACATTTTCTTAGGGCAATCTAACTGATTGCAGCAGAATATGAAGTCATTAAGAGCTAGGATGTATCTGATTTTATATATCGCAAATCCTTCAGTTAATAAGTATTCATTAGAAACTTACCGAATGCTCAGCACTGTGATGCCATACATCTATAGCCAATGGAAAATAACGTCAAACATAGTTCCCAATGTCTAGAATGTTACATGTGATAGAAAATCTAAAACAGGAAAGAAACTGGAGATTAAGTATTAGAACTATGAAGCATTATCTGCTAATTGGAAAGGGAAAACTGGGCTTTTCCAAAGAACAGCTCTCTCACCCATCACCTTAAATATGATCAAAATTAACGTTATCAATAGTCAAATAGTCTGAAATTCTGTGACTCCTTATATGATATATAGATGAGAGCATCACCTATGAAATATGCTTGCCAAAAAGATTTGAGAATAGTTCAATCAAACCTTTTGCCCTATTTTCCTTTTATAGAAAATTCAAGGGGTAGATCAATCTTTTAAATTATAGCATGAGGTACCAAGCAGACAAATTCAGTCTGTGGGGTATTATTAAGCACTCATGGTTGAATATCTTCACAAATATTTTAAAAAGTGAGTGGGTATTTCTTGACCAAAGGTGGTGGGGGTTGGGGAGGGGACAGCTTAAAGCAGTAGAGGAATAACAAACAAATGCTAAATGCAAAACATGACATTGATTGGATTCTTGGGGTCAATAAAACCTGCTACATAACAGTTATTTGGGAAATTTATGCAAATTTTAATAAACATTTGAGTTTAGATTATAGAATCATTTTTAATTTTCATAGGTATGGCAATTTTATTGGGGCTATGTAGGCAAATATCTTTATTCTTAGGAAGTGTATGCTAATGTACTTAGGGATGAAGTATCATTATGGCTACAACTTATTTTGAAATGGTCTAGCAAAAAATTAAAGATAAAGAAAATATGTGAACTGTTGAATTTATGTGATGAATATATGGGTAGTTATTAAACTATTCTTTCCTTTTTTTATGTGTCTAAAAGTTATAAGAGAAAGTTGAAACATACTTTAATGTTGTGCACTGACCAGTTACCTGAAGGCATCAATGTGAGCTGAACTCATCAGTGGAGACTTCACTGAGGATTTGGGGGTTTGGGTTGGACTTCCAAAAGTAAGTCAAAGTTGGACAGATGGAATAAAAGAGGGAGGTCATGCCTGTAGAGGAAACAATTATAAACAAAAGCCAAGAGATTAAGATGAAAATGATATGTCACCTGTGACTTGCCTCACTTTTGTAGTTATTCCAGGGAGCTCTTTCCTAAGAGTAGCAAAGCTGACTCTCTGAACCTTTATGTATGATTATGTTGTAGTAGTATCAATTTCCCCTAACAAGAGGCTCCATGTTGAGTGGGAGAATTTTGGAGGAGTTTGTTTAAATGTCTTACTGTAAGCACAATGAGTCATTCCACTCTTTGTCAGTTCCTTCATCCAAGTTTCCATTTTAAGGATCACTGCACTTCTCCACTCAGAAGTGTGTTTCTTTTTGTAGAGCAACATGAAAAAAATACACTGCCTATATTATATGATCATGATTGTTTTGTTATGCCCTGCAAGTATTTAAGAATCAGGATGCTACTAATCTCTTAATACAACCAAAGCCTCCAATTATTACTTCAAGGTCTGCTGCCTAACTAAAATAAGTTTCTTAGTGAAACTTCATGTTGCTCATTTATGTTACCTATGGCCCTTCCTACTTCCCTTCCCAAATTCTTTGGTATCCCAGTTACAAATACATAATGATAGCTCTGCACTCAGTTTCTTACTTTCTGAATAATAGCATCACCTAGCACTTACACTGTATTTGGTTTTCCATCTTCAAAGTGCTTTGCAATCAGTGACTAGCTGAGCTCCCTTACCCATGAAATTTATTTCTTGATGACAGAAGGAACAAGTTCTTGGCAACTGGCTATGCCCACTATTGCTACCATGGAGCAGGGAGAAAATCAGTGCTGTGGATTGAGGAAGAGGTTAGGGGTCAGGATATTTGTGTCCTATTTTTGACTTTGCACTTGACTTCTGCACGTCCTGGTTTAATGCAGGCAATTGCTCACTGTAAATTTCACCATCTGTACAAAAAGAAGGATGGAATATATGTGGAAAAGATGAGAAGCTCATCTTTGTGAGAAATAGGATGCCCTGAATTTGTAGTAGGACTCTGGTTCCTAATAATATTGCCAACAGAGGGATATTTGGAGACTATCCTTTCTTGATGTGGGATTTTTTATTAAAAGTCTACCTAAATTTCTGAAATTATATGGTGAATAAAAACATTCACTTGCTGTATTCTTCCCCTCCTGATAAGACAATAGTTCCGGGAAAAAAGATAGAAAGACTACAAGGCTGGAATCAGTTAGTGGTGTTCAGTAAACTATGCACTCTTTCTATATGTCACAGTCATTGTGGTAACTTTTAATGTTCATAAACAATAATTAGTGAGAATTTCTAGTGATATACATGATAAAACACCTGGTGATCCAATGAACAGTCTCCCCTCATCTAACTTTTGGTATTGTTTTCTCTATTTTTGGTGAAAGTAGCAGGCTAAATTGTAACAGATATGTATTAATACAGAAGAAATGAAAACAATTCAGAAGAACAACAGACAATGGTTTAATAACGACAATAATTCAGAAAATGACAAATGTGTTTATCTGGATACATGTTTCGATGTACAGATTAACGTATATTTCTTTGATTTAATGACAGATGTTACTAGGGTTAGAATGTTTGTCTTCCATGGAATTCCTATATCCAAGTCCCTCTGCTTCTATCTTTCATGCAATAAAATATCTCATGTAGATATTTTAGTTAGACATGTTCTATTGCAGAAGCATAAATGATGAATATTAAGCATGATAATGTTTACTTGATTTCTCATAAAAATGAAATTGAAGAAGGTAAAATCCTGATTTAAGGAATTCTAAAGAAAAATGTGAGCTGATTTGTGGAACTGGGAAAGAAATCATATGATTTCACGTTGGTCAGAAAATACAATCATATAAACCCACAGAAGGTGGCTTCTGCCCCATTTCTCTCCCCCTTCAGCAGGGAGAGGCTATTTCTATAAGAACAGGGGCACTGAATTTACACTGAAGTCCCAATTAGGAGAATGATTTAAGGAGGACTTAGAAGGTCAGTCTGTGAAATTATTAGTTTTCCAGATAGGTAGACTCCATACTCCTGTCTTGCCATATTTGCTTTTACTCTGAGGTGGTAGATAATGTGAAACAGAATATTCTGATCAAACCTGAAAAATTTGGAAAGAGAGCCAAAAGTTTTGGCTCTAATCTAATCTAAATATTTGATACATTTGTAACCAAATATATATAGCTTATTTTTTAGTTTACCGCTTCAAAGTAGCATGAGTATTAAACTGGTATTCAGGTCAAATAAGGAAAAGAAGAGATCAGCTCCTTTACATATTCACTTTGGGGCTTTGCAGTTATTCACAATAACTGTACTGATTCTGCTCAATTCAGTGATGTTTCAGATAATTATTATTATTTCTTCTCCTTTATTCTCTCAAGTATTTGGTACCAATGTTAAGAAGAGCATTAATCATCTTTCTTCTTGAAAACCAAAATGACAGGTTTGATTCTCATATCCCCTATAATATTGTTAAAAATTAGTAAATTGTACCTACTTTACAATTCCCAAAAAGGAGATTATTGACTTGCTCATCCTCATAATTCAATGGTGGAAGTAGAAATTAGGCTGACGCTTCTAATTTTTTCCTATCTCTATCTGCTAATTTTTTGGGGGAAGTAAAATATTGTATAGTTGTACTTATTTGGTAATTCGTGCTTGTGTCAGAAGTGATCTGTTAACAATGACAAGAAATCCAGTATAATACAGGATTAATTCATTTGGTAGAATAATGCTTTCCTTTCCAGTTTTTCTTGATTTTTTTTTTCATTCTATGAATTTTGGGGTACCTCTTTAAGCAGAAAATTCAAGTATTAAGCCAAAATAAATCTATGCATCTTTATTAAGTAAAAATGATTGGTATGGCTACTCTCCCATAAAATAATTTCACAAACACTAAGGTTATACTGCTGACAATGTTTTGAAAGCAAACAATGTTCTTTCCTCAAAACACTTACATACACCAATTCAACCTCGTCATGGCCTTTCTCTGTACTTTAGTGGCTCCTGGATCCTGGGTGTTTCCATCAATGGCTATGGCCAAGCTTCGACTTGACTTCTGTGGACCATGATCAGCAATCAGTGCACCATCTGAACTATCGCATTCAACTTGAACAGTTCAAGTTCATACACAATGTGCCACAGGGGTCTGGTTTGAGAGATTATCAAACATTTTAAGCATAGGAGTTCGATATTGTGGCCCTGAAATTAGTTGCTTCTAAACACCCAAGAAGCAACATTTAATATTTATTAAAAACCCAACATTCTTCCCAGAGTTTGCAAAAGACAGTAACTCAGGGCCTATTGTGGCCAAGGTCTAGAAGGGGCAGTAAAAGTTAAAGGCAGAGGAAATCAAACTTGATGATATATAGTTAGGTATCATTCCTGGACCATCTTCATTCAAACTGGTAAGAAAATCTTTCATGGACATTGATCAATCAAATGGGCTGAAAAAGAAACTAGCCTGTGTTTTAAGACCACAAATCTTATGCTTATCACTACATTCACGAAAAAGTAAGGAAAAAATGTAGCAGTGTCATCTCCAACAGATATTTATGTGTTCCTAAAAACTACAGGCTTTCCAATTAGGAATTAGAATAAATTGATTTTGTAAAGTTTTCTAAATAACACTTCCAAGTAAAGTCTTGATAATTGGGAATAGAAGGAACTCATAGGAAAATTTAATTTTAAGTGAAATATAGCCTTGTAGTATAGTTTGAAGTTTGGTAATGTTATGCATCCTTATTTGTTCTTTTTGCTTAAGATTGTTTGGCTACTCATGCTCTTTTCTGGTTCCAAACGAAGTGTAGGATTATTTTTTCTTGATCTGTGAAATATGATGTTGGTATTTTGATGGGGATTGCATTAAACTATAAATCACTTTGGGTAGTATTGACATTATAACAATGTTGATTTTACCAATCCATGAGCAGGATATGCTTTTGCATTTGTTTGCGTCATCTGTGATTTCTTTCCTCAGTGTTTTGTAGTTCTCTTTGTAGAGATCTTTCACCTTCTTGGTTAGGTATATTCCTACGTATTTTATTTTCTTTGTGGCCATTGTGAATGATATTGAGTCTTTGATTTGACTGTCAGCTTGACTGTTATTGGTGTATAGAAATGCTACTGATTTTTGTACATTGATTTTGTAGCCTGAGACTTTGCTGAATTTACTTATTAATTCCAGGAGTCTCTTGATATAGTCCTTGGGATTGTCTAAATATAAGATCATATCAATGAAAAGCAATAGTTTGACCTCTTCTTTCCTGATTTGGATACCTTTTATTTCTTTCTCTTGCATGATTGCTTTGGCTACGACTTCGACTTCGAGCAGTATGTTGAATAGAAGTGGTGAAACTGGGAACACTTGTCTTGTTCCCGTTCTTAGTAGGAATGCTTTCAACTTTTCCCCATTCAGTATGATATTGGCTGTGAGTTTGTCATATATGGCTTTCTATAATTTTGAGACATGTTCCTTCTATGCCTAGTTTGTGGAGGGCTTTATCATGAAAGGGTGCTGGATTTTGTTGAATGCTTTTTATGCATCTATTGAGATCATCATATGGTCTTTGTTTTTGCTTCTGTATATGTGGTAAATCACACTTACTGATTACTGTATGTTGAACCTCCCTTTGCATCCCTGGGATGAAGCCTACTTGGTCATGGTGGATTATTTTTTTGATGTGTTGTGGAATTCAGTTTGCTAGAATTTTATTGAGAATTTTTGCATCTATATTCATAAGGGATATTGGTCTATAGATTTCTTTTTTTGTTGTGTCCTTTCCTGGCTTTGGTATCAAGGTGATACTGGCTTTGTAGAATCAGTTGGGGAGGATTCCCTCCTTCTCGATGTTATGGAATAATTTCTGCAGTATGGGTACAACCTCTTCTTTGTAGGTCTGGTAAAACTTAGCTGTGAATATGGTCTGGGGCTTTTATTTGTTGGAAGATTTTTATTACTGCTTTGATCTTGCTGCTCATTATTGGTCTGTTCAGCAGTTCTATTTCTTCCTGGTTGAGTCTTGAGAGGTTGTGTGTTTTCAGGAATTTGTCCATTTCTTCTACATTTTCTAGTTTATGTATGTAGATATTTTCATATTATTTACAAATGATATTTTATATTTCTGTATATCAGTTGTAATATCTCCTTTTTCATTTCTGATTGAGCTTATTTTGGTGCTTTCTCTTCTTTTCCTGGTAATTCTAGCAAGAGGTCTATCAATTTCATTTATCTTTTCAATGAATCAACTTTTTGCTTCATTAATCCTTTGTATTTTTTCCCCTTTTGTTTAGTTCTGCTCCTCTTACCTTAGTTATTTCTTTTCTTCTGCTAGCTTTGAGTTTAATTTGCTCTTCCTTTTCTAACTCCTTGAGATGTGTTGTTACATTGTTAATTTGTGCTTTTTCTGTCTTTTTGAGGTAGGAATTTAAGGCAGCAAGGTATTGGCACAAAAATAGAGACATAGACCAATGGAACAGAATAGAGAACCCAGATATAAAACCATCCACATACAGCCAACTGATCTTTGACAAAGTAGTAAACAATATACAATGGGGAAAAGAAGTCCTATTCAATAAATGGTGCTGGGAAAATTGGATAGCCACCTGCAGAAAAATGAAACAGGATCCATATCTCTCACCAGTCACAAAAGTTAATACAAGGTGGATAAAATACTCAAATGTAAGGCATGAAACCATAAGGTTCTACAACAAAATGTAGGAAAAACTCTTCAGATATCAGCCTAGTCAAAGAATTTATGACTAAGACCCCACTGAAAATTATAGCAACAACAAAATAAAAAAATGTGACTTGATTAAATTAACAAGCTTTTGCACAGCTAAGGAAATAATCACCAGAGCCAGTAGACAATATACAGAATAAGAGAAAATATTCACAAGCTATATATCTGATAACAAGCTAATAACCAGAATCTACAAAGAACTCAAGCAAATCACCAAGAAACAAACAAACAGCCCCATTAAAAAGTGTGCAAAAGACATGAATAAAAGCTTCTCAAAAGAAGGTAGAAAAATGTCCAATAAACAATGAAAAAATGCTCAACAGCACTAATCATCAGGGAAATGCACATTAAAACCAAAATGAGATATCACCTTACTCCTGTAAGAATGGTTTTATTAAAAAGTCCAGAAAGAATAGATGCTGGTGTGGACACAGAGAGAAAGGAATATTTATATGCTGCTGGTGGGACTGCAAATTAGTACAACCTGTATGGAAAACAGTATGGAGATTCCTCAAAGAACTAAAAGTAGACCTACCATTCGATCCAGCAGTCCCACTACTGGGTATCTACCCAAGGGAAAATAAGTCACTTTACCAAAAAAGACTCCTACACTCGAATATTTATTGCAGCATAATTCACAATTACAAAGATGTGGAATCAACCCAAGAGCCCATCAATTCATGAGTGGATTAATAAAATATGGTATATGTATATCATGGAGTACTACTCAGCCATAATAAAGGATTATTAATGACTTTTGCAACAATTTGGACGGAACTGGAGACCATTATCCTAAGTGAAGTATCTAAAGAATGGAATAACAAACACCACATGTAATTTCTATTAAATTGGAACTAACTGATGAGCACATATGTACACAGAGGGAAGCAAAACTCAGTGGAAATCAAGCATGGGGGAAGAGGGAGGAGAGGATGGGCAAAAACCCACCTAATGTGTACAATAAACACTATTTGGGTGATGGGCACACGTATAGCCATGACTCAAGCATTACAAAAGCAATGCATTTAACCAAAAGCATTTACACCCCCTTAATATTTTGAAATAAGACAAAATTTAAGTAAAATAAAAATAAATATCATTTACCCCTACTGAATTTGTAGAGATTTTATTTATTGGTCTGGGTATGCATGTGTCTATATCAGAATGGTAGTTTTGTAGGTAATTTTTAATTTTCTTATTTTTTCCTGCTTTTCAGTAGGGTTTGTTTTACTGAGTCAAAGAGACCTGGAAGTAAAGCCCAGCTTTGCCACCTATTAACTGTGTGACTTGGATAAAAGTTAACTTCTGTGAATATCAGTTTTCTCATCTATAAGATATTCAATAATTATAATAGCTACTTATAAGGTTGTTGTGAGAATTAATGCAATGACATAATGTATCCAGGACATACAAGTCATTCAATATATGTTACTTATCATTAGTGTGGTTTTAATTGTATTTTTAAAAATGAACACATACTCATCTTACAAAAAAGAAACCTCAATAAGAGTTATTCACTTAAAAACTCATTTGAACATTCATTTTTGCTTTTTCCTGTTTTCTTAATTAAAAATATCTAGCTCAGTAGTTGCATAGTCATTTCTATGATAAGCCATCGGATATGACAAATGCACACACAATTCTGTATGTCTTTATTTAGGTGCTCTTCTAGTTACACTTTACATTTTTCTTATTCTGTACATATATATTAATATTTAAAAAATTTCAATCTATATTAAATTGAAATACATTCTTATAAGTACACATAGCTCAAATCTTTACTAATTAGACTATGAAATAATTCCTTTAATATAGTTAAAGTAAATTAAGAACTATCCCATTATTCAAATATAATTCAGGAATCATTTCCATTTGATCAGCTCCTCTGGTTTATACACAAAACTTTCCCACAAAACAGGCTGCTGCCGTATGTGTTTAAACGAGAACACCATTTTGCAGTCTATTCACACTTGACTTTATGGCACTTCACCAAGGAAAGGCAAAACAGTTTAGACATTCACAATAAGAACCAACTTGGACCTTATTTAACTTCCAAACCTTCTATATTTATTTAAGGTTCAAATAATTCCCAAAAAGCCTTGCCTCACTTTCTCCCCACACATACCACCTGCCCTCTGGGAAATTAAACAACCCACTTACTGGAAGAAACAAACACTACTGATATGCTTCCATACAATTTAGGATTTCCCACATTCTAGGACAACTTAAAGAGAGGAATAATGTGTTCTCTTAAAAATAGTAACTCTATGAGCAATGCCTAAATGAGATAAATTGGAGTATATATTTAATATTTATTTTCTATTTTCTAACCTTTAAATACCTATAGGCAAAGCAAAGCATGAAGTATAAAAACACAGTTATGAAATTGATTTTTATATATGGCTTGGGACATTGTATTTTATTCACCACTCCTAAGAAAAAAACATATACCTACTAACATATTTCAAAAAGCCATATTAACTAAAGGTCATTAACAAATGGCTAATTGGAAGTTGATAAAGTAGTGGCTGTGTAAGTTTTACCTTCAGTGTGCTGTGGAAAAGAATGTTGAACAGATACTTTCTAAATTGTCATGCTGTAACAACCTGTATTTGTGGAGTACTTTCATTTTGTTTCCTGCTCATATCTGTGGAATTCTATGCTTATTGTTAAATAAAGCAAATTCACACAGAAGTAGGATATATTTAAATGTAAGTACTAAAAACAATTTTGAAGGTGGGACATGCTCAAATAAGTGATCATATAATATACAGAATAAATGATACATTAAAAATGAAAGGATCAGTAGTGTTTAGGAAGTTTGGAATCAGTACTTTACCCTAATCCAAATCCCCACGCTTGCTCTCTGATCAGAAATGAAACTGATTGACTGTAGCAGAAACTCCAGCAGAGCAGCTATTTGTAAAGGGAATTCACAGCTCTGTCGAAGCAGGGCTTAACCTTAAGCACTACAAGAAGATTAACCACTGATGATTGCAGTATTGTCTGCACAAGGATTGGTCTAGCCACAAAAATGTATATTTGTCCTTGGAAGTCTTTTTGCCTCATATGGATGCATTCACTCCCCCAAAGTTTCTGTGTATTTGGATCAATAGACATAGCCAATATCTCAAAGTAAAAACATAATCACAGGGAAAAAAATGAAGTGTTAAAGTATTAATTTGGTAGAGTAAATTAAGGAAAATGAGGATGTAAAAAGGAAAATATTGTTCTTCATTAATATTTGTAACTTGAAAAGTAAACAGATTTATGCATATGTAAATTTTAAAAATGCATATATCATAGGTGACTCCTGGTATCTTAAATGGCACCTATAGGTCACTTCTGATAGTACCTATATACAACCTTTTGTGAAATTATAGAGGAGCATTTCCAAGTATTTCATGGAATTAGCTGCAGGGATTTGTAACTGAAATGATCCATAATTTTCCCAATTAAGCAGCTCTTTTATCATGTCTTACATATTCACATTTAATATCTGAAGATTTAATAATGACTGGTACCTACAGGGAGACATGTAGCGACTCTTGGCAAAAATATTATTCTCATTTTTATTTTTATTTATTTATTTCAAAATATTAAGAGGGTACAAATATTTTTGATACATGGCTTGAGTCAGGGTGGTAAATGCACCCATCACCCAAATTGTGTTCATTGTATCCATTAGGTGGGTTTTTGCCTCTTCCCCCCTCCCCGCTCCCCCTGCTTGATTTCTGTGACTTTTACTTTCCTCTGTGCACTTGTGTGTCCATCAGTTAGTTCCAATTTATTAGGAAGTACGTGTGGTGTTTCTTTTTCCATTCTTTAGATACTTCACTTAGAATAATGGTCTCCAGTTCCTTCCAAAATGCTGCACGAGGCATTAATTCATCCTTTTCTGTGGCTGAGTAGTACTCCATGGTATACATATACCACATTTTGTTAATCCACTTGTGAATTGATGGGTGCTTGGGTTGATTCCAAATCTTTGTAATTGTGAATTGTGCTGCAATAAACATTCGGGTGCAGGTGTCTTTTTGATAAAATGACTTCTTTTCTTCTTGGTAGATATCCAGTAGTGGGATTGCTGGATTGAATGGTAGGTCTACTTTTAGTTCTTTGAGGAATCTCCATACTGTTTTCCATAGCTTCTGTACTAATTTGCAGTCCCACCAACAGTGTATAAATGTTCCTTTCTCTCTGCGTCCATGCCAGCATCTATTGTTTTTGGAATTTTTAATAAAACCATTCTTATAGGAGTAAGATAATATCTCATTGTGGTTTTAATATGCATCTTTCTGATAATTAGTGATGATGAGCATTTTTTCATATGTTTATTGGCCATTTTTCTATCTTCTTTTGAAAAGCTTCTATTTATGTTTTTTGCCCACTTTTTATTGGGGCTATTAGTTTGTTTCTTGCTGACTTGTTTAAGTTATTTATAGAATCTGGATATTAGCCCCTTATTGGATGTGTAGATTGCAAATATTTTCTCCCATTCTGTAGGTTGTGTATTTGCTCTATTGGTTATTTCCTTAGATGTTCAAAAGCTTTTTAATTTAATCAAGTCCCATTTATTTATTATTGTTGCTGCTGTGATTGGCATTGAGGTCTTCTTCATAAATTGTTTTCCTAGGCCGATATCTAGAAGAGTTTTCCCTACATTTTCTTCTAGGATTATGTATGGTTTCATTCCTTACATTAAGCCTTTTATCCACCTTGAATTAATTTTTGTGAGTAGTGAGATATAGGAGTCCTGTTTTATTCTGCATGTGGCTATCCAATTTTCCCAGCATCATTTATTGAATATGTATTCTTTCCCCCATGTATATTATTGTCTGCTTTGTCAAAGATCAGTTGGCTGTATGCAGATATTTTTATATCCGGGTTCTCTGTTCTTTTCCATTGGTCTATGTGTCTATTTTTGTCCTAATATCATGCAGTTTGGTTGCTAAGGTCTTGTAGTATAGTGTGAAGCCCGGTAGTGTGATGCCTCTATCTTTGTTGTTTTTGCTTAGTTTTGCTTTGGCTATTCGAGCTCTTTTCTGGTTCCAAACGAAGCATAGAATTATCTTTTCTAGGTCTGTGAAAATGATGGTGGTATTTCAATGGGTATTGCATTGAATCTGTAAATCATTTTGGGTAGTATGGACATTTTATCAATGTTAATTCTACTGATCCATGAGCAGTACATGTTTCTCCATTTTTTTTGTGTCATCTGCAATTTCTTCCCACAGTGTTTTGTAGTTCTCTTTGTAAAGATCTTTCACCTCCTTGGTTAAGTATATTCTCAGATATTTTATTTTCTTTGTACCTATTGTGAATGGTATTGAGTCTTTGATTTGACTCTCAGCTTGACTGTTATAGATATACAGAAATGCTGCAGATTTGTGTACACTGATTTTATATCCTGAGATTTTGCAGAACTTACTTATCAATTCCAGGAGTCTCTTGGTGGAGTCTTTGGGATTTTCTAGATATAAGATCATATAATCAGCAAAAAGTGATAGTTTGACCTCCTCTTTCCCAATTTGGATACCTTTTATTTCTTTCTCTTGCCTGACTGCTCTGGCTAGGACTTTGAGCAATATATTGAATAGAAGTGGTGACAGTGGGAACTCTTGTCTTGTTCAGTTCTTAGTAGGAATGCATTCAACTTTTCCCCATTCAGTATGATGTAGGTTTTGGGTTTGTCATATATGGCTTTTTATAATTTTGAGACATGTTCCTTCTATGCCTAGTTTGTGGAGGGCTTTTATCATGACAGGGTGCTGGATTTTGTTGAATGCTTTTTATGTATCTTTTGAGATCATCATATGGTCTTTGTTTTTGCTATTGTTTATGTGGTGAATCACATTTATTGATTTACATATGTTTAACCAAACTTGCATCCCTGGGATGAAGCCCACTTGGCCATGGTGGATTATTTTTTTTGATGTGTTGTTGAATTCGGTTTTGTAGTATTTTATTGAGGATCTTTGCATGTGTATTTGTAAGGGATATTGGTCTGTAGTTTTCTTTTTTTGTGTGTCCTTTTCTGGCTTTGGTATCGAGGTGATACTGGCTTTGTAGTATGAGTTAGGGAGGATTCCCTCCTTCTCAGTGCTATGGAATAATTTCTGCAGTATGGATACAACCTCTTCTTTGTAGGTCTGGTAAAATTTAGCTGTGAATCCATATGGTCTGGGGCTTTTATTTGTTGGAAGATTTTTTTATTACTGCTTCAATCTCACTGCTCATTATTGATCGGTTTAGGTGTTCTATTTCTTCCTGATTGAGCCTTGAAAGTTTGTTTGTTTCCAGAAATTTGTCCCTTTTTTCCACATTTTCTAGCTTTTGCACATAGAGATTTTCATAGTATTTATAGATGATGCTTTTTATTTCTGTGGTATGAGTTGTAATATCTCCTTTTTAATTTCTTATTGATATTATTTGGGCCCTTTATCTTTTATTCCTGGTTAATATAGCAAGAGGTCTATCAATTTTGTTTATCTTTTCCAGGAACCAACTTTTTGTTTCACTGACTTTTTGTATTATATATTTTTTTCCATTTCATTTTGTTTTGTTCCAACCTTTGTTATTTCTTTTCTTTTGCTGGCTTTGGGTTTGGTTTGCTCTTCCTTTGTGAGATTTCGCTTCCTTTTCTTGAGATTTGATATAAGGTTGTTAATTTGTGATCTTTCTGACTTATTGATGTGGGCATTCAAGGCTATGAATTTCCCCCCTAGGTATTCTTTTGCTGAGTCCCATAGATTTTTGAAAGCTTGTGTCTTTGTCCTTTAGTTCAAGGAATCTTTTGATTTTCATCTTAATTTCATTATCTGACCCAATAGTCTTTCAGTAGCAGGTTGTTTAATTTCTACAACTTTGTGTAGAATTGAGCATTACTCTTGGAATTTATTTCTGGTTTTATTCCACTATGTTTTGAGAAGGTACATATTATGATTTCAATTTTTTTTAATTTATGTGATGTTTTCTGTCCTAAGATATGCTCAGTCTTGGAGAATGTCCCATGTGCTGATAAGAATGCATATTTAGTAGTTTTGGGGTAGAATGTTCTGTAAATATCTGTTAGGTTCATTATTTGTTGTCCCAATTAAGCCCAGTATTTCTTTATTTATTTTCTGCTTTGATGATCTGTCCAGCTCTGAAAATGCAGTGTTGAAGTCCCCAGAAATTACAATGCTATTATTTATTTCTTCACTTAGCTCTAGTAGAGTTTGTTTTACGTATCTGGGAGCTCTAGTTTTAGGTGCATATATTTATGATTGTTATTGCTTCTTGTTAAATTGCTTCCTTTATCATTATAAAATGACCATCTCTTTCTTTATAATTGTTTATTTAAAGTCAATTTTATCTGGTATGAGAATGGTTACATTTGCTTTCTTTTGGTTTCCATTTTTGTGGAATACTTTTCCCATCCTTTTACATGGAGCCTGTGTGCATCCTAATGGTTTAGATGTGTATCCCAGAGACAGCATCTAGTTGGGTTATGTTTTTTCATCCATTCAGCCAGTCTATGTCTTTTGAGTGGTGCATTCAAACCATTAACGTTAAGAGGTAGAATTGATATGTGAGATGCTGTTCTCTTCATCCCACTGGGTAGTACCTTATTGTTTTGTTTCCCTTCTTGTGATATTGTTTTATAAGAGTTATGAGCTTTAGCTTTTTTGGGTGGTTTTACACTGGTGGGTATCTATTATGATGATTCATGTATAATGCATTTCTGTGTATTTCCAGAATACTCAGGGCTGGTATGGTCAGGACAAATTCCCTCAGTGTTTGCTTGCCTGGAACAGACTTAATTTCTCCATCAACTGTGAAACTTAATTTTGTAGGATATAAAATTCTAGGCTGGTAGTCATTCTGTTTAAGAAGGTTGACTATAAGCCCCACTCCCTTCTGGCTTGTAGGATTTCTACCGAGAAGTCGGCTGTTAGCCTGATGTGTTTTCCCTTATCGTTCAGTTGTTGCTAGCTGTTGTAGAATTTTCTCCTTCATTTTGACTTTGGTCAGGTTGATTACTATGTGTCTTGGAGATGCCCTGTTTGCTATGAATCTTTCTGGTGTTCAATGACCATCTTGTATCTGCATCTCTGGCAATACTGGGGAAGTTTTCCCTAATAATTCCCTCAAATAGATTTTCCATGCTTTTGGCTCTTTCTTCTTCTCCCTCAGGGATATAATTCATATATTAGTTCACTTCTCATAGTCCCATATCTCTCTAAGTAGTTGTTCCACATTTTTTGTTCTCTTCTCTGCCTCTTTAAATGATCAGGATAGCTCAAGAGCCTTGTCTTCATGCTCTGAGATTCTTTCTTTTTCTTTGTTTAGTCTGTTGCTGATGCTTTGTGCTGTATTTTGAAATGCCCTAAATGACTCTTTCATTTCTTTGAGGTCTATTATATCCTTCCTTATGTTGTCTAGCTCTTTAGTGACTTTTTCACTAATTTCCTGACATATTTTTTTGGCTTCTTTTTGTTGGTTTTCAGGTTTCTCTTCAATTTCATTAATCTTATTTGCCATCCATATTCTGAATTCCATTGCTGTCATTTGGACAATTTCCTTGTAGTTGGGGTTTGCTACTGTGGCTCCATTGTGACCCCTTGGAGGTGTCAATCTGTTTTGATTTTCCCTGTTGCCAGGTTTCTTTTGCTGGTTTCTTCTCATCTGAAACCTCTTTCCTCAACTCAGGGCTAATCAATTTGCAGGGCACCCATTCTTTGCTGGGAACTCTCCTGCTTAATTATAAGGGGAGGTCCTGAAATGGTGCTTTTCCCCCCTACTCTGGGATGCTAACATGGCATGGGAAGGGAGTGTACACTAGAGGACTATCGTGCATCTGTTCTGATTTGATCTGTGCACCTGCAATTGCCTCTGTTCAAGATTGTGCTGGATGCTGCTTGTGGTTGGTGTTGGGTTGTTCACCAGATAGTTGTAGGGTGTTTGAGTTGGGGGCTGGGCAAGACCGTCTTCACTGAGGCTGGTGTTGTGGGGATTGTTCTTCCTGGAGTTTCCCCACAGATGTGACAGTGGCGCCTGGGTGAGGCTATGCAAGCATTGGTCATGAGTTCCCGGGCTGTGGGCATTTCCTCAAACCAGGTCCCTGTGTACTGGCAGCTTGAGGCTAGGGGGTCCCTGGCAGAGTGCTGGACTTTTGAACAGTTCTGCTGGCCCTGTGGCAGTGGTGGAGGATCCAGGGTTGGGTCTTGGGGCCCAAATGCAGCACTGTAATTTCAGGGGTGGTGTCCTCAGCCTGGCAGGAGCTCTGGAGGCACAGAGGTAGAGTCTCAGGATCCAGCTTGTGAGCCTCAGAGCCAAGACTGGGGAGGAGCCAGAAGTAGGGCTTTTAAGCAGGGCCTCAGAGCCATAAGTAGGGCCCTGTGGGTGGGGGCCTGATACCACCTGGAGGGCGGGGTCAGGGCTGAGCAGGCGGTAGGCACCTGGGACCTGGAAGGCAGAGTTGGAGCTGAGCAGGTGAGCTGTTCCACAGGCTTGGGGACTGTGTGGATGCCAAGTCACATGGGCAGAGGTCAGTTCCAGTGGCCCAGGGACCATGGAGCTCTCCCCACACTCCCAGGCCCCATTGAAGCAGTAACCCAAAGCCTCCCAAGTCAGAACCCATAGTGCCCCAGTCAATTACTGTGCTCAGATCCTGTTGTGCTCTTGGGGAGGGGCGCTTGCCTTCTAGTCACCGGGTGCAGCTTAGAGGAGCCTCCGGTTGGTCCACTTCCTTTCCAGCCCAGTGGGGGCAATGTGAAGGCCACAGCTGCAAAGCTGAGTCTCCTGCTGACCTGGTGCTGTCCACCCGAGAGCTCAGGATGGCTTTAGCTGTTGCCTGATCCCCACAGTACCTGTTGTCTGGTGCAATGACTCTGCACAGACTCCAGGCAGGTCCCCGAACTGTGGCAGTAGAGAGAGCCCTCTCATAATTCAGCCACAGCACCTGCAGGGTGAGCATGGTGCCCCAGTGCTCTATCCTACTAATCTTCCCCATGCATGCTTTGATTTTATCAGATGTATTGCCCATCTCCCTTTTCTTTTCCCACACCAAGAGTCCTGCACTGCTTCTCTGTGGTTTCACAATGTTCTTTCTGAGGATAGCTGTCCATAGGCAGGCACCTGCTTCCTATTTACTCTTCTTTCCTTGGGAGCTGTGGGTTTGCGGGCTGCTTCTAATCTGCCATTTTTCCTCCTCCTGAGGTCTCCTGACAGTAGCTTCAGGATAAACTCTTCTAGCGGTGGGAGTTGGACCCCATGCTTACTCCCACCAGCAGCCATGGAGGAAACTTTCCCTGGGTGGAGGGGTATGCTTGTAACTTGCTTGGCACCGGCTTCCTTCCCTGCAGTGGTGGTATCCGGCTATTTTCACTTTTAAAATTCAACTTTTTATTGAAGCATACTATACATGCAGAAATGCACATAAATAATAAATATTTTTCTGGATGAATTTTTTTCTTAATATGGTAAATGCATGCACACAATCGGAACTCAGATTAAGACAAAAATCATTACCTCCACTCAGAGGCACCAGTCACTACCACACTTCAATGTAAGTACTGTCCTTGCTTTTAATGCCATATATTAGTTATGGCTAGTTTTGAAATTTACATACTGTAGATGAATCACACCATATGTACTTTTTTGTGTACTTGTTTTTCTAGTTCAACATTAAGTTTGTGAGCTTCATTCATTTTTCATTGTTATATAGTGTTCCATTGTTTGAAGTTACTATCATTTATTTATTCATTCTACTGTTGTTCTTTTGGATTGTTGCCCCCTTGGTTCTATTATAAATAGCACTGCTAGAAGCATTCTTGACATATTTTTTGGTGCATATATCCATAGAGAGGAATTGCTCGGTTATAGGTGATGTATGTGTTCAGCATTAGTAAATACTTCCAAAGTGCTTTCCAAAAGGGTTGTGCCAATTTTATACCCCACAACAGGAGTCTATAAGAATTCTATTTGCTCTACATTCTCATCAACCCCTGATGTTATGGTTATTCTGGTGGGTGTGCTGTGGTAACTTATTATAGTTGTAACTACATTTCCCTGTTGACTAAAGTGGTTGAGCACTTTTTCATATATGTTTGGTGGCATTTTTGTTATTCTCTTATGAACAGTGCCTAATAAGCAAGGTTTTCCATTTTTTAACTGGGTTTTTACTTTCTTATTGATTTGTAGAAATTCTTTATATATTCTGGATACAAAGGCATTGTCAATCTCTCTCTCTCTTTTTCCCTCTCCCCTCCCTCCTCCTCCTCCTTTCCCTCCTCCCTCTCTTTCTCTGTCTCTCACTTTCTCATATATATTTTTCATATATATATCTCTCTGATATATTTTTCTACTCACAGGTTTGCTTTTTTACTCTTTTCATTGTTTCTATTGATGAAAAAGTAAATTTTCAATTGTAAAATACCCAACTTTATCAATTTTTAATTTATGATTCATGCATTTATTGTCCTGTTTATTAGAAGGTCATATTTTCTTCTAATGAGTTTTTTTAACCTTTCACATTAAATCTACAAAATATTTGGAATTAATTTTTATGTATGATATGAAGTAGGAGATTAAGATTTACTCTTTTCCATATGCATAGCTAATGGATCCAGCACCATTTATTAAAAAAAATATATAATCTTTTACTCACTGCATTCCCATGCCACTTTTGTCATAAATTAACTCACCATATAGGTGGGTCTGTTTCTGTACTTTTTGTTTTGTTTCATTGATGTTTTTGTCTATCTTTTCCAGCAATACTGTTTTAATTATTGTGGCTTATAATATCTTTATAACTGATAGTAGCTATCCTCCAACATTGTACTTCTTCAAGTTTTTCTTGGATATTCTTAGAATTTTCAATGTACATTTTTTGATTGACTTTTTAATGAAACAGAAAGCTTCTGAGATTTTGATTGGGATTATATTGAATAGAAGGATCAATTTGGGAAAATTAACATTTTTACAATATTGAATCTAGTACTCAATCCAGGAACACAGTAGCATTATAATACCTTAAATTTTAAAAATTACTAATATCATCTAATACATAATCAGCATTCAATTTCTTATTATTATGTTTTATAATTGGCTTGTTTGAATCAAGATAAAAATAAATTGTATTTGGTTTATGTATCTCTTAAATTTGTTTTAATCTAGAACCATTTCTTTTCCCTCTTCATTTTTTTTTTCAATTTTTGTTATCTTATAGATTTACATTCTGTATTTTTTTGACTGCATCCCTGTGATATAATTTAACAAGCTTTGCTATCATTTGATTTACTATAAAGTAGTAGTTATAGCTATAGGATCAATATGATTCAGGTGGGAGTTTTCTTCCTATCACCTCTAACTTGAAAGAATTATTCTGATGTAGAAATGGACAGCCCAATGATAGCAGACTTTCAATAATGGTTCCTTTTATTGTTGGTGGGAGGGTTGGAAATAAACTTTAGACCATACTCATTCAGATTAATTATAGTATTTAAATACTACAGCTGAATTTTATCAGTGATATCTGTGTATGTCTCCATACATGTCTATTTCTGAGGGTGGGTTTCATTATTTCTTCAGTATTGGATGGGCAACAGAGCCTGGATTTCTGACCTTGAGCTGAATCTAAAGAGAATACAAAAAAAAAAAAAAAAAAGAAAAATGAGTTAGGTCTAGTCCATTTGGGGACATTCTTTGGGCCAGATATCGAGCTTAATCCACTTTTGGATAGTTTGAACTTTTTAGAAGAGAAATTAGTAATCTCTTTGCTCTGGCTAGTATCTTATTAATGTCTAAAGCTAACTCAAGGCCTACTTAGCTTTGTTGATGCTATTGTCAGAGAAAGAAAATCAACAAATCTTCTCCTTCTTTATTCTTTTTACATTTTCAGCTTAGTCCCAACACCTTCCACCAACCATAAATGATAACGGAGCCAGGTAGATTGAGACAGTGCATGCTCCACATGGTTTTAGGTGTAAATTTATACCACACTTTTCTTCCTCTGTCTGTTTCTCTATAGATCTGTGGATAACACTGACATGTTATGGCAAAGAAGTTCTAGAGCAAGTACGAACAAATCATCATATATTTTTCAATGCATACTTAATCTAAATTCAGTGAGAATTTTTTCTTAAAATATCAGTAAGATTAGCACATCTTTGTATTGTTCTATTTTTAAATGCATCCTCGATTGAACTTTCTTTGCCTAATGTTCTTGAATAGAGGAAAATCCGTAAGTTCCCTGAAACACTTTGTTTGAATATCTCAAGTTGAAATTTGCCACTACTTTTTGGAAGCATAATCCTTTATTTTTTAAAATAACGTTATTTGAAGAATCTGACAAAACCATAGTCATTAAATGCATATAATAATCATTCATTAGGCTCAACTTCCTGTTGAGTGAAGAAGAACTATATTAAAAGAACCTTAACCTAATTTCAATCCTCCATGCGCAGAGACTGCATTTGCACATACTTTATAAAAATTGACCCTTATGAAAAAAAAAAAAAAAAACAACAAACTCATGCATTGCCAAACCACATATTATTTATTTGAAAGTGTTAAATGAAGTTAGGAAGTTAGAGATTTAGGGGTGAGACATCATTGCTCACGCTGAATATATTGAAATTTGTGTAGTTACTAAATGTTACATTGTTGGCATTATGTATGACCTGGCCTGACCAAGTATAAATACCACCTTGCAAACAATGGGGCAAATATTAGGGAAAAGGAAACTTGTTTATAATGAATTTTTACCCATTCTTTTTTTTATTGTTTTTATATACATTTTTGGTTTTTAAAACCTTGATCTTCTGCTTATATAACTTCTACATTTTTAATTTACTCATCTTCATTATCATTAGTTATCATCATTGTATTTATTATTTCCACTATACATATTTTTACAAAGTAATGATGACATGATTGAACTTTCTGTTTTTATTCCCAGGTACTTCAAAAAGCACATTTGCAATTTACAACTCATTTTTGGGATTCTGCCTCTCATCACATGAATTAGGTTGTACCTTACTGAGCATTTTCTCGGGACTGTATTGTGGTAAGGTCTTGTAACATAGAAACACCTAACAGTGTGAGCTAATACTGTTGCTTTATTTTGTTCATGTTCTCTCTCAGAGCATTGTTAGTTAGTTTTTCTATTTTAATTAACAGTTTGACATTAAAAATAACTTTTATTTGAAATATTATTTATTTTACAGTTTTTAATAAGTTTACATATTTTATTTGTAACCTATGCAGAGAAATTTTGCAGTGAGATATATTTGTCTTGGCTTCTTAAATTTGTAACATACGAGGATGATTTCAACAATAAATTTATTATTAAATTATATGAGATATATAAAACTTTTACTGGTCAGTATATTTATTGTAATTAAAATTAAGATATTCTCGTCATTAAATTTAAGGTTACAAATGGGTCACATGACGATCATTAGTTTAATGTAAGATACATAAATAAATATGTACTGGATTTAGATTATAAAGCAGATATTTTAACATAAATTATTCAGCATGAGCACGATAGCCGAAATATATGTCTTCTTTACAGGGTAAATAACAGAAGTAAACTCACACCCACCATGAGAAATAAACACAATTTTGTTGAATGATTTTAAAATACAATATTTACATGTATTTATTTTAAGCTTTCAAACCATTTTTGTTTTTGAATAAAAGATTAGGCAGGCCCCCAATATTTAAAAGAGATAAAATTTAAAATGTCTTGTTTTGAAATGGGATGCATGGATCACAGATACAGTTGCTTAGATCTACTCTACTCCCTGGGCTCTAAGGAACAGGCTTGTGATCATCTAATAACAGAATTTTGGAAAGTGCCTTAGAGTTCATCAACTTCGGTGTTATCCAAAGGATGTTCCTTGTAACACTACTCTGATTGTTCTCCAAAAACTAGATTCTATGGTAAATAAATCTGGGAACTGTTTTATGCCTAGTATATTCTCATTGTGAAGCAACATGATGCATATTAACATATTAATGGCTCTGAGGTATCACATAGTTAAAAAAAAAAACAAAAACAACGAATTGATTTTCAAAAATAAGTTTCTTCAAGTTGTTTCAAAACAGAAATGTATATACTTTGTGTAATATTGATGTCCTAAAGAATTAGTGTAAACCCAAGATATAATTTTACAATAAAATAGTCATCCTTTCATCTAATGCAACAATTGCTTCTGCAGTGTCTTCAATAGATAATGTTCGAAGGTATGATTATATAATTTGGAAATGGGAAACTGACTGTCACTCTAGAAAAGCTATTTTATATTTGGGCCATTCCAATGATTAGAAAGATTTTTATTACAAGGATTATTTGTTCCAATGAGATATTACAAGGAGTTTTCCAGGTGTAGTATATTTTCACCTAAAAATCATTTCTGTCACTCATCTGAGTGCTGCTCATCCTACTTCAAATCTTAAATTCATGAAGATTTACAGAGATACTTGGATGAGATATATGTAATTATTTTAATGGTAGAAAGGATTCACTGACTTCAATGATTCACTGACAACTATAAACCTGAAACAATTAAAGATAATGATCTGAACCAGCATCACACATGATTTATCCTTGCCTCAGAATTCATGTTTTGCATTTGAGGCTTCAGAAGCTGGCATTTATTGATTTGGAGACAGTGATATCAAGTAACTTTTTGTTGATTGTGTGGAACTGGGAACCATGTGACAGCACAAACAGGTGATTTAATATCTATCTGAATATCTATTGCACATAACCTGTGCTTTTCATGCCTTGTTTTAAAACTTATGATGTAACGTTGAAAAAGTTATATGACATTGGCTGCTTAATTTCATACTCATGAATTTTGTGTACTTCCATCTTAGTAATACTTTTTAAAACCTTTGAAAGGCATTTGTTTTGTCTGCCATTCATTTAGTCATTGAATTAAAACTATATGTCTAATATATGTTAGGCACTGTTCTTGGAATTGGAGAGATAGCGGTGAATAAAACTACAACCCATCCATGACCACTCTGCCCACCCCACTTTTACAGAGCTTGGTTCTCATTGGTGACAGATAATAAACAAAAAAATACATAATATAATGTCAGGTAGTGGTCAGTGAGGGCATCTCAGAGGAGGTGATATTCGAACTGAGACTTGAATGAAGTGAAAGAGTATTACAGATCTGGGGAGCAGCAAACCAAAGCACTGGAAGTTCTGTATGGTTTAAATAGTTTATAAGAATGCATTTGTTATTATTTGTGTAGATAAATACGGAAAAATCTATGTGCATTCTATTGAAAAGCTATACATGATAATGTTTAGACATTTGATATGGAAGGATATTAAATCTGGATAAAAGGCAAAAGATTTTAAGTAATCCATGTGGGAGTATTAGAAATGTTTAAAAAGAAACAAACATATTTTCTTCTTCAATTAGTAATACTGATGGGAGAAATTAATTTTACTAATTTTGGTCCTTAGCTAAATAAAGCTTAGTATTAACAATATGTTACATGCACTGTCTATATTTTAAAAACAAATATCAAATGTATGGTATGCATTGTCCATTAAGACAAGTACAAAAGCCAATAAAATTAAAAACACTCTTAGAACATATTGATAGATGATGTCTTATGCAAGATGACCCAAATGTGGAATATGGACATTAAGAAAGACAGTAAATTAGTCAGGTCAAGAAGATACCTATTAAATTGATGTTTAACTATAGCCATATAAACATGTGTGTAAAAACTGCTTATGTTTGTACCACTTTAAAAAAACACAATAAGCAATGTACATAGAATATCAACTATTGCACAGGAAAGTTCCCTTATTTTTCCAAAGGATATTTGTTTTAAGAAAGATTCAGCCTAGATTTCCTTGAAACACTCAGCTTATTAAGGTCACTCAGGACAGATTTTTTATTTGCGGAAACTCAATTACTACAAATACTTTTAGGACTACACCTGTTGCATAAGGTGAAGAAATTATATAAGAATATATATGTTGTGTATATGACATTATCTTATCAGAATTTGATTGTGATATGTTTAAGTATAATCTGCAGGATTTTGGCCATGGAACCCAAACATTAACATGCAAGGAAAAAAATCCTATATTGTACTAATATGAACAATATAATTTTTTAAAAAAGGATGTGAGTATCCCTGTCTATAGACAAATTTACAAATAAATGAAAAGAATAAAATGAATCAATTAAAGCACTCTTTCTTGATAAATACTTGTCCTATGTACAATTCACCTGATTGAGTTTTATAGAACAATATTGATCCTCCTTATACAAGCCTGTTTCCCTCCAGGAATATAAGTATCCAAACCTCCCTCTCTGCCTCCCTGCATTTGTCTTTGATATACACAACTCCCTTTGAAATTGGTGGGATATGAGGGAGTGCAGTGGGGGATAAAAATCTGTGAATTCAGTGGCCATTTCTCAGGTGGAAGACTGGGAGAGCTGCCATCTAATGATGTTTCCCAGTGGGAGACCCAGTTTGATGAGGCTGAATAGGCCTGAAAGAATTGACTTCATGATATAAAGAAACAGAGAATCAGAGCACCTCACCGCTTTCAGAAGGAATCTTGAAATACCGACTGGTATAGACTCCCTTTCAAACTGAACTAATTGAATTTGTGTAATTTCCTTTTCCCTCTTTAAGAACTCCCATCTTTTTCTTTAAACCATCACTCAAGATCTGTCATTTCTTAATGTTAAAACTCATTCCTTCAATTCCTTCATCTCTGAGACTGTTAATAACTGCTAGTCTCTTACTTATTCTCTTTTATTATATGTAAGAATCCTATACCTAGATTTTCTTCTAAGATGCTCACATACATCTCCCATTAATTCAATGGTTCTTTAAGCTGTTTCTGGTGGTTTTCTCATCTTAGTAATTAGACATGTGATTAGAATAGTTTTTATGTTATATGAGATTTCCTTTATACCTGACTATGTTATGAGGGGGTTTTCTTTAAAAAAAAAAAACCTAAGAAAAAATATAAACTTTTAAGTTATAAGAGATGCAAATTTACCAAAATGATTAATTCTTTCTTTCCTGGATATTGTTTGAAATCTTAGATAGTCTGAACATCACCTATTTTCCCACAGTGTTAGAAGAAATACATCCTGTATTCTTAACATCTTCTAGACCCTTGGCACCTTATGTTTGATACTGTGTTATATATATAATACCTATTATTTGAAAGCACAGACCAAGAAATAATAGGTACTAAGAAAGGTTCCTATAAATGCAAGAGCCATTGAAGAAATGCTATACCTATATATTTTGGGCAAATAAATCAATGCAATCAACCCATATACTGGAGCACGGAGTAGGCATTCAATACTGTTGACTGAATAAAGAAATTTATCAGTCATTTGGCTGGAATCCCTTTGGGGTGGTTGTGTAGGACAATTCCAAAAGGTAGAGCTCTTCCAAAAGGAAGAGTTTTGGGCACAGTTAGTAACCCTGCCTAAAACCAGTTCTCTTTCTCGATAGGATCTTACTGAAACCTAGTAGCCAATTGTAATGCTTATCATAATCATAACCTTAAAGATTTTCAAAGAAGACATTTCCCTCAGCTGTCCTTAGGAGCCTATTTTAAGTGATTAAAATTCAATGCTGTCAAGTAGTTCTTACGTTATGTCAACTTAAATTTGTCTTGCAAGTTAAGCCATTTCCTGCTGTAGTCTTGAAGAACAGCTGGTCACCATCTTCTTTATGATCATCCTCCTTAAGCTTGAAGATAACAATAAAATCATCCAAAGCTCTTTTTTTTCTTTTTTTAGCTAAAGTCATCACAACTTATTCATATTTTTTTCAAAGGTTATTATTTTTTTCTAATGATTTCTAATTTATTTTCAGGGCCACTAAGCTTTCTGATATCCCTCAGAGATTAGTAGATGGCAGCCACTGTTCCTTTCCACTGCAGACAGTAACTTGCCAAAATGATTTCAAATTATGGCCGCCTATCTTTTAATACACTGCCAATGACATAATGTTCCCTAAACAACACAAATATAATTGACATCTGTAATTAACATTAGGTCACACTTTTCTCTCCCACATTAAAAATGTCATCTTTGAAACACTATTTCACTGGTTATGTTTGTGCCAATATAGATATATCCCAGATATATTAGCAGTGAACCATGCAACAGGGAAAGCTTAAATCTCCGAATGCCCTTCACACACTGACTATTTTTAAATCCTTTGAAACATGTGAATCATGGTCTATAATAAAGAATTTCTTTTAAAAAACAGGACATAGTAGGTCTTTGTCCTTACCAGGCTAATTATGTGAATGAGAGGTGGATAGTTAGGTCACTTATCTTCATACATGGAGATTGATGCCTCTGCCCCAAATTTTTCAGTGGCTCTTTGATCGTTTATAGTTAGAGTCTATGTAGAGTTACGTGGCTTGTTAAATGATTCTGGTGCATTTGATCAGTTTAAGTAAGTAATCTAGATAATGTAGACCTTCTGGCTTCAGTTATTCCTTCAATTATACATTTCTTCAATTTTACATTCAGCTTTCAAAAATGATAAACTTTCTTGGTAAGTATTCAAAATATTCTCTCAGTTTTGCCTAGGGAGATTGAGTAAGTTTGTCAGGTTTATTAAAGATTCCCTCTAAATCAGAAATAAGCAAATAAGTTAGGTACCATACTTCTCTGGAACCTCTACTACAGCAAGATAAAATCAGCTACTTCTTAGTTTTGTTTACCATGGTTTGCCTACTAAATTTTATGATTATATCCTAAATTAGTGGTATGCCAAATACTGCTAAATAAAGCAAGCAGTTTATCAGACAGGACATAGAATAAAATCCCATATTTGTTAAAAAAGAAATGTGTGGGTGTGTTTATGCACAAGATAAGTGTGGGAGAATACCTACAATGTAATTAAAGTGATTATCTCTGAGTATTGGGATCATGGGTTATTTTTATTTTTTTCTCTTTGCATGCTTTTTTAAGTTTTCTACAGTGAATATGTATTACTTATATAATAATTAAAAAATGAATTTTAAATAGTTTAAAGACTAAGTCAGCTAAAAATATATGTTAAACCTAGAATAATCACTCAAATGGTGGTCTAAAAATTCCAGGATATTTGAGTTAGAGATTATGCATGTTAAATAGACAGAGACCTTGCTTCATGTGTTGTTTCTTCAAAGCCTAGCATGCTGTAAGTACTCAAACACAGTACCCTGAAACAAGTGTTAGTAAGTTAATTAGAGGAATTGAATGAAGTTGTGAACCATTCTTTTTAAATTTTTTTCCACAAGCAAAATAGATTCTACTTTACTTCACTGTAGTTGAATAATGGACATTAAGAATTGACAACCAGAGGAAAAGAGAAAAAGGGAGATTTCAAGTCCCAAGAAAATATTCTGAGGCATTAGTTTCTACAAATAAACATTGAGTTATGTCAGGAATGTTATGCAGCCATAATGCTGTCCATCCTGTATTCCCGGCTTTGTGGCTGGAAGCACTAGTTCAATTTTCTGAAATTTCGCAGTTGTGAAAAATTTTCTTCTCAAAACCCCTACTTAATTGGACTTAACTCTAAATTTTTGGAGAGTGAAGAAATAACATTGAAATAGAGCATTGCAAACTCTAAGACTACACTTAACCTCATGATATACTAGGTAGAGTTTTTGAAAGTAAAGAATCCAATCACAGTTTTGTGGTTTTCTTCTTCATTCCTCATTAAGCTGAAACTTTTAATTACTTTGCTCCATGCTTTTGGTCTTGCAAAGAGAGCTTTGGAAAGAGAACTAAAAAAAATGTTTTTCAACAGTGAAATACTGGAAAAGTAATGAAGAGTTCTAAATATGATTGTTATTTATTCCTTTATTCTTATAGAGACAATATAATGTAATGGCTAAGAGCATACCTTAGAAACAGACTACTCGGCTTCATGGTCAGGTTCTAACACTGGTGAGATGTGTGAGCATGGAGAAATTGTTTAACCTCTCTAATCCTCAAGTTCTTCATCTACGAAAAAGTTAATAATAACTGTAAATGTGTCATAGAGTTGTTGTAATCATGAATTAAGTTCTTAGCACAATTCCTAACATATGGAAAGTATTCTACATGTTAGCTATATTTAATACAACAGATATTTATGAAGTATTTAGTATGTGCTGGGAAATATGTTAAAGGCTAGAAAAGCAATGATGAGCATTAAAGTCATGGTGTCTAGATTCACAGAGCTTTTAATTTTATGAGGGACAGGAACAAACATGCAATTATGAATCACTGAGATGAGTGTGATGATAAAGGTGATTCAAGGCACTGTGAAGGTACGTAGAAGGGGCACCTATACTGGTTTTGGAAAGATTAATTCCAGTAGTAGTGTCCACATAGAGGCCAGAGTAGAATGAGTAGGAGTTAAGTAGGTGAAGAAATGGGAGACATATATATCAGGTAGAGAAACCAGAAAGCAAAAGTCCCTATTTCAGGCAGAATTTTTTTTTTGCAGGTAACCAAACTTGGATGGGCTAACAATAATAGGAGTTTGTTAGCACTTGTTACTGAAAAGTCAGTTTCAGATGTAGCTTTACCAGGGTTCTAATTCAACTTCCCTCTATTTTTTGCCTCTACTTTCCTCCGCTCTGATTGTTCTCTGGATTGTCTCATGATGGCAAAATGATTATATTAGTTTTAGGCCTCACCTGTACACACCTAAAAATAGAGAAGAAAACATTGTTGCTGTTGTTGTTTTCCTTCAACCATTAAACAAAAAACATGGGACTCATTTTGATTGACCAACTTAGGTCATATGCTTATCCCTGGACCAATAACCAGGACATGGGAAATGAAGTCACAGTAAATGGTTTGGCCATTCAGAGTAGTCTTCTGGAGCTGGGGTCAACAGCACCCAGCAATCAAGCTTCTACTCAAGAGAAGAGAAAAATAGATCCTGGGGAGACAAACAATAGTGCTCACTAGTATCTATAGGATGAGAGAGCATGGTATATTCAAAGAGCTGAAACAAATTCACTGAATCTAAAGCATAGTGTAGAAGGAGACTGGGAATGAGGAATGGCAAGTTTGGAATTAAAGAAGCAAGCAAACGCCAGATGACACAGGGCTTTATAAGATGTCTTAAGGAATTTGGACTTCTTCCTGCTACAGCAAGGAGAGATTTTAAGCAGGGGAGTAAAACAATCGTGATTGTGAAATCTAATGGGAAGAATGGATCAAAGAAAATTGAGATTGGAGATTGAGTTTAATACAGAGGGCTGTTAATACAAATATAAGTTAATGCTGGCATGAATGGGTGATAGCAGTGGGGATATAGGAAAGTGAATACAGAGATGTATTTCAGGAAGAGAATTAGGAGGAATTGGTGATTGATAGGTTTCCTGGGCCTAGGGAGAGAGAGTCTAGGACAATGCCTACGTTCTTGGCTTGGGCAATTGGGCAGATGTTCATGCCATTCACTGAGATAGGAATTTCAGTAGGAAGATTAGGGTTGGAAATTAAGATAATGCTATCTCTGTGAAACACCTAAGTGGAAATATCAATATAGGTGTAAAGCATGGAAATATTATATGAGCTTGAGATATTGTGAGCACCATGGAAATGATAACAATGTAGGAAGGGCACAGAAAAAGGGAATAAAAGAAAGTTCAAGATAGAAATTGATGTGTATGAGGCTGAGAAAGAGGAGCCCACAGAAATGACTGAGAAAAAGTGGCCAAAGAGGGAAGGAAAAAAACCCAGTGAACACAAAAAAGAGTATTTCAAAATTGGGATGGAGAGGTGGATCAAGATGGCCAAATAGAAACCTCCTGCAATTGTCCCTCTGCACGAACTCCTAATTCAATGATAATCCCTGCAAGCAAGCACCTTCAGAAGAACCAAAAATCAGGTGAGCCATCATACTACCTGGTTTTAACACTGTATCAAGGAGAGAGGCACTGAGGAAGGCAGAAAAGACAGTCTTGCATTGCCTTTGCCACCCCTCCCCCTTCACCAGTGCCATGCCAGCACGCCCAGTGGAGAGAGAATCTGTGTGCCCAGGGGAAGGAGAGTGAAGTGATTGTGGGAATTTGCATTGAAAAGCGGGCCCAACTGGGCACAGGGGAACACAGCACAGGGCAGAATTTTGGTGGTGCCTGTGGAAGGAGCAGTTTTACCACCCTGGCCAGAGAGAAATCCTCGGCCCAGAAGCCCAAGTTCCTGCTAGCCTCACTACCAGCTGACAAAGAGCAGCCTGAGGCCTAGACTAAATTTACAAGGCAGTCAGGGCACAAGGGCTGCATTCCTTGGGCATTTCCTATGGCTGTGCTGGTTTGGAGCCAGTGCACTCAGGGTGTGCATGACACAGTCAGATAGCAGCAGCTGCAGCCAAACCAGTGCCTGTGTCACCCCTCCCCCAACTACAGGCAGTGTGGCTCAAGGAGAGTCTTCTTCCAACTTGAGGAAAGGAAAGAGAAGAGTTCAGAGGACTTTGTTTTGCAACATGTGTATCAGCTCAGCATAGTAAAATTAAGTACCAAGCAGACTCCTGAGGGCCCTGAGTCCAGGCCTTAGTTCGCAGACAGCATTTCTGGACCCAACCTAGGCCAGAAGGAAACATGCTACCCTGAAGGAAAGGACCCACTCCTGGCAGGATTCACCACCTGACGATTAAATAGTCCTTGGGCTTTGAATAAACATCAGAAGTAGACAGGCAACAGTCACCACTGGCTTTGGGTGAGACTGGGCTGGCTTCATGTGTGACTTGGTGCTGGTGGCCACGAGGCAGTGCCCACATCACTCCTCCCCCAACTCCAGCAGGCCAGCACAGAGAATGATGGAAGAGAGTGAGAGACTTTGCCTGGTAATCCAGGGAATTCTCTTGTATCTTACCCAAGCTCACCAAGGTGGTACCACCAGGAGTCTGCAAGAGTCACAGCATTACTGGGCTTGGAGGACCCCCAGTGCTGATATATCTGCAGTGATCAGAGACCTAGACCACAACACTCAACTCCCTTTGAGTATCTGGAAAGCCTTCTCAAGAAGGGTGGTTTCAAACAAGCCCAGACTATGAAGATTGAACTAAATACCTAACTCTTCAATGCCCAGACATTGACGAATATTCATAAACATCAACAACATCCAGGAAAACGACTTCACCAAACAAACTGCAATAAATAAGGTGACCAATCCCAGAGTGATGGAGATAGGTGACCTCTCAGACATAGAATTCAAAATAACTGTCCTGAAGAAACTCATTGAACTTCAAGACAACACAGGGAAGGAATTCAGAAGCATATCAGAGAAATTTAACAAAGAGATTCAAATAATAAAAAAAAAAATCAAGCAGAAATTATGGAACTTAATAATTCAATTGGCAAACTGAGAAATGCATCAGAGTTTCTCAAGAGCAGAATTGACCAAGCAGAAGAAAGAATTAGTGAACTTGAAGACAGTCTATTTGAAAATAGAGAGTAAGAAGAGAAAAAAGAATGAAGAATAAAAAAAAGGGTCTGCAGCATATGTTGGGTAAAATCTTTTGGCTTTGCTTGTGGGTGCTTTGATAGCAATCTAGGTTCTGAATGGATGCCTTGGTTATACATATCCTTAGTGTGGTGGTTTTCTCAGTTGTGAGTTTGTAGGCTGTAGCAGTGGTGAGCTGTGTGTGGGCAGATTTCATGTTTCTCTTTGATAAAGGAGGATGGAGGTCTCTGAAGTCCTTTCCCTTTCCCTAGCCCTGTGGTCTTAACAGTGTGAATTGTATTGGCATGCCCAGTTTAATCTCTGAGACAGTAGGTGGTGCTTGTGGGTAAGAATCAACCACATCCTGTATGATTGAGTCAGTAAATCCAGTAAAGGGCTGTGCAAATTGACCTCTCTGTCAAGTGTGGCAGGGTAGGGAGGAAGTCACATCTTAACAAAAGAAAATCCAAAAATAAGAAGCAAAAGCCACCCCAGATGAGAAGGAACCAGTAAAAGAACTCTGGAAGTATGAAAAATCAGAGCAAAAGGACATCCCTAAAAATGAACACCAGCTCTCTAGCAACGGATACCAACTAAAATGAAAATATTGGAATGACAAAGAATTCCAAATAGGAACTATAAGGAAGCTAAATGTAATCCAAGAGAAAATGGAAAACCAAGTCAAAGAAACCAGAAAAACAATTCAGGAAATGAATGAAAAATTCACTAAAGAAATTGACATATTTAAAAAAAAGAAACAAATGAACTTCTGGAAATGAAAAATTCAATTAAGGAAATACAAAACACCGTGGAAAGTTTTAAAAATAGACTAGGCCTGGCAGAAAAAAGAATCTCAAAGCGTGAAGACAATTGTTTGAATTAAATCAGTAAGTCAAAAATAAAGAACAGACAATAAATACAAATGAACAAAGCCTACAAGAAATATGGGATTATGTAAAATGGTCAATTATAAGAATCATAGGCATCTCTGAGGGTGAAGAAGAGAACCGACAAGGGCTGGAAAACCTATGTGAGGGACTAATTGAGGAAAATGTCCCTGGTCTTGCTAGAGATTTAGAGTAGAAAAGAATGAAGTACACCTACAAGAGAGGGAAATCTACTAGTTATCAGCCTTAAAGAAGAGGTAGAGAGAGAGATTGGGGTAGAAAGTATATTCAAAGAAATAGTAAAGAAGAATTTTCCAAACCTAGAGAAAAATATCAATATTCAGGTACAAGAACATCATAGAACACTGAGCAGATTTAACTCAAACAAGCCTACCTCAAGGCATCTAATAGTCAAGCTCCCAAAGGTCAAGAATAAATAAAAAGTCCTAAGGGAAGCAAGGAAAAAGAAAAAAATAATAACATATAAAAGACCTCCAATAAGTCTAGAAGCAGACTTCTCAGTGGAAACCTTACAGGACAGGAGAAAGTGGCATGATATATTCAAAGTGATGAAGGAAAAAACCTTAACCCTAAAGTATTGCATCCTGTAAAAATATCCTTCAAACATGAAGGAGAAATAAAAGCATTCCCAAACAAACAAAAGCTGAGGTATTTCAACAACACCAGACCTGTCCTAAAAGGAATGTTGAGAGGCGTTCCTTAATATGAAAGAAAAGGATGTTTATGAACAATAAGAAATCATCTCAAGGTATACAACTCACTGATAGCAATAATGACGCAAATACAGAACACTCTATTACTGTAATTGTTGTGTATAAACCACTTAAATCTTGAGTGAGAAGACTAAAAGACAAACCAGGGATTGAGAAAATGAGGGCCTGAAAAATAGTAGCAGTTATTAAGTGAGAGCTTGAAAGGGGAGGATGTTGTGGTCAGAGATTGGTTGACGTTGAAATTCTGTTTTTCAGCGATGGAATAGGTCTGGGGTAAGACAAAGTCCACGTTGAAATACAAGAATGAATTGCTTAATTAGAGTGGAAGAGGTCTTTGGAGGTGAAGAGGTCAAGAAATTAAGGAGTTAGGGATTTAGTGGGGGAATGTGGTTCTTCAGGTCTCAGGCTAGCCTGGTTTCAATAACTATAAAATAAGAGGTTCACAGCAGATAATCGTTGGGAGACAATTCTTCATGAGTTTCTCTTGTTTCTGCAGATTTTGCAAGCAGGAACATGATTTTTGTTCTGGATTATCATTACAGGGATATTTGTAGAGCAAAAGCTTTGAAAGGTAGAGATAGTGTCTCCCTTTGGAATAAAGGGCAGGCATGCTTATTTTTTTATTATAAAAGATTAGGATATCCTAAGTTCAGGGTTGCTCTTCTGTAATACAACACACTTCATGTGCAGGTGTTACCTGGTCCTCTTTGCCTTGCTCTGTGGAATTGGGGCATGGGGAGCCAGCACAAATGCGGATACTCTGGGTACTGCTATTGGTGGGAGACATGAAGTCCTTTGTTTCTGACCTGGGAGTCTTGTGCCTTCTGCCACAGCATCCATGAAACTGTGGAAGACTAACTTCTTAGCCTATATGTAGTATAAAACTCTCAGACTCTTCACAGTTCTTGATAATTATCTCCAAAGTTTATTCAGCTTTAACATATTCCACGAACTTTCTTTCTCCATTAGGAATGTTTTTGCCTCCTTTCCTTTATTATCTTGCTATCCTGAAAACCAGATTTCCATTTGTTTGTTTCTTTCCCCTCAATATGATATCCTTATTAATACTTGTAGATCATGTGATATGTGCATCATTTTTAAAAAGTGGAATGTTCCATTTTTTATTGTTTTAGCTTCATAATTTGATTGTTCTGGATAATTTTTCCCAAGTATATTTGATATGAAAATACTTGCTAAACATACGAGTACTTTGGCAATTCCAGAGCTTCACCACAACTGGTGCAATCTTTTACATCCCATATACTAACTAAAGCAAGTGGATAAAATCAATTGGATGTGTAAATTCTTTAAATAATGGCAAATGGAGCAAATTGAATTTCAAAGTGGAAAAAAAGGTGAAGCTGAAAAGCAGTGGTAAGAAGGTCATCAGCAGAATTAGCAAAAAAGTCTGGCAAAGTTACAGTTAGGCAGCCAGTAATACTCTATTGATCAGACTTTCTCAATCAATGAGGCTGTGCCTAGATTATTGATGCAAAGGTATTAAGCAAAATTTTATTTCAGCTAACTTGTTGGCTCAGATGTCAACTGAAAGTCATTTCCCCAGTCAATCAAATATACAATAAGTCTGAGCAGATATAGCTCTTAAACATTTTTGTGTCCACTCTGCTTTCCAATCATACAATTATCTTTGAGAGGGTAACAATTAATATATAAACTAGCACATGGGGAAAGCACTGCATTTCTACAAATAAAACCAAATATCATATTCTTTGGGGAAAAACAGATATGGAATATTAGTTTTATTTATTGAAATTTTGAACTGAAACTATTTGAAATGATATATGTTCAATTCCCAGTTTGGTTCACAATTTTGGTAGACTCAATTCCCAGTATTCATGTATATATTTTGTAATATCCACTGTGGTATCTGGTACATGTAAAAGTTGGAGTTAAAGACAAATCACTGACAAGAATAGCAGACAAAATGTGCTAATAACACAAGTTGTTTTGTTTTGTTTTGGTTGGTGGGGTAGCCATTTGGCAGAGCACTGACTGATGCATTCTGGAAAAATAAATTTTCCCTTCCTTGGGGTGCCTATTTGGTTAGAGACATCAGTCTTCTTTTCTTATTATTTTACTCACTTCTGAATCTATACTTCTTCATTATTTCCAGTGTCTTCTGGCTTCTGATAATACTGATGTTTTAATAATATTAGCTACTTTATATATTAACCCGTCTATCACTCAGCTCTAATTTTGTGATTTTGCATATTTTTTGACCCCAACCCTCACTGCCACCCTAAAGTGATGCCCATTTGTCTTTCTCTCTGATCCAACACCTACCCCTTTCTTCAGTGCTAAGGAAGAATATTCATGCACCGTGCCCACTCCCATTCAGAGCTCAGGCCCCCAGGTGACTCTATCCTACAAAAACCTCTTCTTTAAAAAAAAATCTAGAGCGCAAAAATACATACCCCAAGCTGCTGTTGGTGTCACATCTGTAAAATTCCAGACTTTGCTGCATCTATGTAAATTTTTGGCTGACATCAATGTGTAACTGTTGTTGAAACACTGATTGTGGAAAGCCATCATTCCACATAGTTTGAGCCTCAACCTGTTTGGCTGTATTGTTTTCTAATTGTTGAATGGATATGCCATACATCCTCTTTTCTCAGATAGATTGTAAACTTTTTTTTGGATATAGGAAATAAATTTTCCATATCCTTATATTATCTGTACGACCCCAAACAGGGATGGAGACAGTAATGGTGTTTATAAACACTTGTTGAAATAGCTTTTTCATTATGTAGATGAAAAACAAAGACTGAAATTTATTTTAAAAATAGGTAATAGCTCGTAGTTTTGAAGTCCTTATAAGACGTTGCTCAATGCCTACGAAGCTTCTGTACTTTGCCCAATTGACTTTGAGCACATCTTAACCAAACCAATGCACAATTAAAATCATAAAAAATTATACTTTTATTATTGATTAAGCCTCCTTCACTTTTCAAGACAAATAAATATGTAATAAAGAAAGCATTAAACTCAAGTTGAAAAACAATTTCCTCCAAAGCATCATTAAGATAAAAACATGCTTGCCAGATCAAGGATGTCATTTTTCTCTTTCTCACTTTAAATGAGAACTGGTCAAGAATCAGCAAAGAGAAAAGCAAATGCCCCAACCAACTATTATCAGATACTTTCCTCTACCAAAGATGAACCATTTCTAAATTTGCAAAATGAACTTTCTTTGTGAGAATTCTTAATAAGCTTTTCAGGAAGAAAATACATTTCCATAAGTTAAAAAATAGCATGTTATAGTCCAAACTGATGCTAATTTTACATCTTTAAAATGCCATGCCTTACAACATCTAAACCTCAGGCTGTTTTCAGTTGTACACTGGAATTAAAAGCTGTTGCCCATGAGTGCAGGGTGGCTGATCAGATACTGTCATATCAAGCTTTGTTCAATACTATTCACATTTTCTTTTACAACCAAGATAATATGAAGGATACAGGTTAGTTTCTTAGGACTGCCCTAACAAAATACCACAAACTGGCTGCCTTAAAACAACAGAATTTATTCCCTCACAGTTCTGGAGGCTAGAAGTCTGGAATCAAGGTATCTGCAGGGCCACTGCAGTCCCTCTGAGACTCTGGTAGAATTTTTCTTGGCCTCCTCCTATCTTCTAGTAGTGGCTGCCAATCCTTAGTGTCTCTTGTCTTGTAGCTACATCACTCCAATCTCTACCTCTCCCTGTTTTTCTGTGTCTTCACATGGCAATTTCTTCTTCTTATAAGGATACCCATCATATTGTATTAGGGCCCACCCTAGTGACCTCACTTTAACTTGATAATATCTGCAAAGGCCGTATTTTCAAATAAGATCACATTCATAGCTCTCTGGGGCTAGGACTTCAATATGTCTTTTTGGGAAACACAATTCAACCCACAACAGGGATTTAGGTGATGAGTTTAACCTTAAGAACTAACAAACTTTTGGCATCAACAATAGTTCTATTTGGTCTCTTTCAGTCTTGTTTTAATACCAATTTTATTTTTTTTTTAGAAATTGATCTCCATTTTAGTGATTAAGTACAGAGTGATAATAATCCCAGAAGATAATTTATGATAAATAGGAATATAAATAAATAACATATGTGAGAATTTATAGCTTCTCCTTCCCTGAAATTTGACTTTGTGAAATAAATATCCAGTGTAATTGTAGTACCTCCAATATAAAAAGGATGAAAAGGATTATCATACAAGTTGTGTCTATAAGTGCCAACAAGTTGAATTTTTCTGTTGTGTCTGAAGTTACTTTTAAACTAAGTTGACTGGATATGTCAGCTCCTTATTGTCCTGGTCAGAATGATTAACTTGAGTTTTCAGTAGTAGATAAATGCATATATTACAATGGAACATTTCAATTTAAAATTCTTTATAAAACTACACTGCAAATTTTAATGATGTTATGTAATTTAAACTTACTTCCTAATTTTATATAATATTTAATTGAAACATCAAGTATATATTAGCGTTTGTTTATGTGTAGTATTATTATACTTAATGTGAAAAATAGAAATTGCCTGAAGAATACAACATGTGATAAGAAAAACCCAGTTGTATCTGTTTGTGATTAACCATAAAGCTTCCATATGTGGTATCTCTCTTTGGATTCAGGCTGACCACAGTAACTTGATCAGGATAATTACACCCTGCTTGAATCAAGAAAGTCAAATAATGTCAAAAACAATCATTTTACTTGGAGATGTCTTGAAAATTAAAAGCTGAAAAAATGCAGATAGCTTGATGTTAACATATCACTGAGTCAAGCTGATCTCCTAGTATAACTTGGAAACTAAAAGGGTTGAAAGCTCAGTGGTAAAATAATGTTATAGGGAAACACCGAGAAGCTCATGCATTTTTTTTTTTAAATATATAGTGTCTTTTAGTGTCTAAGCTGTTAAATTCCCAAATTTTCTTAAAATATTGGCTGCATCAGTAGTATATCTTCTGATATACTTGGTCTTTTTTTATCCCACTTTCAAATAGTTCATTACTGTCAGAATCAATAAAATGATAGCATTGACCCAAGTAATATCAAACTGAAATCATAATATCTATGAGATCCTAACAGTGATATAATTCAGCCATCACATTTCATAACAAATAATCCAAGAAATAGAAAGGTCAGATAACTTACCAAAAACACACCACTAGTTTTTGGCAGAACAGAATTTCTAACTTGTAGGGTAGAACTCATTTTTAGGTATGACTACAGCTTTGGAAATTCAATTATCCCAGGAAGAAAGCCTATACAGTGGAAACTAAAGGGGTAGACTGGTCTGCATTCAGTATTAAGATGGCTGAGAAGCCAAGTTAGGCCAAGATTGAGTTGAGTAGAACTATTACCAGAAACCCCAAGTTAATGGAATCAGCCAGGAAGGAGTAAAGTCAAAGCCAATTGAGCAGATATGGAGACAAGATGGGAACATAAGCGTGGATTATAGAATTCAGAGGACAATTTTTTTAAAAAGTCAAGGTTATGATGCTTCTTGCCTAGGCTTGCTGCTTTTTAAAGTGAATGTCTTCCATCTCTTGAATGTGTGCATTGGCCCGTTTCAAGCTACTTCTGACATATGCTATGATTGCTTCAACTTGACCTGCTGCTAGTTTACTGCAGTAGCTATACTGCTATAGTATATAGGGTGTGTGTAACCACTAAGCACTGTAAAACTCCTAAAACTAAGGTTGGGGGAAACATATCATAGTAGAGATTTTCTCATACACATGGCATATCATGTAAGCACGTGCTGTTTCACATCTTCCCAAATTAGGTTTTATTCAACATCTGTGAAATAGACAATAATACATTTTTTCACCTATATATTTAGTCTATATATTAAATGAATCCTATGCCACGCATGTAGCATATTGAAATTTCATTTCCTTTCAAAACAAAAGATAAAAGTATATCTTGCTTAGATTATTTCTATATAAAAATCAATAACAAAAAATTAAACTTTGTTATAAACTGATTAGTTTTGTGTACTCATACATATTAAATTATGATAAAGTCTAATAGTTTTTCTTGGTTTTACTTATTAACCACAAAATTATAGACCATTTTGGTCCTATCTGTTCTCTGTCTCTCTCTCTCACTTTCTCTCTCTCTCTCTCCCCTGAGTGCCCAGGATCTGCTAGAGTTACAGAAATAGAGAATTACGAATTACATTTTGGACACTTGACAGAGAATATCCTCCCAACAATTCTTACCAGGTTAAACTCGGGACAATTTATGGCTGAGTACTGTCTGCACAGGTTGTTCCTGGGCCAGCTTAGGTTGTAAGTTGATTCCCGATCTCTAGAGGTCCTGCCCCATTATTTGACATTCTTGATTCAAGCAGTGTGTAATTATAGGACTAATCAAGTTTCAATAGTCAGCCTTAATAAGAATCAGAAGCCTGAATTTCATTGTCAGCCATCATTCAGTTTTATAAGGAATGGGGTGCTGAGAGTGATGTGGCCTTTAGGAGTGAGTTTGCTGCGTTCCATGTCAGCTGAATTCTCCAATGTCCCCCTTTTTGACAATAGTAGTAAATAAATTGCAGAGGAGCAAAGTTTGTCTTATGAAAATACTGCAGAGATGAAATGATTTGGGGTGCCTAAAAACATTTACTCTTAGGTACCTCCCCAGCCTAATTGACTAATGCCTGCAATTGATGTTATGATCTTAATACCACTGCGGTAGAGCGATGCCCAGAGATCTCTGAGTTACTTACATCTTGGCATGAATGGGCTTATCTACTTATTTCTTGGGATGAGTTTAACAGACACTTGGGGAAAAAAAAGAAGTGGAAAGGGAAGGCCAAGGATGAAACAATTTTGCCTTCAACCAGCTTATATTGCAGTCATTTTATCAAGAAAAATTCTATGATGGGCTCTGGCTACCCAAATATGTGAGCTTTTCTGATTGGCCATACTGTAAGGAAAACAATTTAGCTGAGAATTTACCTCCAGGGATAAAAATGTAAGGAAGGGATTCTGGGAAAAAATGGCGGTCTGATAGAGTCCTCTCACCGCACTGCTCCCAGGGAAGGAGGTGAAGAACGCCAACGGCTGCCTGCGAGCACGGACCGCTCATTCCGAAAACAGCATTGCAAATTACAGAGAAACAACGCCGAACGCCCAGCCCAAGAAAACAGGTACAAAATTTTCACAAAGATCGGAGGGCGCACGGAGCACAATAGAGCCCAGAGCGCGGTAAGGACGCGCTCGCCAGGTCGGCGCGGCGCAACCTGCCCCCCAAGCGGTTACGTGCCTCCCCATACACGCAGTCAGGGACAACCACAGAGTTGGAACAGAGCGGTTGCTAGGGATGGCGAGCCCTGTGGAGAGGAGGAAGTTGCGAGAGCCAGACACAACTTGCAGCTGCAATATACAGAGACTGCCGAGGGCTGGGGAGGAACTGGGCGGGGACCGAGATACAGCTTCCCAGGACAGTGCGCGGGAACCCGCAGGCCGGCACTGCACCAATAGAAGTCAGCGGGACTGGGCCCAGGAGTTTAACGGAGAGCGGGACACGCCCTTAGAGGCTGCTAGCAACTGCCGCTGCAGCCGGCGGAGAAAAACTGCGCTTCCGGCGCGATCGGAGCCCGGCTGTGCGCCAGGCTGGCGACGGCCGCCATCTTTACAGCCGCCCGCGCGGAGCTGTGAGCCGCGTCTCTAGCTCCGCCCCCCCTGGCCCAGGGCTCTTCTGCTGGGGCAAGACAGGCTTTGCCTGTGGTGGCCAGGGACAGCTGCATCCGTGGGTTCCAGGTGGGACGATATCCCGGAACTGTAGCGGCGGGACCTTTGGGGATTGGAAACAGCTTGCAGCTCATCCATCTGGTCCTGCTATCCCGGCTTTGGCCTCCGACAAGTCTGCTACGTGCTGGTCCTAGTACCCGCCTTTCAGGTCCCAGCCCTCCTGTACCCCAGAGATCGCTCATTTTGAAGGTTGCTGGCTATAGTGACTCATTTGGTATAACTGCTGGTTCCCATGACAACCAAATACCTCAAGAGCCACAGGCTGAACTGGAGCAGCTCCCCATAATCCTGCCCACTTCAATAGGGAATATCATGCCATCCAAGAGTGCTTCCAGTGGCCACTACTCCCCCCTCCCCGTGGGAACATCCCCCCGGTGGAGACTGCTGGGGATAGAGACGGCCACCTGCCTCGCCTTGGGGTCTAGTGGTGGAAAAGGGGTGCACAATTGGAGATCCCCCTATCAACCAGTATCACGCGGAGACACACATCAGAAGGGCAGACACACGTGGCTAGATGAACAACCTCTGAGCTGTGTAGAATTTTCCCAACTCAGCTCTCACACTGCAGCCAAAAGAAATTGTGTTTCTACCTGCACCTCAGGAGAAGCAGGGTCAAAGTAACCCCTAGGAGCTACAAGGCCCCTCCCAAAGCACGGGGCTTTCCCATACCCCAACTGGGGAATCAGAGTCTGCCACGGACATAACAGAATACCTAGCTAATAGGGAGCAGAGGACTCATATCCTCAAGTACAATTCATTAGCTCAGAGCCCAAGCTGGGAGGTCATTCTCACCACACTTCACTGGGAAGAGGAGAAGACCACAGGTCAGAGTTAACTCAAGATCCAACAAACTTGCCAAAATACACCTAAGGCAATACAGGCCACTACTTCTCTCCCTGGCTTTGGCAAGGAACAATAATTGTGGGCCTGGTGACAGGGCCATAAACTAGCTCTAACACCCCCAGCTCTCGACCAAGAGGCCAGATGAGAAAAAACCAGCGAAAGAACTCAGGGAGCATGAAAAATCAGAGTGAAAAGTCACCCCCAAAAGAAATTATCAGTCCTCAGCAATGGATACCAACCCAAATGAAATGGGTAGAATGACAGAAGAGGAATTTTGTTTATGGATTATAAGAAAGCTCAATGAAATTCAAGAGAAAATTGAATCCCAGCACAAAGAAACCACAAGAAAAATGCAAGAAATGAACAAAAATTCTCCAAAGAAATAGAAATATTATGGAAAAATCAAATAGAAATCCTAGAAATGAAAGAAGCATTCAAGGATCTACAAAACACAGTGGATAGCCTTAAGAGTAGGCTGGACCATGCAGAGGAAAGAATTCAGAGCTAGAAGACAGCTCCTATGCACTAAATAAATCAGCCGAAGAGAAAGTACACAAAAACAAGAGGCAGGAAAAAAGCATACAAGAAATGTGGGATTATGTAAAGACGCCAAACATAAGGATCATAGGTATCCCTGAGGGAGAGGAAGAAAATTTGCATGGGCTGGAAAATTTATTTGAAGGAAAAATAGAGGAAAATTTCCATGGCTTAGCCAGAAATCTCGATATCCAAGTACAAGAAGCACACAGGACTCCTGGGAGAGTCAATGTGAAAAGGCATTCACCACACCACATAATTATTAGACTGACCAAAGTAAACACAAAAGAGGCACTCCTCAGAGCTGTAAGACAAAAAGAGCAGGTAACCTACAAAGGGAAACCGATCAGATTAACTGCAGATTTCTCAGCTGAAACCTTACAAGCCAGAAGGGAATAGGGAGACATCACCAATCTCCTAAAACAAAACAAAGGTCAACACAGAATTCTGTATCCTGCCAAACTAAGCTTCTTATATGAGGGAGAAATAAAGACGTTTCCAGATAAGCAATCACTGCTAGAATTTGCGAAATCCAGACCAGCCTTGCAAGAAATGCTTAGACCTGCATTATACACTAAACAGAGCAACAGACACCCACCTATGTAAAACTACGCAAAAGCTAAAACTCCAGAAACCAGATTCCACAATGACACAAGAGGTAAAACAAAAGATACCACCCAACAGAATAATCAGAAATTTACCCCAAATGTCAATTCTCTCAATAAATGTAAATGGCTTGAACTGCCCATTGAAGAGACATAGGCTGGCTGAATGGATTAAAAAATAAAAGCCAAGTATCTGTTGTCTTCAGGAAACACACCTTACACACAAAGACGCATTCAGACTCAAGGAGAAAGGATGGAATACAATTTTCCAGGCTAATGGAAACCAAAAGAAATACGGAGTAGCCATCCTTATTTCAGATGATATAAACTTTAAAGCAATAAAAGTAAAGAAGGACAAAAATGGACACTATATAGTGGTGAAGGGAAAAATCTCACAAGAGGATTTAACAATCCTAAACATTTATGCACCCAACACAGGAGCACCCAGATACATAAAGCAAATACTGCTAGATCTAGACAACATAATAAGCAGCAATGCCATAATAGCAGGGGACTTCAACACCCCACTGACGGAACTGGACAGATCCTCCAAACAAAAAACAAATAGAGAAATAAAAGACCTAAACAGGACTCTAGAACATTTGGGCCTAACAGATATCTACAGAACACTCCACCCAAATAACACTGAATATACATTCTTCTCATCAGCTCATGGAACTTTCTCTAAAATTGACCACATCCTAGGCCACAAAACAGATCTAAACAAATTCAAAAAAATAGAAATCATACCATGTATCTTTTCAGACCACAGCGGAATAAAATTAGAAATCAATTCCAACAGAAACTCACATCTTCCTCCAAAAGCTTGGAAATTAAACAATCTATTGCTGAAAGATTATTGGGTCAAGGAGGAGATTCAAATTGAAATCAAAAGATTCTTCAAAGTAAACGATAATGGGGACACAAGTTATCAAAATCTGTGGGACACAACAAAAGCAGTCCTGAGAGGAAAACTTATCGCCCTAAATTCCCACATCCAAAAGACAGAAAAGTCACAAATCAGTAAACTAACAAATCATCTTAAGGAAATGGAAAAGGAAGAGCAAAGCAATCCTAAAGGCAGCAGAAGAAAAGAAATAACCAAAATCCGAGCAGAATTAAATGAAATCGAGAACAAAAGAACAATACAGAAGATCAATGAAACGAAAAGTTGGTTTTTTGAAAAGATAAACAAAATAGAAAGGCCACTTTCCAGATTGACCAGAAGCAGAAAGGAAAGGACTCTCATAAGCTCAATTAGAAATGAAAAAGGAGAGGTTACAACTGATATCATGTAAATACAAAACATCATCTTCAAATACTACAAAAATCTCTACAACCACAAACACAAAAACGTGGAGGAAATGGACAAATTCTTGGAAACATACTACCTCCCTAGGCTCAACCAGGAAGAAATCGATTCCCTAAAAGACCAATATCAAGCACCGAAATTGAAGCAGTGATAAAAAATCTTCCAATAAAAAAAAGTCCTGGAACAGATGGGTTCACACCTGAATTCTATAAAACCTACAAAGAAGAACTGGTGCCTATACTGCAGAAATTATTTGAAAATATCCAGAAGGATGGAATCCTCCCAAACTCATTCTATGAAGCCAATATCACCTTGATACCAAAGCCAGGAAAGGACACAACAAAAAAAGAAAACTACAGAGCAATATCCCTTATGAATATAGATGCAAAAATTCTCAATAAAATCCTTGCAAACCGAATCCAAATGTACATCAAAAAAAAAAATTCATCATGATCAGGTGGGCTTTATTCCCGAGATGCAGGGATGGTTCAACATACGCAAATCTATAAATGTAATTCACCATATAAATAAAAGCAAGAACAAAGATTATATGATCCTTTCAATAGATGCAGAAAAGGCTTTTGACAAAATCCAGCACCCTTTTATGATAAGAACTCTGAACAATATAGGCATAGATGGCTCATTCCTAGAAACTATTAAAGCCATATACGATAAACCCACAGCCAATATCATACTGAATGGGGAAAAATTGAAGGCATTCCCCCTTAAAACTGGCACCAGACAAGGGTACCCACTATCTCCACTTCTTTTCAACATAGTGCTGGAAGTCCTGGCCACAGCAATTAGACAAGACAGAGGAATCAGGGGCATCCAGATAGGGGCAGAAGAGGTCAAACTTTCACTATTCACAGACGATATGATATTATACATAGAAAACCCCAAAGATTCAACCAAGAGATTACTGGAATTGATAAATGAATTCAGCAAAGTCTCAGGATACAAAATTAATATACACAAATCCATAGCCTTCATATATGCTAATAACAATTAAGCCGAGAAACAAATTAAAGATGCAATACCTTTCACAATAGCACCAAAGAAAATTAAATATTTAGGAACATATCTAACTAAGGAGGTCAAAGACCTATATATAGAGAATTATGAAACACTGAGAAAGGAAATTGCAGAGGATGTAAATAGATGGAAAGCCCTACCATGCTCTTGGATAGGCAGAGTCAATATAGTAAAAATGGCTTTGCTACCTAAATTAATTTACAGAATTAATGCAATCCCTATCAAAATACCAACATCATTTTTTGCTGATCTAGAAAAAATAATTCTACGCTTTGTGTGGAACCAGAGAAGACCCTGTCTAGCCAAAACAATCTTAAGCAAAAAGAACAAATTGGGAGGCATCTATCTACCAGACTTCAAACTATACTACAAGGCTATAGTAACCAAAACTGCATGGTATTGGCACAAGAACAGAGACGTAGACCAATGGAACAGGACTGAGAACCCAAATATAAAACCAACCTCATACAGTCACCTGATCTTTGACAAATTCCAGAAAAACGTACACTGGGGAAAAGATTCCCTATTCAACAAATGGTGTTGGGAAAACTGGATGGCCATATATAGAAGACTGAAAGTGGACCCACACCTCTCACCTCTCACAAAAATCAATTCACAATGGATAACAGATCTAAACCTAAGACATGAAACCATAAGAATTCTCGAAGAAAACGTTGGAAAAACTAGGCAAAGAATTTATGAAGAAGACCCCCAAAGCAATCACAGCAGCAACAAAAATAAATACATGGGACCTGATCAAATTGAAAAGCTTCTGCACAGCCAAGGAAACTATCACTAGAGTGAACAGACAACCTACAGAATGGGAGAAAATATTTGCATGCTATACCTCTGATAAAGGGCTGATAACCAGAATCTATACAGAACTTAGGAAAATCAACAACAAAAAATTAAACAACCCTATTAAAAAATGGGCAAAGGACATGAACAGAAACTTTTCCAAAGAAGACAGAATAGTGGCCAGCAAACATATAAAAATGTGCTCAACTTCTCTAATCATCAGGGAAATGCAAATCAAAACCACAATGAGATATCACTTAACTCCAGTGAGATTGGCTCATATCAAAAAATCCCCAAATAACAATTGTTGGCGGGGATGTGGACAGATAGGAACACTCATACACTGCTGGTGGGACTGCAAATTAGTACAACATCTATGGAAAAGAATATGGAGATACCTCAATGAATTAAAAGTAGAATTACCATTTGACCCAGCAATCCCACTACTGGGTATTTATCCAAAAGAAAAAAAGACATTTTATAATAAAGACATCTGCTCTCGAATGTTCATAGCAGCACAATTCACAATTGCAAAGTTGTGGAAACAATCAAGGTGCCCATCAATACACGAGTGGATCAATAAAATGTGGTATATGTATACCATGGAGTATTACTCAGCAATAAGGAACAACAGTGAATTAACACATCTGGTATTATCCTGGTTGGAGCTAGAACCCATTCTTCGAAGCGAAGTGTCACAGGATTGGAAAAACAAGCACCACTGGTACTCACCATCAAACTGGTACTAACTTATGAACACTTACATCACACAGGGCAATAACATTCATCTGAGGGCGGGCAGGTGGGAGGGGGGTGGAAGGGATGTGGGGAGCACAGTTTGGGAGACTGACCACGATTGTGGCTCTGACACGGGCAGAACAGGGGCAATGTGTATGGCCAAAGTGTTGTTCCCCCATGATATTGTGAAATTAAAAAAATAAATTAAAAAAATATATTAAAAAAAAAATGTAAGGAAGGAAGATCTGCTAGCAAAAATCTCCATCTATCACAAATATTTACTGACCCTCTTCTGTGCACGCAGCACAGTACTTAGTTTTCTAGAGTTGAAGGGACTTGATTTGTCACTCTTTCTAAGATTATTTGCTGGTTGTAATAACACCCCTTTTAAAAAAGTAATTATTTTTTTTGTTTCACCTTTTGTTCTCTGCTGTTCTAAATGTTTTTGTTGATGGGAAAAATCCTACTCTTCTAATTTGCATTTTTTCCTCCACATTTAAAGTTATTTGTCATTATAAAATTTTACAAAAAATTTATCTTTTGCACAACAAAAATATGAGTAGAAATTTGTGGGTACACTGCTATTTATGGTGTCAGAATCATGTTTTGCACTGTAAAAACTTTTAGCAATTATAATATTATAAAAGAAAGATTGATCAACTGCTATAAACTTTCCATTTTTATTTGGTAGATAGCATTAAACAGTGGTTCAGAGCACAGAATTTTAAGATGGATTATCTGGGTTCAAATCTCAGTTCAGTCATTTATTAGTAATATGACTTTGAGTAAGTTATTTAATTTCTTTGTCCCTCAGTTTCTTGATCTGTAATTATGAAAATGATAATACATCAATCATAGGATTGCTTTAAGGATTAAATAACCTTTGTAAGGCACTTAAAATAGTGCCTGGTATATTAAAAATACTTACATAACTGTTTGCTAAATAAATAAACCTGAAGATATTCAATAGCCCAAATTATATTCATTGTCTCTTCATATTTTTTCTATTAATTTGTAGCACACTAACCCTGACAGGCTTAGCCTTCAAAATAATACCAATATAAGAAATGCTTGGAAACTAATGTCAACTTAAATAATTTGAGAATTAAAAAACAAATGAGCAGCCAGCCATCTTTCTACGATTTTAAAATTAGACCACCGAATTTTAGAATTGCCATTTATGAGTTCCTTTACCAAGCATGCTTAGACATGAATGGCTATGATTGCCTGGGAGGAGCTGCTCACTGCCATATTTAGTGTGATGCCATATTTAGTGTGATATACCATGCTGCCTTCACATGGGAGGCTGATGAGTTCGCCAAGTGTTTGCCTGTAGGCTTGATGATCGGAGAGTTAAAAAAATGATACGTGGAAAATGTCTATTGAATTGATGTTGCTGCTTTTAAAATTAGTATGACATAGCTTTTCAACAGTTCTAATGCAGTGGTATTAGAATAGAATAAATTTGGAAGATGCTGTTGTAGCTTGGTAAATCAAAAATGTTCATAGTTCTTGTATAAATATCAGCTCTTTAGCTGTGCCAAAGAACTTTGTTACTCAACAAAGTTATTCACCACCTCTCCATTCTAAATGTCAAGTACAAAGTAAACATAGAAGCACATATCCAAATGTTTTCTGAATCGAATAGGAGCTGTCAATATATATACCTTCATTTTATACATTTACTAACATTTGAACTTATACCTCATCAAATCAGACCCAGCACTAAAGAGGTCTCTTACATATCTCTTTCTTCAAATAGTTTCTTATGGCCATGGTAGATCTCAAAAGTACAGCTAAAACAATTGCTCCATTAGTTTACCAGGAAATTTCATATAACACAAAGGCAAAACCACAAACTTTAGATGTGACACTTCTTTAAGATTCTAGCTTCACCATAGTTGGTTATATGTCCAACATAAAATGACTTGAATATTTAACTTCTTATCCCCCATCTGTAAAATGGAAATGATACAACCTAATGTCTTCAGGCTGCATGATTATGAAATAGAAACAACTCTCTGGTCAATTACATGTCATATTATGTGTCTTAAAAGTTAACTTTGTTCATCAAGATGTTCTAGATATATATGTTTACATGGGAAATGGGCAGTATTATTTGGACAGCATTCATAAACCCTCATGGCTTCTACACAAGTCAAGGACTGGCGAACATCAATAATAGGGAAGGGGAATTAAAATGATTGCATTTATACTGTAAACCATTGCCAGGCTGAACTGCCCAGCTATGATAATTCCTCAAAGGCAAAAATGTTACACTCACATGAGAAGCAGAAGAAAGAAAGATTGGGGCATATAGCAGGATGCTCCTTTGGGATCAGGTTGATTCCAGTAATGTTTATCAATGCTCTGAATGATGGAAGAGAAAGCATCCTTATTAGATTTTCCAATAACCTAGTTAGGCAGGAAAAAAGAGGAAATTAATTCAAAGAGACTTTGACAAATAAGAAATGACCTGTCAACACAAGTTCAGGAAAGGGCAAGTACAAAACAAGTATTAGGCTCAGACTATCACTAATCTGATAGAAGATGGGAATGGCCAGAATGAGTGGCCAGAACTAGACCTGGGGCTCTTAGTAAGGTGAATAAGAGTCAGTAATGTAGTGCTGCCACTGTGAAATATGTGCTTATTGAATATTAGGGCATATGCAATAGTAATGATAGACATTATCTAATGGATGAAAAATAGACCAAATCAGGAAGGGGTAAAAAGATCATATAGTCCAAAGAAGAGAAGGTTAAGGAGAGGCTTTGCTATATAATATCTGTATGCTATTGAATTATTCCATTTTTGCATAAGCTATACCATAGGAAATCAACAAATTATACTGTTAACACAAAAGTCTTTCCATACAACAGGTGCTTGAATAACATCATTTCATTCAATGTCTTTTCATTTTAACATTGATGAGAAAAAAAATCAGTTCCCGGCAAAGGCAATCTGTGTGGATTTTGCATTTTCTCCCTATGTCTGTGTGTTTCCTCCCACATTCCAAAGACGGGCAGGTTAAGTTCACTGGTGTGTCTACATTGTTCCAGTCTGAGTGAGTGTGGGTGTGTGAGTGTGTGTGCCCTGCCATGGAATGGTGTCCTGCCCAGGGTTGGGTCCTGCCTTGTGCTCTGAGCTGCCAGGAGAAGCGGTGGCCACCCAAGACTCTGAACTGAAATAAGTGAGTAAATAATTATCTTACTTGTTTTTCTTAATCTTTCTTAAGTGTATGCATAGCTTACATTTATTTCAATGTTTAATATTAAAAATATTTTAGTATTTATTTAGAAGTTTGGCGATGTTTTATGACCAGAAATATGCCATAGGAACTGAACTCTTGTTTATATCAATTAGCCTATGGTAAAATTGGTTTTATTATACATTTCACTTACAGTTGGAGTTCCCGAGAACCTATTGACCGTGTTAGGTGAGAATTTACTGTATGCTGCTCAGGTAGAACTATTTTGGAAACAATGGTACTACACCCATCACCACCATTACTGCAAGTGGTTATTAACTAGTTTTCAGAATGGTTCATCTTTTAACTGAGGACGACCAGTGCTCTTTTTCCTCTTTCCAATTGGAAGCATAGCATACAAATCGACATATATGGTCAGCTCCTTGGTCCAGTCCAATATTTAGAATCCAACTATGCTCCAAAGGATATTCCTCTGAACAACTGCCCTCTTTGATGTTAGTTTCAAACACTAGAATGTGCTCTTTAATGTATCCTGGATTTTAAAACTCACAACCCATTGTGGACATGTCAGCTATGAATTTAACTAAAGCTTTTTGCAGCTATCTACTTTATTAGGGTGTACTACTGCTTGCACAGTGAGTTTCATTTATTCAACACCTGATGTACCAAAGTATTAATTTATTTTTCTTTTATTTGTCCTGAGCTTACTTCTTTAAAGGTCTAAGTTTTGGTTCTAAGATTCTAGTAATTGATAAAGAAGTCTAGTCTCTCTTTTTAAACATTATCACAAATGTTTTTGACGTTTCTTTTTCTAGATGTCAGAAGCCTATTTTTTCAGTCTATCTTTATAGAGCGCCCTCCATTCACACCCCATGCTCTTGGTTATTTTATCTCATTTCCTTAAGCTTCCTTGGAGTGTGTTAGGTGTTGACTCAAATAGGTTGTTTTCTCTTGGGTTTGCTTCCATTCAGAAATTGTATCATACAGGAAAGGTGAAGCAATGTGGAGGCACAATACATTTAATTCCATCATATACACTGAAACATGTCAGTCAGTGGTTGTACCACAGGCCTGTGGTACATGGGAAGTATAAGATGATACATATTCAGTACAGTCTCTTTTACCTATGGTCTAAGACCATCACTAAGTGATTTTATCCCTTGTGTACTGTATAAATCCCTCCCTAACTTCTTCCTAGATCTTCCTTCAAGGGAGAATTAGCTATAAATTGAATGCATCTGACTCCACCTCTCAGGGTAATTTTCCTGATTTGCCTGTGGTTTTTCTCATTGTATCATCAACACAAGAACAGAGGTGCATAGATACTGTACCAAGAGTGGGGCCCTCACAGCTGATCTCTAAATTGCATATACTCTACTAATCCATTTTGATAAACATCAACTATGTTCTTATTTGCTCTCACTTTTGCAATTCCTACAATGTACACATTACTCAGTTTTCTGACTCTGTTAGTTCTCCATATTGTCTTAAAAATCTTTACCGTTCTAAATTCATCACTCTAATGAATTCCATTTCTAATAGCTAATATATCTGCCTTCTTCAATACATTATGTAATACTAACCTCCTACCCACATCTTTTTAAAAATTTCTTAACTTTCTTTTTTTTAAAAAGCCTATATTATAGCACATTTCCCTTTTCAGGTTAATATTACATACAATATTCCTGGATGGATATACTATTGCTAACTGCATGCTGTAATGTTATTTAAGGCACCAACCCCCATTTTTTACATGTAGTTTAGTTCTACTGAAGATTAGCTTAACATTTTGTATTTAGTTTCCATTATCTTTTATAATGCCTCACATTTTTCCATAGCAGAAAAGCTGGGATATTTTTAGGGAAATGCTTGCAATGACTTCAAAGTCCTTTCACTGAGGATTAGCTGAGAGATCAGAGCCAATTTTGCCAGAAGTATTTTTGAATTAATGTTTTCCTAGATACTTTGGTCCACATTTCAAGTCATCTGTCTATTTTATTTCATCTCCCTGATCCATTTACTCATCTATCCTTGCATCCTTCTGTCTTTCATTTACTGAGTGCTTCAGGCACTGTGTGTTTGGTGCTGGTCACATGGCAATAAAAGATAGTATTCTTGTCCTCAAGGAGTCTATAATCCAATGGAAAACTTTATTCAAATTCTGAAGCTCTTCGTCTAGGTTTTCTTCACTGGCTTAACCCAAAAAAGCTTAGAGTTAAATGCCGACTTAGAGATTTAATTATGTAGTATGTGATTTAGATCATTTATTTGAAAAAGTCAAATAGATCCAGCCTCAGCACACATTTTTAATTGAAAGTACTTTATCCATCAAAATTGCCATTTATTTATAATCTTTGTGCCCAATTTTTAAACTAGTAATTTATTCATGATGAAATGTTCCTCCAATTCTTTGATGATTTCATTTTCTAGGTTAATAGCATTAAGCAGAGAACTACCTTCCTTCCCTCCCTCTCTCTTCCCTCCTTTCTCTCTCTCATTAAGTCTTTCATTTTTTTAGCCCACATGTTTCAAGCACATGCTTGTTACTGAATTTCAAATATGTATTTTTTTAATGGAGAAAATTTTGGAATGTCTAAATTAATCAAATATAATTATTTAATATTTCTCATTTATATATAATCTCATTTATATATAGTTATTTTCCCTCTTCATCTCCCACCCAGAAAACAAAAACAATAACAAACCTTCTCCTAGATTTGACAGGTGTGATTTTTCTTCACAGAAATCATGTTATTTTACTCAAGAGATCAGTCTTCTTTAACTGATCACTATTCTTCCCTTTGTTGTAGACGTGTAACTCACTGGCATACAGCTTACCTGAAACACTGAATTCTTGTAGGAGGAATTATATTGATAATTATTGACTCCTCTGGCCCTTTGGCACTTTGTATTGATGGGTTATATATTTTGGACAACAATGCAAAATTTTGCATGGATGCCTTTTTTGACCCTGTAGTATATATGCACTATTTGGCAATCTCTCTTTCTCTCTCTCTTTCTCTCTCTCGCTCTCTCACACACACCCCCCTTAAATATCCAGTGTTGAGAATATTGACACCAATAGCAATTGTGGTTTTTTGGATGTTTTGGGGAAGGTGTTCCTGAATCTCTTGTTTCCAGCGGTCCAGAAGTATACAATCACAGCTAGCATAAAGATATAAGTAGTTTCTGCCTTCCCTCACTCTGCAGTACCAAAACCCCGTAATAAATTATAGTTATATTGAAGAGCTCATATCAATGAATGCTTTAGTTACCATTTCATATTTTAATAGGAATTGGTAAGAGTAGAACTCCAGGTTAGGAGAAGAGAGCATAAGAAGAGTGGAAAGAATTCCTAAAATGCTAGGGGGTAAGTGCCTATCAAAATTTCACCTACTCTGATGCCAATTTTGAGGCATAATTATCCAAAATATATCAACAGAAATGGTGCATCCATCTCAATTTAATAGATACTACTTGTTTATTTCAAAGAATGAGTACATGGTGAGAATTTCCTTAATACTCCTTGCTCTGAAATGCTCCCATAGACACTCCCTACCCATTTAACAGCCAAGGGAAGATGACAAAAGTAGTCTATATTTCCACATACCAATGAATTTCTGAGAATTCTAGGACTTCTTGGTAAGGAAACTGAGGGTTCCAGATGCCAAGAAGGTAGACTGGTGAGTAACTGCACTTCTCAGCCAAGAAGGCCTGATCCTGGCAATCATGTCTATGTGACATCCATTTTAATTCAACCCAGAGAATCCATGAAGATATTGAATATAGCTTATGGGACTTTTGGAGGAGTCAATAGTAGAATCAATACAGCCTGCTCCTGGGTCAAGAACCATGCTAGCTAACCCAAGGAATAATTGCACTCCTTATGGATGTTCAAATATCCTTTAGACATAATTACACTTTATTCCATCTTATCTTTACACTAACATGACATTCTCTCCGAGGTGAAGGAGTCCTCATCGTGATGGCTCACTCCGTCTCTGCAATGGCATCCTTCTCAGGCAGTGGTGCTCCTTTGAAGGCTCTTAGCTTTCTGAACATTGTTGTATGGAATCTCTCCAAGCTTGTGCTCCCAACCCTCCTCCTCATCTTGTCTAAACTCTGTTTCTAATCAAGTTCCTCTATGACATATTGAGTATATGTTGTTTTCTTGTGGACTTCACTCTTAGGATGGCCCATGTTGATAATGCTCAGATATATAAATTTTCTTGCTTGTTTCTACCATAACAAAGTGTTGCATAGCCTCATCTTGGAAGCCTGTGAAAGTTGCTGGAATGTTTTATTGTTCTTCTCTTTGAGTCTTAATTTTGTGTGTGATATTTTTTAAATGCTCAAGTTTAAAAATTTTAAGATATCAAATCTGCCACTATCATCTTGGTCACACATCTATTATGTTTAAGTCCTAGGATACATGATAAATGTATTTTTTTCTCTAGTTTTTTTCTTCTAATTTTTAATGCAAATCGCTACTATCAGGAACTAGGGAGGTGACATCACTAGAGATTTTGCAGATATTAAAATGTCAATAGCCAAGTAGTATGAGCAGCATTGTGAGAAAAATTAAACCAATCAGATGAAGTAGATAAATTACTTAAAGGACACAATATATCAGAGGTCATTCAAGAAGAAATAGAATATCTTTATAGATACCAGAGAAATTGAATTTATAGTAAAAAACAAAAACAAAACAAAAAGACCTTCCTGTAAAGAAAACTTCAGATGGCTTCATTAGTGAATTCTAGCAAACGCTAAGAAAGAAATAATACCAATTCTATAAAAACTTTTTTGGAAAAATAAAAAAGGTTGTAACACTTTCCAACTCATTTTAAGAAGCCAGCATTACCCAGATACTGAAATCAGATAGAGACATTACTGGAAAACTACAGTTGATATGCCTATACAATAATATATATGAAATAAATGCAAAACCTCTCAAAAAAAATTTAGCAAGTCAATGCAATAAGACAAAAAGAAGACCAGTTGAGGTTTATCAAAGCAATGCAAGGTTGGTTTAATACTTGTAATTCATTCAATGTAATGTACTGTATTTACAGGCTGTAAAAGAAAACCATACAGTAATCTCAATAAATACAAAAAACTCATTTGGCAAAAAATTCAATATTGATTCCTGACAAAAACTCTCAATAAACTAAGTATAATGAAACCTCCTCAATCTTATTAAGAGGGTCTTTGGAAAACCTACAGGTATATATCATACTTAATGGTAAAAGAGGGATGCTTTCCCCTTAGATCAGAGACAAGGCAAAGACGTCTTCTCTCAACATTGTCATTCTACATTACAGTGGGTATTCTAGCCAGTACAAGAAGCCAAACATAAGAAATAAAAGGCATATAAATTTGAAAGAAAGAATTAAAAATGTATTTGCAGATAACATAATCATCTATGTAGAAAATCCAATGGAAACTGCCAAAAAGTTGCAAAAATTAATGTGAGCTTAACAAGTTTGCAGGATACAAAGTCAATATACAAAAAATCATTTTTCTATATGCTAGCAATAGACAGGAATTGAAATAAAAAATCAATGCCATTTCAAATGGCATCCAAGTATTAAATAATTAGGGATAAGGCTGAGAAAAAATCATACAAGATTTTTACACTGAAAGCCACAAAATTTTGCTGAGAGAAATTTAAGAAGACATACATATATGAACATAAAAGGATGTAAAATAGCCAAAACATCCTTGAAAAAGAAGAACAAAGTTGGGAGTCTAGCAGTGCCTGGTTTCAAAGCTTATCATAATGCTACATCAATCAAGACAATGTAGTACTGATGTGAAGATAGACAGTTAGATGAGTAGATAAAATAGAGTACAGCAATAGATCTACACATGTATGGTCAATTGCTTTTCAGTAAAGAACCAAGGCAATTCAATGGGGAAAAAAAGGCTTTTTACAAATTATATTAGAATCATTGGATAGTCCTATTCAAAAAATATGTACTTTGACCTTTATTTCACATCATTTATAAAAATTAACTCAAATGAATCAGAGAATAAAATTTAAGAACTAAAACTTTGAATTTCAAGAAGAACTCATAAGAATAAATCTTAGTGTAACTGATTTTGGCAAAGATGTCTTAAATATGACAAATTGTGAAGAATAAAACCAGAAATAATCAATAAATTTGTATTCAAAATTAAAAACTTTTGCTCTTCCAAAGACACTGTTATAAAAATAAAATTGCACACAGACTGGTAAGTAATCTTTGAAAACATATATTTGATAAAAAAAAACTTGACTCTAGAACACATGAATAACTCTTACAACTCAATAATAAGAAGCCTTACTCCCATCCTCGCCCAGAAAAAAATTGACAAATGATTTGAGTGGACTTTTTTTTTTTACCAAAGAAGATATGGGTGGAAAATATAGACATGAAAATGTGCCCAATATTATTAGTTATTGGGGAAATACAAATTCAAATCTCTTATTTCTGTGATGCAAATACTTCTACCTGTTTATTTCAAAAATTTTTATAATCTTTGTAGAATTTATTTTAAAAGATTTTTTGACATGGAAAAGTTGTTTCTTTTGGTAATAGAATTTATTAATCTTTTATCATATGGCTTCTGTGTTTTGAATTATAGTTGAAAAGCCATCCCCCCATGAAAATTATAAAGGAATGCTCCCATGGTTAAATTTAGTGCTTTTAGTTTTGTCTCTCTTATATTTGTATCTCTGATTCATTTCACATTTATTTTAGAGTATGGTGTTAAGTATGGATCCCATTTGATATTATTCCATATGGCAGATAATTGTTCTAATATCATTTATTGAATAGTCTACTATTTCTCCTACTGGTTTAAGTAGTCATCTTTATTATGTTTTTAATTCTTATATGTAAATTTTGTTCTACATCTATATTTCTTATTCTGTTTCTTTAGTTTGTTTATATACTCAGGCACAAATTTCATACTCTTTTATTCATTAAAACCTCATTATGTTTTACCATCTGGTAGGGCTGGTTTTCTGCATTTCTCTACCTTTCGCCATAAACACTTAACGGATGAATGCAAAAATAAGCAAGCTCTGAGAGAAAATCGGAGGAGATTGACGTCCAGAGCACACCTACGGCATTGGCTGGAAGAGAGAGGGCTCACCTTCTGAAGCAAAGAAGAAAGAAACGGAAGGATGGTGTGGCAAGAAATCAGAAAGTTCCCTAACTGAAAATTTTCAGTGAAATGAGAATTACAATCAATTGCTTAAAGAAAGGAGAGCGGAAGTTGGATAGGCAACTTAAGGAGGTCATAGATTTAAGTGCAGGTAAAATTATTGGAGGAAGTTAAATAGTTGTAGTAGTAGATGAAATGTAGTATAAGATAGGTCACCTATATGGATGTTGTAATATCCTAGGTCATGGCTGGATGCAGGATAGAAGGAAAGATTTTAAGTTCCATCCTAATATCCTAAATTAAAGGTTCTCAAAGTGAGATATGTGAATCCATGTGGATCCTCAAGACACTTGTATATTCTATGAGATGGAAGCTAATTTCATAATAATGTGAAGATGTAATTTGCCCCTTTATGTTAACATTTGCACTGATTGTGCAAAAACAGTGTGAGTAGAGATAGCATCATACTTAATGTTGAGAGACTTTATGTTTTCTCCCTAAAATCAGGAAGAAGACAAGATGTGTGTTCACACCACTTCTATTCAACATTGTACCGGAGTCAGGGTATTTAGGCAAGAAAGAGAAACAAAAGGAATCCAGATTGGAAAAGAAGAAGTAAAACCATCTCTATTTGCAAATGACCTGATCTTGTATATAGAAAACCCTAAGGAATCCACAAAAGAACTATTAGTTCTATAAACAAGCTAAGCAAGATTGCAAGATGTTATAGAATACCAATACATAAAACTCAATTGTGTTTCTATACACTGATAATGAACGATCTAGAAATGAAATTAAGAAAACAATTCCATTTACAATAGCATCAAGAAGAATAAAATACTTAGGAACGAATTGTACACTGAAAACAATAAAACAGTGTTGAAAAAAATTAAAGAACTAAATAAATGGAAGGGATATCCCATGTTCGTGAATCAGACAACTTAACATTGTTAAGATGCATGTATTTCCCAAATTGTCCTACAGATTCAATATAATTCCTGTCAAAACCTCATATAGAAATGCATGGGATCATGAATAGCCAAAACAATCTTGAAAAGGAAAATCAAAGTTAAGGGATTCACACTTCCTGATTTCAATACTTATTACAAAGTTACGGTAACCAATACAGTGTGGCACTGACATAAAGATAGACATATAGATTAATGGAATAAAATTGAAAATCTACAAATAAATACTTAACATTTGTCATTAAATATTACAACTTAATTTTTGATAAGTGTACCAAGACAGTTCAATGGGGAAAAAAAATCTTTTCAACAAATGGTGTTGGGAAAATAGATATCCACATGCAGAAGAGCTAAATCCTCCCTCCACACTATAAATAAAAATAAGCTCAAAATGGATTAAAGACTGAAATGTAAGAGCTAAAGATATAAGACTCTGAGAAAAAGATATAAAAATAATTCTTTTTGCCCTTGGATTAAGTAATAGCTCCTCAGGACAACAAAGCCATAAGTGACAAAAGTAAAAATAGATCAATTGGACTTCATCAAAATTAAAAATTTTGTGCTTCAATGATATCATCATTAAAGTGAAAACACATCTCACAGAATTGGAGAAAATATTTGCAAATCACATATCTGTTAAGGATTTAGTATCCAGAATATATAAAGAACCCTTACAACTCAATAATAAAAAGACAACCCAGTTAAAAATCGGGCAAAAGATTCTAACAGACATTTTTTTCCAAGGAAGATATAAAATGGCCACTAATCACATAAAAGATGCTTGACATCATTAGTCATCAGGGAAAGGCAAATCCAAATCACAATGAGATACCACTTGACACCCACTGAGATGGCTATAATAAAAAAGGTAATGAGAAGTATTAGAAAGAAATTTTATGCTTCATACATTGCTGATGGAAGTGTAAAATTGTGCAGGCACTTTGGAAAACAGTCTGGCAGTTCCTCAAATGATTAAATAGATAGTTACCATATGGCCCAGCAATTCCACTCCTAGGTATACACTCAAGAAAAATGAAAACATGTCCACACAAAAACTTATACATGAAAATTTGTGGCAACATTATTCATAGTAGCCCAAAAGTGGAAACAACCCAAATGTCTGTCAACTGATGGATGGAGAAATAAAATGTCATGTATCTATACAACAGAATATTATCTGGCAATAAAAATTATTTGGCAAAAATGTTATTTGGCAATAATACATTTTACGACATGGGTAAACCCTAAAATCATTGTGCTAATTGAAAGAAGCCAGACACAAAAGACCACATATTGTGTGATTCCTTTTATTTATTATCTATTTTTTTTTAATTTATTTTCGAGACTCTGTTTTTTTTAATTTATTTCAAGACTCTGTTGTAGAGTGAGACTCACCCAGGTAGAGTGCAGTGGCGTCATCATAGCTCACAACATCTCAAACTTCTGGGCTCAAGTGATCCTCCTGCCTCCTCCTCCCGAGTAGCTGGGACTATAGGCGTGTGCCAGGACGCCCAGCTAATTTTTCTATTTTTAGTAGAGACGGGGTCTTGCTCTTGCTCAGGCTGGTCTCGAACTGCTGAGCTCAAGCAATCCTCCTGCCTGGGCCTCCCAGAGTGCTAGGATTACAGGCCTGAACCACCATGCCTGGCCTGTGATTCCATTCATATGAAATATCCGGAATAGGTGAAGCCATAGAGAAAGTAGAATAGTGGTTTCCAGAGCCTTAGAGGGGAGGGGAATGAGGAGTGACTGCTAATGTATGAGGCTTCTTCTGTGTGATGAATTGTTCTAGAATTTGACAGTGATGATGGCTGTATACTTTGTGAATATACTAAAAACTGCACACTGTGCACTCTATAAGGGTCAATTTTATGGTAGGTAAATTATAACTCAGTAAAGATGTTATAATTTAAAAACAATACAGTGGTGGGTATAGCTGCTGACACCTTAGCCGAATCAAGGCAGTGGTACTAAACTCCGTACTGTAGTCATTGTATTCTCTGTACCATCCACTCACAGAAAGAAGAAAAAAGCAGGCCAGTTTCACTGATGAATGTCTCTGATGAAGCACTAAAAATTATTACTTTTATTAAATCTCAACCCTGAGTACACATCTTTTTAATATTCTATTTGACAAAATGGGAAGTACGCGTGAAGTGCTTCTCCTGAATAGTGGACTGTGACAGTTGTCTCTGGGAAATGTTCTCTTGAGATTGTCTGAGCTGCAAGCTGAACTACCTGCTTTTTCATGGAAAATAACTTTTTACTTAAAAAAAAAAGATTGACAGGCAAACTATGGTTATTCAGATTTGGATATTTGGTGGACATTTTCTCAATAATGAATGAAGTGAGCCTGTCACTTCAAGGAAAAGAAATGACAGTATTTGTTGTCAATGATGAAATCTGAGATTTCTAGTGAAAATTAGAATTTGTGAAAACTTGTATCCTCCACTGTCAACTTAAAGGGCTTCCCTGATGAAATTGGTAGTGATAATGGTGAATGCATTTTTTGATTCTGTATAATAAAATGTATCATTGGAAAATTCACATAAGTCATTGAACCAATAGTTTTAAAATGACTAGTGCAGGATGTTATAAAATCTTGCATTCATTAAAGGTCCATTCAAAATACAAGAAAAACCAATGTGTTTTAATGTACTAGAGCAGAAGACATGGTTTTCAAATTGCACAATGCAACTAACCTTTCAGAACCTACCCTTTGTCAATTTTGGTGAGGTATCAAAGAAGGATTTTCAGAATTTTTTGGAAAGGCTATTAAAATACTCTTCCATTTCCCAAAGGCATATTTATGTAGGGCTAGATTTTATTCATAAACTTCAACCAAAATGACACATTTGTAACAGATTAGATGAAGATGCATATTTGAGATCCACCTGTCTTCTACTAAGCTAAATATTAAAGAGATTTGAAAAAAATCTCACGCTCCTTTTTTTTGTTGCGGAAAATATATTTCTTTTTCACAAACATATGCTCTTGCAAACATATATTGGGTTCATTATTTATTTTTCCAATTAATTAATGGATCATTTAAAAATATTATCAGTTCTACTTTCAAATACAGTAAATCTCAATAGATATAATCCACATTAAAAAGGCTCTTTGGGATCCTCAATAATCCTTAAGAGACTAAAAGGATTCTAAAGCCAACAACTTTGAAAATCACTGGCCTGAATAATATAAAGGAGGGATCTAGAGTTAAAAAGGAGAATAAACTTTTGATGTAATTGGATACTTTGAGCATCAAAAAAAGGGTTTATATATCAGAGTTAGAAAAATAATAATTGTATTTAACTAGCACAGTTCTTGTAATATACTAGGCACTATTCTAAGAACTTTACTAATATTAGCTCACTTAATCTTCTACACAATTTTATGAATAGGTGTTATTATTACTATCTTCTTTTTATACATGAGGATGCTGAGGAACTGAGAGTGAGGAAAAGCTAGTAAGTATCAAAGACATATTTGAACCTACGTAGTTTGGCTTTAAAATTTGTGCCGTCTCATTTGAAAGTGGCAAGATGTGACTACCAAGAATGCTGACCACATCGTCAGGTGCTCTAGGACACAGCTATTACCTTTTATGTGCCTCTTATGTATTCAGAACCATTCTGGGCATTTGTCACATTTTATCTCATTAATCTATAAAACACCACAAAACTGATATTATACTTCTCATTTTGCAAATGATAAAATTGAGACTTAGAGACATTCAAATAGCTTGCTCAAAGTAATGGCTATTTAAGCGCCAGATGACCTAGTTAAAGGTTCAGTGCTCTGTTTAATTTCTAAACCATATCTTCTTAGCATTTTCCTTTATAACTCAAAAGATACCTATTTCTAGTACTCTATCAGAAAATAGCTTTAAGATAAACCAAATCTTAAAACACTGGTATTCTAAATACCCTTACTTGCCAGGAAATCACTATTATAATATTATAATAATTGAATAATTCTCTGTGGTCCACATAAAATACAATAAGGATCTATATCTATTTATCCATCTACCTATCCATCCATCTATCTCTCCATATGTAAAAAAAGAAACTTAGAAGATATATATGCATATTTTTGGCAAAATTTAGAATCAGGACTTCTATGGATTGTGTGTATATATATAAAATTAGATATATAATTATATAAGAGAAATAATATGTAACAAAATATATAACTATGTATAGTATATTTAATTAAAACTAGAAGTAAATACCAAAACATGAACTTCCATAATATTAGTAATAGATAACATTTCTGATATCTCACTAAGATTTACCAATAATATTAATAATAATGAGTCATTCTGTACTATTGAAATGTGGATAAGGACAAAACCCCAAAGCTATTGTAAAGAGTTTTAGTGCATTACTTTTATAATATTTCGATTTATAGTTAATTTTTTCTCTCTCAAAATGAGCTGTAGATTATATCAAGTTTTGTGATTAATGTTAACTTTCATTTCTCACAGGCACACTTAATTCAATATAGTTTTTCTCTTTTACCCTCCTGTTTTTCTGACTATACCGCATTTATTTGGCCTCAGTTTTGGTGATATTTCCTATTCCGTAAGAATGACATTTTAAAAAAATCTCAGTTACCTTAGCAAGGGAAAAAAAGAAAATAAAAACAAATTTCTATATACTGGTTCTTTTGGAATGCCCTTCATAAAACTAGTGCATTAAGTCATTGCAAAATTTTCTTCTTTTATTTACTAGTTTGGACTCATTATTTATAACACCCAATTTTCTTTTGCATGCGGCCCTCTGTGTCTATTTTAACTCAGTTGTTGACTAGGTTGACTGTCATTTCATATCATCATTGCCAATAAATCGGAGTTTCTCATTAAGAGCTAACGAGCTCTTATATTGTCTCTTTTATTATTACCCCTGTTCCATTTGAAAAGGAAAACATTTTATCGTGTTTATTCTCTTTCTCAAGCCTACCTTTTAGGGTATTAGTGTTTTTAAGGAACAGTAGTAAGATGAATTTACCAAGGCTTCAAACTTACTTGCTTTCATTCTCCAGTGAGAGAAAGACGCAGTATTATACTTTGGGTTACTAAGAGTGCTTCCTCTTAAATGATTTAGAGATAAGATTGAATCCCTGCTTTGCCATTTATTGCCCAGGTAATATTGTATATTTTATTTAGCTTTGTCATGCCTCAGTTTCTTCATCTCAAAATGATGATGATATTTGCATGTGTTGGTTTATAATCATGACTAAATGAGATAATAAACTCAAAGCACTGAGCACACTGCCTGACACATAGCAAGTGCTCAGCCCGTGGTAGTTATGATTTGGAGAATGGATTGGCTCCCTTGGGGAATCTGTGCCCTCACCTCTGGTAGCTTTCTTTCCCACTTGCCAGCTTTCTAAAGGAAGAGCCCTTTTTATCAAAGAGGAAGGAAAAACAAGAAGATAAAGTTTTTCTTTAAAATATCTAAAGGTTTATCTCCTCCCTTGTTTTTAGTATAACTAGTGAGGGATAGCAATGGATTTAAAATTCAAGGGAAGAGAAACATGATAATATTTCATGAGGGCAATAATGGAAAATGAAATAGCTGAACAGGCAACATAGCCTTTGCAACTGTGGAATGGGGGAATAGAGAAAGAGTCAACCTCATTAATTAATTAATAGATGCACTGACTAATCAATTAAATAGCAATCTGTAGTAACATCCTCAGAAAGACAAGGGAAAACATTGAACCCATGATAAAAGAATATCTTATTTTTTACAAAAGGATTACTCAGAAAATCAACAAAAGTGCTTGGAAATTATTGATAGAAAAGAAATTTTAAACAGACAATAAAGGAATGCTAGCATTCAAAACAACAACAGAAAGGGCAATTAAAAGGTCTGAAGGTAAAGTTAAGGAAATAGATAGTAGAAGGAAAATAGTAAAAACAAGATAAGTTAATTAGAGAATAATTCCAAGAGTTTCAATCTCTAACAAACAAGAATTCTAGAAAGAGACCAGAAAAAATGAAAGAGAAGACACTGTCAAAAAAATGCTAGAAGAAAATGTCCGACGAGTGAAGAACTCTAGTTTCTAAAACAGCCCTAACAATTAGAAACTTTGTTGAATGGAAATAGCTAAAGTCCAAGTCAGTTATCATTGGTCTCTCTGTTTTCCAACTTCCAATATTTTGTTGTTAACCTGACATCTTTGGTGATTTCTTCTGCTCTTTTTATAGTAGGCTTTCATATGGGTCTGAAACAATGTTTGTATCTATACCTCCTTGTTTAATTGGAATTCACTTGATTATCATTTTAAAAATATCTCCATAGCCTAGTAGTAGAGTGCTAGATCCACACTAAGAACTCATTATATGCTTGCTGAATAAGTGAACAATTTTTTTTTAATGAGTGAGAATATCAGAGTATGACCAGATCACATGCTATGTCCACTTCTTTAAAGATACTCATTACTAACATTATGAATTTGGGCATATTACTTATCTCTGAGTCTTGGTATCCTCATCTGAATAAGGATGTTAATAATGAATTCCGGAAATATTTTTTGAAAATAAATGGAATAGTATTCACAAATTTCCTCTCATAGTTCTGAAATCTGGAAGGTAGTTAATAAATGTTGATAACAATCCTACTACTCCCTCTTTTGGACCCATAACACTGTGCACATGAACATGACATTCCTTGAGTTTCCACTCAGTAATTAATTAAAAGCTGCCTTCTAATTTAGCTATTTATAAGTGAAACCTTTTCATGGGACTCTAAAGAACTTTGTCAATATATAAAATGTAACTTTTATTGAGAAAATGTCTACTAAATTCACATAGCTCACATAAAATTGTTCAGTGATAAATTTCATGTATTAATAAAGTATTTAAAAAAGATAGATACATTCTCAAATTGTGCAAGTGAAACTGTGTTTTAGCAATATGATTCCTTTCAATAATGCAGTCTACTCGACATGTTTATTTCTTTGAGAATAAGAATTTAAAACAGGCGGGGTGCAGTGCCTCATGCCTGTTATCCTAGCACTTTGGGAAGCCGAGGCAGGAGGATTGCTTGAGCTCAGGATTTGAGACCAGCCTGAGCAAGAGTGAGACCCTATCTCTACTAAAAATAGAAAAAATTAGCCAGGCATTGTAGCGCATGCCTGTAGTCCCAGCTACTTGGGAGGCTGAGGCGGGAGGATCACTTGAGCCCAGGAGTTTGAGGCTGCAGTGAGCTACAATGACGCCACTGCACTCTACCCAGGGTGACCGAGTGAGACTCTATCTCAAAAAAAAAAAAAAAAAAATTAAAACAACAAACAAAAAACCTCTTTCTGTGCATTCTTCCTCAGTCAAAAAATAATTGAGTTTCCCTTGGCTTCCAATAAGTTGCTTCAGTAAATACTGAATATGATGATGAGAATTATACAACCATTTTTTAAAAAAAAATCATTTAGACTTTTAATCATTATTAAAATAAAAACACAAAAGGTATTAATTATATTCTAGTTATTTGGCTTTGCACATTTCATTGTGCTCTGAATCCTGGAATATTTCCTTTATCACCAGCAGAAATAAGACTGCAAGTTCATTCTATTATAATATTCAGATGAATTATAATAAGGAACAAACAGCCTGCAACTAGGAAAAGGGAGATTGTAGTTCTGGTATATGGTTTTGAATAACTATATATAACCATTTAAGTTAGGTACACTGATTTTAAAAAAGGTTTCTATCATACATGAAAAATAAAATAATAACCATTTGCCCCTACCTTCCAAAGACTTAAATTTAATAACTAATACAATGAGTTGAAATTTCTTATTTTACAGCAGGTAGGATATTCACTGAGCAGAAAAAAAAGGAGCATTATCTGGGTCCACATTTGCTAAAAAAATAAATTATTTTATTTGTTTGGTTTGAAACACCTGTGTGCTTATGTTCTGGATTAATTGTCTACAAGAAATTGTCAGAAGATAGAAGTGGTTGAGTTAGGACTAGATCAAGTACTATCCTAAGAAATATGATCAAAAGACTACCCCCCTTCCAAATTATCTTTATTATTGCAGCATCTAAAATGTTCACATTAGAGAGTTAATCCTTTCACTAAGCAATACTGTTATCTGTCCTTGTCTTTCTAAATGAAAGGAAACCTAGGTAGTTACAGACATATTGGTGAGATAGTTTATCAAATCATTGACCTTGGTTTCAAAAGAAATGACCACGATAGTACAGTACTCAGACACACAAGGTGTGAGTATAGGGTCATAAGGAGATATAAAATGGGACAGAGGAGAGACAATAAAATGAGCATGAATGGACATAAGAGATGGGATGGCGTGGCCACTTGTTTTGTAATTTTTGCTTAGATTCATCCCAGGAAATAACACCCTTGTGTTGCTAGAAAAATCAGATTATCAAAGTGTTTCTAGGGGAACCTGCCTTTTGCCAGTTCTTATTTTTGTAGGAAAAAACCACTGTATTTTTTCTTGGAATGAATGAGGAAAGTAAATGACATCTCTGTTAAGGAACTTAATCATGGAGATTAGCAGACTTTCCCAATGAGCTGACTAAATCAAGGGAGTAAGCCATCATCATGCAGGTTCCATAAATCTGTTTTATTTATTCTATTACAAATCTGCTTTGTCTAAGGAATAACAATTACAATAATACAATAATAGTTGTGGTAACATATCTATTACTATGTGTTTTTAATATGCATTATCTCGTTTAATACAGCAGCATGAGTTAGCATGTGTCAATTTTATTTAATACTCACAGAAGCTCTATGGTAGGTAATATCTTTATCCCCTATTTTAACAGACAAGGAAACTAAACCTAAATGAGTTGTAATACTTGCCCAGAGTTACACAGCCAATAAATGTACAAGCCAGTATTAAAGCCCAGTTGTGTCTGTTTCAAGATCCTTGGCTCTCAAAAACCTTATTTTATATATGCTTTTATCTTCTAAAAGAAAACTATGAAAATGTAAGATGCTTAAGTCATTACCATTATCCTGAGAAGAATGTTTTGGTAAGGTAGGCTATGAAATGTTAGTATAGATTTCCAAAAGAGTGTGTCAAACTTTTCTTAAAATGCTAGAAAATAGGCTGGGTGATCAATATTAATTATGGTAGCTAATGTTAACGAATATCAATTGTTCCAGACACCATGCAAAGCATTTTCACATACAACCATGTGAGGTAGATGATTTTATTTCTATTTTGTCAATTAAGAAACAGACTCAGAGAAGTCAAATCCTCATCCAATAAAAGATAGAGGCAGAAGTTAAGACTGAATTGTTTTGAAATGAAAGTCACCCTTTTTTTCCATTATGCTACAGTACCACCAAAAGGCATACACTATTCAAAATCACCTGTGCAGGATATCGTTGAAGAAAACTTGAATTAATCAGAGCCTCAAATTATTCTTGGATAAGAAGACTCAATATTGTAAGGATGCCAATTCTCCCTAAATTAAGCTCTAAATTTAATGAAATCATAATCAATATTCCAACTGGAGGGCAGAAATAGGTCAAAGAGGTGATAGCTATAGGGGAGCAGTTTTCAGCTCAATATAAGAAAGCATCTTCTATGAGTTAGAATTATCCAGAAATGGAACAAAATCAACCTTCTGGCACCATAAGAATTACAATGAAGGATAAATTGACTACCAGTTGAGGGATGCTCAAACAGTATTAGGAAATTATCACTTCCTATGAGTCCATTTCCTAGGCACTGAACTATCCACTTTCACTTTTTATCTCATTTAATTTTCATACTCCCCTTATCTCATAGGCATACAACATGATTAACAGTGAGTGAATAAGAGCATGGATTGTGTCATCACATGGACTTGGGCTTGAATCTTTTCCTTCCTGTACTAGCTGCAAAACTGTGGGAAATGTCTTTAACTCTCCTAGGTGTCTATTTCTCAGTGTGTAAAGTGGGCATAGAAAGACCCATCCCACTGTACAGGATTAAATATAATAATATTGGAAGAGCATTAGCACACTGGCCACATGCTAAATTTTAAGAAGTGTGAGTTATTATTATAATTGATAATGAAGAAACTGAAAAATCAAATGAGTTAAGTGGTGTGCTTCAGGAAACAGCAAATAATCAATTGAACTAGAAATGTTACAATCTTACAAAAGCATGATATAAAGACATCAGAAAGGTGTTATGTAAAATCCATATATTACCTAATCATGCATTATCAGCTTAATTTAATGATACATATTAAAGTGAACTAATTTAGCATTTTAAAATCTATTACAGGAAAAGAAACAAAAAATAAGAAACTTAACTCATCAGGTGCTTGACCTATTTAAGATCTAAGTCCCTAAGGGAATGAAGAAATATACTTTCTTAAGGTTGGAGGAAATAATTATTAAACATCAATGCTTCTGAAGAGTGTTGAGAGAGTTGCTATTTTTCCTTACTTCTTCGTAACTGAAAGAATAGAAATCTCAGAAATCTCTCTATAAATGCAGACCAGGAGACAAATCACTCTCTCTCCACTGGGATGCTTCAGAACCAGGGTTGCTAGAAGAAGGTTGAAAAATGCAGTCTGAAGAGATTGGTTTTAACCACGTTGTGAAACAAGTAATATTCAATATCTTATAACCAAGTTAAGATACCCCAGTGGTAGACCTTTCTAGGACCCTAATGTTTAGTGAGCATTATTAAACTTTCATTTTTATGTCTTTCTTCTTTGAACCTGGACATATGTATGCTTTATTTAACATGGATTGAAACTGATATATAACCTGAGAGACTTGTAAGCTGAGTAAGAAAGGGTGATATTACCTGTCTTCATCCAATAAGAAGGAAATAAGGGAAAAATATTAACAGCTTAACTGCCTGAAGGGGAGTTATTTCTGAAGGACCAGACTGTGACAATTTTCTTGGCATGGGAAATTTTCTGGGCAAAGATAAACAAAGACCATGAGGACAAAGACCAAAGACAATTGCAAGTTAAATTTTGATAAGCACTAAGGATACAATCAGGCAGTGATCAGTAGACTATGACTAGCAATAGATAACCAAATAAAAGATATTTCAAATTACAGCAGGTACAGCAGTGATTTGCCAACAGCTAATTCTTCTTCTTTATAAAATAGCTTTATTGAGGTATAATTGGTTTACAGTAAACTGCACATGTTTAAGGTGTTAAATTTGATAAGTTTTGACATATGTATACAGCAATTAAATCATGTCCATTATCAAGATATGGAACATATTCATCACTCCCATAGGTTTCCTCTTGACTGTCTGTAAACCCTCCCCTCTCCTTTGCATCTCTACTGCCCCCAAACCTGTCTTCATCAAGCCACTGATCTGATTTCTGTTACTATAGATTCGGTTGCACATTCTAGAGTTTTAAGTAAACAGAATCATACAGTAAGGACTCTTTGTAGTCTGGCTTCTTTCACTCGGCATAATTATTTTGATAGTCAAACATGTTGCATGTATCAACAGTTCTTTCCTGCTTGTTGCCAAATAGTGTTCTATTATTTGAGGACACCACAATTATTTTACCCACTCCCCTATTGATGAACATTTCGTTTTTTCCATTTTGGGATATTGCAAATAAAGCTGCAATGGGTATTCATGTACATGTCTTTCTTAGTCCATTTGGGCTGCTATAACAAAGCACTATATACTGGGTAGCTTATAAACAACAGAAATTTGTTTCTCATGGTTCTGGAGGCTGGGAAGTCCAAGATCAAGGCACAAGCAAATTTAATGTCTGGTGAGGGCCTATTTCCTGGTTCATCATTGGTGCCTTCTCACTGTGCCCTCATATGGGGGAAGGTACAAAGGAGTTCCTTTGTGTCTATTTTCTAAGGACACTAATCCCATTCATGAGGTTTCTGCCCTTATGACCTAATCACCTTTCAAAAGGTCCCTCTTTCTAACACCATCACATTGTTGATTAGATTTCAACACATGAATTTTGAGAGACACAAATGTTCAGACCATAGTGATTCCTTTATGTCTCTTGGGTCAATAACTAGAAGTGTAATGTCTAGACCTTATGGTATAATAGGTATATGTTTGCCTTTTTTAAGAAACTGCCAAACTGTTTTCCAAAGTGGTTGCATTAGCAGTGTATGAGAGTTTTAGTTGCTCCATATCCTGGATAACTTTTGGTATGATCAGGCTTTTAAATTTTAACCATTCTTATAGGTATATCTTTGCATATTATTGTAGTTTTATTTTACATGTCCTTAACGACTTATGATGTTGAGAAAATTTTAATATGTTTGTTGGCCATTCATATACCTTCTCTGGTGAAATATCTTCTCAAATCTGCCTATTTTAAAAATTGGGTAGTTTGTCTCAATATTATTGAATTTTGAGAATTCTCTCTGTACTCTAGATACAGGTCCTTTATTATAACATGATTTGAAAATATTTTCTTCCTAGCTGTGGTTTCTCTGTGGCTTTAGTCCCTTGATATTATTGTCTAAAGAGAAGATTTAAAAAATTTTAATTAACTTTAAAAATCTAACTAATGAATTTTAGAGCCCAAAATTTTAATAAACTTTATCAATATTTTCTGTTATAGATTATGCTTTTGGTGTCATATCTAAGGAATGTTTGCTTAACTCTAAGGTCACAAGATTTTTTTCCTGTATTGTCTTTCAAGCCTTTTGTTATTTCAGGTTTTACATATAGGTCTATGATCCTGTTAGAATTAATTTTTGTATATCATGTGAGATGTTAACGTGGAAATGCAGTTTTTCTAGCACCATTTTTGGAAAAGGCTAAACTTTTTCTACTGAATTGGTTTTGTACCACTATCAAAATTCAGTTTTCCATATATGTATTATATATTTATTAACACTCCATTCTGTTCTATTCATCTATAACTCTTCATTTGTGCCAATACCAAATTATCTTGATTAATGTAGCTTTATAGTAAGTCTTGAAATCAGATAGGGTAGAACAACTTTGTTTTCCTTTTCCAAATTGTTTTGGATGTACTAGATTCTTTGCATTTTCATATGAATTTTAGTATCAGACCATCCATTTTTACACAGAAGCCACCTGGAATTTTGAATATGATTATATTTAACCTATAGATCAATTTGAGGAGAATTGGCATATTAAGAATATTGGATCTTTTGATTCAGGAACACAGTATATCTCTCCATTTACTTACGTCTTCTTTAATTTCTCCCAGTAATTTATTGTAGTTTTCAGTGTACTAGTGTTTCTTTCATTCTTGTTCAGATTTGCCCCTATTTCAATATTTTGATGCTTTTGTTAATGGCATTTTTTTAAAAAAACTTCAGTTTCCAATGAGTCTTTGCTAGTATATGGGAATATAATTTTGCTTATTGATCTTATATCCTGCAATCTTGTGAAATTCACCTATTATCTCTATTAGTTTGTTTTTGTTTTTAGTTTCGTTGAATTATGTACATAGATGATCATGTGGCCTGAATAAAGACTTTTACTTTTTTCTTCCCTATTTGGATGCCTATAATTTATTTTTTTGTTCATGTCACTGACTAGAAACTCAAGTAAAATGTTGAAGGGCATTCTTGCCTTATTCTTGATCTTGAGAAAAAAGGCATTCAATCTTTCTCTATTAAGTATGATATTCCTGTAGATGTTTCATAGAAACTTCTTATCAAGTAGAGAAAAATCCCTTCTATTCCTAGACTACTGAAAAATTGTATCAGAAGTGGATGTTGGATTTTTTCAGTTTTTTTCCTACATCTACTGAGATGGTCAGAGAATTATTTTTTATCTTGTTAATATGGTGAATTGTATTGATTGATTTTTTTAATGTTAACTCAAGATGCTTTCTTGGGAAAAAACCCACTTGGTCAGGATGTATTATCATTTTTATATACTATCAGATTCCATTTGCTAAATTTTTAAAGGATTGTGAATTTTGTTTACGTTCATGTATTACATAAATTGTACATTATGTTTATGAGGACTACTGGTCTGTGATTTTCTTTTCTTGTAATGTATTCATCTGGCCTCGTATTAATAGAATGAGTTGCGAATATTTATTTATTTATTTATTTTCTGGAAGGGTTTGTGTGGAAATGGCATTTTTATTTTTTAGCTATTTTATAGAATTCACCAGCCATCTGGGCTTGGAGTTTGCTTTGTAGGAAAGTTTTAAATTACAAATTCAATTTATTTAACTGATATAGAGCATTTATATTATTAACTTCTTCTTGGATGAATTTTGTATGTTGTTTCTTTCAATTTTTCCATGTTATTTAAGTTATCAAATTTATTGGCATAAGGTATTTTAAATAGTATTCACTTGTTCTTTAATATATATGGAGCATTTAGTAAGGTTGTCTCTTTCAATTTTGATATTAATAATTTTTGTCTTTTTAAAATTTCCTGATTAGTCTGGCTAGAGTTTTATCAATTTTGTTAATCTTTTCAAAGAAGTAGCTTTTGGTTTCATTGGTTTTCTTTATGGTTTTTTGTTTTCTGTTTTCTCTGTCACTGATTTCCACCCTGAACTTTATCTACTTTCTACAGCTTACTTTGTGTTTAATTTGTTTTTAATTTTCTATTTTCTTAAGGATCTATCTTAAGCTGAAGTTATTAATTTGAGGCCTTATTTCCTTTTCTAATATAGGTGTTCAGTGTTCTAAATTTCTCCCTATAGTTTCCTTTAGTAGCATCTCACTGATTTTTATACGTGTTTTCATTTTTTTTAGTTCAAAAATAGTTTCTAATTTTGCTTTCAAATGACTCTACAATTCATGGGTTATTTAGAAGTATGTTGTTTAGTTTTCAAATATTTAGAATATTTCCCAGAGATTTTTCTGTTATTAGTATCTAATTTAATTTTATTCTGGTCACAAAACAAACTTTTTATAAATTGAATCATTTTTAATTTATTTGTTACATCTCTTCATCTGTATCCTCTGTAATATCCTTTATAATAAGCCATTAAATGTAAGTTAAGTATTTCCCTGAGTTATGTGAGCTGCTTTAGCAAATTAATCAAACCTGATGAAGGGGTCCTCGAATCCCTGATTTATAACCAGTCAGTCAGAAGCACAGATAAAATGACCTGGGGCTTGCGATTGGCATTGGATATAGGGGACAGGGAACAGTCTTGGGGGACTGCACCCTCACCCTGTGGGATCTGACACTATCTACCTGGAGATAGTGTCAGAATTGAATTGGAGGCTACCAGCTGGTGTCCACCGCTGAAGTGATCGCATGTTTACTGCTGGGGAGAAATCTCCACGCATTTGGTCAGAATCTTCCGTGTTGACTGTTATGGTGTGAGAGAGGCGGGAAACAGTTTGTGTTTTTACCTCACAAAATGCTATTTTTTAAAAAATAATATTTTACAATGCAATTTTCCAAGGAAGAGAATGGGAGGAGAGTTCCAAACATGCCCTGATCATTCTACCATATAATATTAAATAACTGGAACTTGATACTTATTTAGTCAATTGAGATGTGTCTGCAACTAGACATAGGTAGGTGCTGTTAAATAAGATTACTTGTTTTTCTATAATCTATTTCTATGAATTCCTTAAAGTATGTTAACTTGAATGCAAATGTGACCTAGAAAAAGCAACAAGGTGTTCGTTTTTGTATTAATTTTTTAAATGGAAGAATTGAATGGTTTGATTGAACCACTGGTTAGTTCTTTGAATGCCTATTGGTCATTTCAGTCTAATTTATGTGACTAAAAACGCAGTGCCTAATGAAGCCTGAAGAATTATCAAAAGCTATTCAGGAGGCTGGGGCGGGAGCATCGCTTGAGTCCAGAAGCTCGAGGCTGCAATGAGCTATGATCGTGCCCGTGAAGAGCTACTGGATTCTAGCCTGGGCAACATAGTGAGATCCCCATCTCTTTAAAAAAAAAAAAAGTAGTATATTAGCAAAGGCCCAAACACTTCGGAGCAGGAATCATTCTTTTCCCTCCATTTTCTGAGGAGAACATAAAATGTCATGTTTGTGTTTAGTCTTTTTCTTAATGGCTGAAAATTACTTCAGAGGACATTTTCCACTGGCTTCTTTATCTGCTCCTTCCCTGTCAAACCCGAGGACATAAACACCGACATAAAGTTCCCTAACACCCTGAATGGGCAGCAACTATTCCAAGGACCTTCCTTTCTAGATTAGAATTCTTCTCATCATTATCACCAGCATCTCTCTGGAATTCCCCTCACTCTTTGCCATGGAGGAATTATATATTCTTGATACTATGCTTGAGTTTTGATTAGGCCTATCCCCCAAGACGCTGCCTCCCTGAATATGCCCTTGGACGCTGTGACTCTCTCTCTTTCCTGACCTCAGCCCTGACCCAGTGTTTCCAGGCCAAGGTCAAGTCCTATAGGGATAAGTGTGAATTGAGCATTGGATAAAGTTAAAATGTTAAATACTATTTATCTATCATATCTATCATCCTTTTTTGGTTATAAATATAGATAACAAGTTAGAAAAAAATGAATCTTCACAAATATACTACCTCATATAGTTTCTTAAACATGATCAACTTACAAGGATGTTTTTCTTTTTTTTTAAGCAAAACAAACTATTGTTAGAGAGTCCATTCTCATTGCAAAGTAAAACATTTTACAATGCCTGTCTACCAGAAAACCTCTCCCAACTGCGCTTGTTACTGATTCCATTTGACAAGTGGCTGCTTCTCGATAATTACTGTACAAACCATTACTTCCAAAATAAATTAAACTCTCATCACTTTATCCTGCTCTTCTACATTCATTAATAAGAATCTTGTAAAATAGGTGGCTGCACCTGCATTAGTAAGTGCAGAAGCTCCTATTGAAAGACTGTGCTTTTGTATATCTTTTTGTCTTTGTGAGCTTTGTTTAACTCATTTGCAATAAAAAGTCCTGGCATTTTTATGGGGCAGGGGCAGGGTGGAACCAAGCCCTAAACTCAAAAGGGATTTCTAATTCATTTTTATTTAATCATTTGAATTTAGTCAATAAAACATATATATTCGCCTTAAAAGGTGATTTTCAGCAGCTAAAGAATCAGTTTTTACGTGATATATCCAGTTCTATGCATTCTATTGATTTTCACTAAGTAGAGGCTGTGCTTGTATCTGAGATGCAGCCTATTCTTACATGGGGCATACAGGGAACTGAAATATAGTGAAACTGGATTGTGTTTTTTTGTATTGAAATCTGATCATAAATCATGTTTGTGATGACTGGCATTTGTCAAATTTCTTTCTCAGTGTGCTAACTTGAACATATCTTCAATTCTTTTTAGTTTAAAAAATTTTCTGATGGTCCCAAACTGAGATCAACATTGCACAGTAAATATCTAATGCAAATATGGTTTCTCTGTATAGTAATAACCTTCTTTTGTCTTACAGCTTTTCAATGATGACAAAATGTATATTTTTTCCTGATGAAAAAATAAACAGTTCTGGTCACCAAACAAAAATTTTCAAACCTTCTGTTCACCATTCCCAAGTAATTAGAACATTTTTGATTTTTTATTCTAACATTGATCCATTTATTGATTGTTGGTATGATTGATTGATTGATTAAGATCATTCAAAAAACATTTATTAAGTATCAGATGAGTACTTGGCTTTGTGCTAGGTGTTATATTAGGGCTGACATTTTTCACTTATATTCTGATTTCAAGGTATATATCAAGTTAGAACCTCAATATCTTTAGAGTGTTAGTGTTATAGAAATTTACTTTGTTTCTTGTTTCTCACTGCAATTAATTCTCAATAATATGAGTACAAAATTTAATGGCAGTCCCTGATGTTGATTGACTACACATTTTATAGCAAATACTAGATGTGTTTACCAAAAGTTACTTTAAGATACTGTCTTTGTTTTTAGCAATGTCCCAAATTTTCTCACCTTATTCTGTAAATAACCTTGCCTCCAGAGATTTTAGAATTACTGCCATAAGACCCCAAAGCAAACAATTATTCTCCAAGACAGTTCTGATATGAGATATAATGTCTCAAAAGATTCTCTGACAAATAGCCAAACCATCCTGACAGTGTAAAATGAAGCACTTGTAGAAAAGCCTAGGTTTTTCTTTCTTTTTTTAAAAAAATGAAACCCCTTCTCTGCACAAAAATTATTATAAGGTAAGACATATACATTTTTCTTGATAAAATACCTGACAATAATTATTTGTGAGCCCCCAGATAGCCCTGGGTTACTTCGTTTCCCTTACTTTAAATGTAAAGAAAATGTTCAGGAATATTTAGTCACTTATCCAAGGTCATCCTATAATACATAGTATTAATATCAGAGCTCAGATTTTCTGACTCTTTGAGATGTTTAGACATTAGAAAATAATGTCAAGACTCTTAAATTTTCTCCCATAAATAATAGCAAGATTTATCCATTTTTATCCATAACTTTTCTTTCTTTCTACATTCTCCACATTTGGTTGTATTTGTCACTTATCTTTATTTTTCATTTTGTATCTTACATCTAGGATAATACCTACCTAACCTGTTTCTTAAGACCTTCTGTCTATTTCTTCTTATTGGTGACCAAAATAAAATTATTTCTCCATTCAAAATGCAAATGACATGCAATTTTTAAAATTCTCATAATATTTATTTGAAAAGGAGCATTTTTGATGCTTATTTTTTCCCTTCCACAGTATGGCATTTACAGTGAAGAAAACAAAAGAACACCTATACTTCAGACGTAAAAAAAAAATTAAGGGAGAGCTGGTGGTAGTTGAGAAGTTAATCTAATTCAATGTAACTGGAGACTTTTCTTGAGATAACAAATCCTTTAAAGATAATTCATAAGTCATATTTGTGTTGGTTAAATCAGATTGGAAATGTAAGAACAGAGGAGAATAAATAAACTTTCTATTAAATTCTTTTTCATTGGGAATAATTAATTCCATAATTACCAGTTTTAAAATTCAGAGAAACGTAGGCTGTTAATAAATTGGAAAGTATTTGGGTAGACAGTCTAGTTCAAGGAACTTACAAGACATACTTTTTTTTTTTTTTGAAACAGGATCTTACTCTGTCACCCACGCTGCAGCCTCCAACTCCTGGGCTCATGTGATCCTCCTGCCTCAGCCATGATGCCCAGCTAACATTTAAAAAATTTTTTTAGCGACAGGGCCTCATTATATTACCCAGGCTGGTTCTGAACTTCTGGACTCAAGAGATCTTCCCACCTCAGCCTTCCAAGTGGCTGGGATTACAGGTGTGAACCACTGCATCCAGCTCAAGACAGATACTTTCGGACTGCTTTCATGTTTGGACTTCTAATGTTTAGAAGATTTATCCTTATTTTGAACTAAAAATCTTCCTTTGGTAATGTCTTCCTATAGGTCCAAGTACTTTCTTCTGAAACAATGCAGAAGATTTGCCACATAATAACCATTGGTATGTATAAGAATCAGTTTTATATCTACATGACTTTTTTGTCTTCACACTGAACAACTTCAGTTTCTCTAACAGGGTCTCAGTGATAATGTTCCAGGTCCCCTTTCCTTATGATGGCCTCTGCTGAGTGTCTTGGGCTTGTCAGTTCTGTCTGACAATGTGGTACCCAGTTCTCCTTTGATGGAGTAGATACTGCAGGATAGAGATAATCACATCTTATAATTAAGACAAGATATTTTCTCAAATGCAGTCTAAAGGTTTGTTGTTGGCTCATATAAAATTTATGGTAAATGAATGGACATTTTTTAATAAACTCAGTTTTCAATTATTTGAAATTTCAATTATTTCAATTATTTTCTTAGCTCTAAAATGAGAATGGTGAGCTTTAAAATGAGAATGATTTGTAAAATCCAATCCTAAAATTCTTGGAATCAACTTGCTAGTAATCACCTTTGTTGTCTGCAAACCTCCTGAGCATGATTTCTATGTCTTCAACTCAAATTACAATAAAAATGAAGAACAAAATAAACCCAAATATAACAAACTACCAGAAACTTTCTTTTAGAGTGAAGTCAATGCATCAATAAAAACTGTAAAGTGTAGCTTTTCAACCAAATACTAAAACATCTAACATGCAATCCTGGGTGCTAAATATATTTGTTTGGGGTCATCACAATGATGCTATAATGTAGATAATATTTTCATCACTTTAAAAATTAGGAAACTGAAATGTAGAGATACTTTCTCAAATCACACAACCTATTATCTATAAAAACATGATTTAAATCTAGGTCTGTTTGATATTGCCACACAAAATAAAAGTGTACTTTATCTATGACACTTCTATATAAAGATTGTCTCCAACTTATGATGGTTTGACTTAAGATATTTTGACTTCACCACGTGCAAAAAATGATGCTCATTCAGTAGAAACCATACTTCAAGTACCCATACAACCATTCTGTTTTTCACTTATAGTACAGTAATCAATAAATTACATGAGAAGTTACACATTTTATTATAAAATAGGCTTTGTGTTAGAAGAATTTGTCCAACTGTAGGCTAATGTAAGTGTTCCGAGCACATTTAAGGTAGGCTAAGCTATGCTGTGGTGTTTGGTAGGTTAGGTATATTAATTGCATTTCTGACTTAGGATATTCTTCACTTATTATGGGTTTATTGGCATGTAACCCCATCTTACGTCAATGAGCATCTGCATAATAACCCAAAATAAAAATAGTAAACGGAATCTTCTTTGATATGCCTTACTCTTAGAGATTCATTCTAGTTCCCCCATAAAGTCCTTTTTGATCCAATTAGTTCAATATGATTCCTCTGATTCTCTCTGACACATTATTTAAAGCACTTCTATGGCTTGAGGCTCATTGTGCCTTACACTGTAGATATTTGTACACTTGTCTAAACATCCCTACCATAATGAAAACCTCTCAAAGGCAGAGCCTATATTTTAATCATTGTGATGTCCATAAAAGGTTCTAACCCAGTTTTTATACAGAGCAGACATTTAACAAATATTTCTTGAAAAGAGCTGGATTAAATCAAAATGAATTGAGCACCACATTCTACAGCCTTTAAGCTTTAAGTATGAGTGAATAATTGAACTGTTAGAGGTGTCCTTAGGAAATTAAGCAGAAATTAGTTTCTTAACTTTTGGGCATGCACAAAATAACAATCTCATAATACTTTTAGGACATTATTTGAAAGGCATTGCAGTGTATAATGTCTAGTTTATTTGCATAAACGTGTGTTTGTTAAACATACATAATTTGAATTATGGATTTGTTTGTTTTTGCTAAGCAGTCTTTTACATTTTCCAGATTATTGATGGACAACATAGTAGATAAATTTCTGAAAGCTTGGAACTCTCTTTCCTCTAATCTAGTTATGCTGTATAACTCAAAGGGGAGTACTGAGCATTTTAGGATTTATTTTGCATTAATTTCATTGATACAGCCGAAAACATTCATTGAACATCTCAAACACACCATGTACTGTGCCAGGGACCGGGAATTTACTGAGAATGAGAGGAATTCTTCCCACAGGCAAACTGCTCCTGGTTTAGTGGGGGACACAGATGCAACAGCAAGGGAGCAATTGCTTATTCACACAAAGGAAGAGCACCTGCACCAGCCTGGGAGTGTCAGGAAATTCCTTCTGAAGGAAATGACTTCTGAGTTATCATAAGATTTAGTAAGCATTAGTCAGGCCAAGGTCATGTTGGAAAAGGGAGAAGAACTTTTGGGCAGAGGAAACAAGAGGAGCAAACGCTTGTTTTGTGGGTGGAATTAGATATTCAAAGTTGATGGCTGGTGAAATTCCTGGCAGTGAGCGCTTGGAGAAGAAGCCGCATTAAAGGGAGGCTTGTGGGTCAGGTGGAAGAGCTCGGATGCTGTCACTGAAGTGTGTCAAGCAGAAGGATGCCATATTTAAGTTTGCATTTCAGCTGGATTGCTTTCGTGCCCAGTGAAAAGAAAGGCCTGAGTTTGGGCAGCCATACCAGTGGTAGAATGGAAGTCATAGATGAACCTAAAATAAACAGACTTGGTGGCTAATTGGCAGAGTATGTAAAAGAATAAGGTTCAAGAAGACTATAATTAGTTCACTTTCAGATTTGTTGAAGGAATGAGTCACGGCTGGGACACTGGCTGGCAATCTCAGTGCACAGATGGTAGTTGAAACTTGGATCACTGAGAGCCCACCTAGGGAGAATACATAGGGTAAGATTAGCAATGGGCCCAGAATGGGATCCTGATGAATATTATCAATGATAATATTCACTGATAATGAATATTCAGTTCATCATCAATCCAGTGGCAAGGAGAGTAGGTTTCCAAAGAGACAGAGAAAGTAATGTCAGAGATGTAAAAGGAGATCATGATATTGTGGAATTATGAAAAACAAAGCAATAAGGTGTTACTAGAATGATCGAATGATCAACAGTGTTAGATGTTTGTTGTTGTAGAAGAATAAGAATCAGAAGAAGAAAAGAAGAAAGAGGAGGAAGAGGAGGAGGAGGAGGGGGAGGGGGAAGGGGAGCTAAAGAAGGAGAAATTGCAATTTGTGTTGAGTTTTTTTTTCTGTGCCAGACAATTCTGTTAAGTGCTTTATATGCATCATCCCATCCTGTCTTCCAAAAACCCTTATGACACAGGTACTTTTACAGTAAAATTCCATGATATCACAATTCATATATTATACAAATGGCAGTGGGTTCTCAGGCCAATGAATTCCCAGCCAATGAGCTGCTCTGGCTCACTAGTCACTTCATAAACTTCATAACAATACAGCCCTAAGGGTCCATGGTTGATTTTCTTGGACCCCACTTACAGAGTTCTGACAGCATTTGTTGTATTACCCCCACTTTACAGATGAGAAGACTATAGAGAGATTAGATGATTTTCCTTGTCATGAGAACATCAGGGGGCATTATTTTGACCAGACCCTACCTACCTTCATTTATCAGCTAACTCTAAATTAGCATACTAAAAGACACAGTGCTTGCTATTTAAATGAAGCTTCAAAAGCCCTTCTGCACAGAAATTCTGAAATTGCCACTGGTCACAAGGACTGTGTTAATTAGCATATAACAGTATCATGAACTTGAGAATACTTTATATTCCATAAATACCGAATTAATTATTCTTTAAATATCCTACTTAATCTGATTCTCTTTCTAGTGCTGTGTATTCCCTAAATGCAAAATGGGTAAGTTTCTCTTTTTGATTCTTCTTAGATTTTGTACTGAGAAATAGGGGAACTTCACAACATCAGCATTAGAATTCCCTAGAAACTCTGTATCAGCTCATCTTTCCTCCAAGGCAGAAAAAGGTGACCTATTTGTTAAGTCTATTGTTCATTTTCATACATGTAACACTAATTAACATTGAAAAAGCTCCACCTCCCTCCTAGTAATCCTGATAAGAACTAGATATTAAAATAACATAGGCCAACTATAGTCAATGAGCAGCTTCAGGAGAGAAATTATGCCATTGATGCTCAAGATACTTCAACAGGGAAGATAGGCTGAAGTTTCTGTAAACCATCCACAATTTCAAATTAATAGGTCAATAATGCAATCATACTGACTTTTTGTAAGGTCAATTGTCCTTCATGATAGCAGATGGCATATCTTATATACTGTATTTCCCTTCGTGTGCCAAAAGACAATGTTGGAAAAACCCTACATTGAAGGCTTTTAGGTGAGGCAGTTCTGGGCTATTTTTCATATGATAATTTTACCTTTACTGGGAACTGAAAGGATGGATAAACTGACCATGAGGTTTTCTACAGTATATAGTTCTTCAAGAATCTGATTCATTGTAAATAACACCAAAGGAAGAAATGTAAGAAATATTTTGTAAAATTCATATTTAAAGCTGGGCGTGGTGGCTCATGCCTGTAATCCCAGCACTCTGGGAGGCCGAGGCGGGAGGGGAGGATCGCTTGAGGTCAGGAGTTTGAGGTTGCAGTGAGCTAGGCTGACTCCACGGTACTCTACCCAGGGCAACCAGAGTGAGACTCTGTCTCAAAAAAAAAATTCATATTTAAAAAATTTCAGTCTGGAGAAATTGTACATGCAATATACTTGGTAGTATTTCAATTAAAGAATGGAGGAAGGAAGCATGTTTCTCAGTGCCCCAAATAAGGGCAAAAATTTTAATTAGATGTCATCACTATCAATTTAATTAGGTTTTAAAAGATGGAGTTGGTCCACCTCACCTCTTGGAAGCAGACATCGGGTCATGCCATAGAACTTGGCCACCCTGAACCTTTGATTGTGGATATTCTTCCCAAGAAAGAGGATTTCAACTGTCTGGTCTTTAGAAATAAAAGAAATTCTATCAGATATCAGAGCAGCAATATTTGATTTTTATTTGATATAATTTTTAGAAAAATAAAAATAAAATGGTCTCTGTTGAAAAATCTCATGAATGGTCTCTAGCACCTCTGAATTGTTTATTTCACAGTTTATAAAAGGAATTAATAAATTCAGATCCAGAAAGTGGAAGGGGCTGTCATCTGTTCATTGCTGAAGGTCCTGTACTAAACTGGGGTAAGTACACAATGCTCAAACCAAGCTTTGTACAAAGTGGCTTCTTTCAATTTGATAAACAAAATTTTCTTTTATAATGGAAAAAAATCAGAACTTTTTGTAATGACTGATGAGCCTTAAAATGTATTGATATGTGGTTCAAGAAACAGATATAGATCAAGTCATAGTTTACTTTAAACTAATACTTAGGAATATAAATTAGAAAATTTGGGATTTTCTCCATCATATCCAAGATTTCATTTGGCATTTAAGGTAACAATAGATGGCTTTCAATAGCATTGAGAGGGGGTTTTTGTCTTGGGGTTTTTTTTTAATCTACAATTGTCGAGGTTCTTCTGTATTTTCAACCTGCTGTATTCAACACCTTCAGACCAAGGTGTGTTGTCTTAATTTTGTTCACTTCAATTCAGCACACACTAACTGAGCACCAGCTGTGCTCTGGGATCTATGCTAAGGACAAGAGCAATGAGCCATTGGCCGGTCTTCCCCCAGATCAGTACAGGAAAGAGACATACCCCCCCTAACGGAAATGCTATTTTAAATAAAATACTCTAGGAGCATAGGAGACAGAACAAATGTCTCTGCTTCTGTTTGACCTGGGCTTAAAATGATGACTAAAATTTTTATCAAATCCTTTGCCCACTCTTCTCCCACCATGCCTGCCCTATCTGTTCTTCTTGCATCCAGATTCCATCTTGTAAATGAATATCAGATTATGTGCTTCCCCAGCTTACATCACCCAATGGCTTCCCATTGCACTTAGGATAAGATTCAGTGTTTTCTTCATAGAATCCAAGACCCTCCATGCTATGGTTTTGGCCTTCCAGCCTCATCTTCCCTTGCTTCCTGCTGCACTCCAGCCAGGCTTGTCTTTTTGATTTTCATAGTCAAACCCCAAATCTACACAGGCCCTGGCATCTGCTGTTCCCACTGTGTGAAAAACCTTTCTTCCGTATCTTTTGATAGTTTACTCCTTCTCTTCATTCAGCTATCAGCATAAACGTCACCTTCTCAGAGAGGCCTTCCTGGATCTCACTGTTTAAAGCACTCTCTATCATACCTCACTGGTTTATTTTCTTCCTAGCATTATCTGAAAATATTGTACTTCTTTTTTATGGTCTGGCCTACCACAACCACCTTTCCGTCCCTGGAATGTAACCTGTGTGTGAAAGAGCCCTTTTTATCATGCTCGCTATAGCATTCCCAATTCTAGAACAGGGACTGGTACATCCCAGGAAGTCAGCAATAGTTGAACAAATGAATAACGATCACTGCATTTTCATATTCTTTGTCTAGTTTAAACAATAGTGAAGAATCTGGTTGAGTTTTATCACTGTACAAGTGAATATGCCAATTTATATTTTGGTGCAGTTTTACCAACTTAATGATCAGTTCTTAAAAGAAAGCCAAACCTAACATAATAAAAGAAAAGATGCAGGAAGTGTTCATGGCATCTATTCCTTGGAGTCCTTAGCCAGTGCTGTTAGCCTCTCCTGGCATTAAATTCACAAATGTAAGAAAAATTAAAAATAAATTACCTCTTCCTCTTTTTATGTTTTCAACAGTACCACTGTCTTTGAGTGTTCCCCAAAGAGGGTACACGGGGTCAGTTTGCACATAACTAGCAAGGTTGAAACACTATTTCAGTTTTGTTGCAATCTTTTCTTTATGGGAAGGCTAAAATTCCAATATTATTAAAAATGCAAACCAATAAGACATAAAATGGCTTGCTTATTGCTAACATTTATGCAAAACCACTTAAAATGTTAAAAATATTAATCTCCTACCCTACGTAGCAACTAATGTTGCACGGATGACAACTGTTTTTTTCGCTGGAAAATCACCAGCAGTCTACATTCTCCTCTTCTACTTAATTAACACAACTATATATATCCTTCAAAGTCGCAGGAAACTGGTGTAATTGCTTTTGTAAATTCAACTAGTCTCCAATGAAGAACAGATTGCTAAATTAAATGCAAGTAATTTGAAGCTTAAAAAAATCAGAAATATAGACATTCTTGCCTCGTATAGTATGAGGTGATGCAGAGGTCAGGGAAAGAAAGGAAAAAGCAAGAATTCCTAGACCTGCCTTTGATTCTCTGTTGCGTTATTAGGAACACTTTAAAGACCACATGTCAAGCAGAAATCATGTTACATAAAATAATTATACTTTATAATCAGACGTAGCATTGATGACAACATAGACTTGTGCTGAATGGATTTGGAATCAAAGATTATGTGTGTGTGTGTGTGTGTAGAATCACCCTAAAGATTCTGAAAAGGAGAAGAAAATAAGGACTGCAGAAACAAGATGGAAAATAAAATTTGTACTTTTTACTTATTTATTTATTTTTCTTTCAGGAAGATAAAAAAAAGGAAAATGGGAACATGGAAAGGAGAGAGGCAGAAAGACAGAGACAGAGATGAGGAGGTGTAGACAATGGATCCTCATTGTTCATGGGTTCTGTATTTGTGAATTTGCCTACCCACTAAAATTTATTTGTAATCCCAAAATCAATACTCATGATGCTTTCACATTCTTTGCGGACATGCACATATGCAAAACAATAAAAAAATTTAGTTGTCTGACATGCATATTCCCAGACAAGGTCAAACAAGTTGATTTCCTCCCTTTTTGTTTCATCTCTCATACTGTAAACAAGTGTCCTATTCGTTGTATATTTAGTGCTATGGTTTTTACATTTTTGTGCTTTTTCTTGGTGATTTCACTGTCTAAAATCTGCACCCCCCACTGCAGCACAGTGCTGAAGTGCTGTCTAGTGTTCCTAAGTGCAAAAAGGACATGATATGCTTTATAGAGAAAATATGTGTGCTAGGTAAGCTTCATTCAGGCATGAGTTATAGTACTGTTGGCTGTGAGTTCAATGTTAACAAATAAAAAGTATATATTAAATAAGGTGGCTTTAAAGAAAAACACACAAAACAAGGTTACATACTGATAGGTTGATGAAAATGTTGTGACCAGAGGCTTACAGGAACCTAAACCTGTATTTCCAATAAGAGCAATGGTTTGGTATTTGCTAATTTCATTTTGCAGTGACTTTACGGGATATAACTACCTCAAACCCCAAATAATGGAATCAATTGTGTGTGTGTGTGTGTGTGTGTGTGTGTGTTGAGAAAGACAAACAGAGAGGAAAAGAGAGCAAGAGAGCTATCTCACATCTGATCAAGGGTGTATCACTTATTTAGAGGCAGGATTAAAGTGATTAAACAAGAAGTAATATGACTTGAAGAACAAATGAAATTTAATTCAGCGTAGTAACAAAGTCACAGAAGGTAAGAACTAAGAGGAAACTTCAAGAGTATGTGTAACTCCTTCATTATGCAGAGGAGGGATGTGGGAATGGGCATAATGGCCAAAGGCAAGGTTCTGGAGCCCAGTTCAAATCTCAGTTCTTACCCTCTTGTGTTCTTTGGGCCTTATTTCATCATCGGTAAGATGGAAAAATAGTATGTCTCATAGGATTGCAGGGAGCATTAAATAAGATAATAAATCAAAGAGTGTAGGAGACTATGTGGGGTGTATTCATACACTCAATAAATAATTTGATTATATTTACATGGGTTCTCAGACCTACATTTACTAAGAAATTTGCTGGTGAAAACCAGTCCCCATGTGCCCTTATCCCCTGTTCGGAGTTTCTTCCATTGCACCATTCAGGGCCATGGAGACACTAGTTAGGCTGACTCACTTCTAGATGCCATCGTGATGGTTGGCATGGAAAAGTTTGTATTCCCAAAATACGCTTTCATAGCATGGACTATTCAGTCAAAGGAAAAGTAATATAAGCAGATAGTTACAAGAAAGAGGACTACCCGTGTCAGGTTTCTTTTAAAAGAAAATCATTTCCAAAAAACAGAAGTAAGAAATTATGCTAAGTTTTATCCATCCACTACCCAATCATATGAATTCATAAAGTAGAATAAACTTTGATTCCCACTATGAAAATAAAGCAAACCCATGTCAGAAGGAGGGGCTTTTATTTTTTCCCCCTTTTTTGACAAAAAAATAAAAAATAAAATAAAGAAAAAAACTGTATCTTGAAGCCTCAGTTTCTTCACATATATGGGAAAATAATACCTACTTTATCAAATAATGTTAAAATCCCTAGAATCCATTTATAATAGGCCTATGAAAGTAAAATTTATTAGGATTTAAGACAACTTATTTGATCTCACTTTTCACTATTCAGGGAATGAATGAAATAAAATTACAGTGCACTACTGTGATGCTTAATGTTGGTTCAACTTGAATGGGCCATGGGGCACCCAAATATTTGGTTAAACATTATTCTGGATGTGACTGTGAGGGTGTTTCTGGCTGAGATTAACATTTGAATCAGTAGACCGAGTAAAGAAGATTTGCCTTCCCCAAAGTGGATGGGCCCCATTCAAATAAAAAGATTGATTAAGGCAGAATGTGCTGTCTCTCTCTCTGCCTGTTTTTGAGCTAGGACATTGCTCTTCTCTTGCTTTTAGACTCGGAATTGGCCTGGAACTTTTACCATCAGCAATCTTAATTGGGACTGCACCATCAGGCCTTTGGACTCAGAGTGGAACTACACCATTGGCCTGGCTGCTTCTCCATCTTACCAACTGTAGCTCTAGGGACATCTCAGCCTCCATAATCTCACAAGCTAAGTCCTTACAACAAATCTCTCTCTCTCTCTCTCTCTACATATATATATTTATATCCTATTGGTTCTGTTTCTCTGGAGAACCCTGACTAATACAATTACCTTTTATATTGTATCTGCATGGACCTGCATAGAAATTCTGTGCAATGTGTTATTAATAATAATAAAAAAATCTATTACTTCGCATGTCAGAGGGAACAATTCAGGATACAATTGTTATTTTAATATATTTAGCCAATCCTTTTTATCAACATGAGTGACTCGTACAGAGCTGGAGAATCAAATCTATAGATTTTATAACTTTGCGGTTCAGATTAGACCAGATAACATTGAAGAATACTTCAAAGAGTGTTGCCTTCATTTTTCTCCCTCTCTTTCAAAGGGATTCTGGCAAAAGTTCATATTTTCATCTAGAAAAGCTTACCCTTTTTTTTTTAAAAACTACATTTCTCTTTAAACCTATTCAGTTAGCTGCCTACATTTTTATTAAATACAAACTGTTTCATACAACTCTTGCTAGAATCAAATGTGCCTGTAATATAACTGCCCATAACAGGTTTGTTGAAAAATGTGACTTATTTTGCATTCTAAATAAAATAATGGTACATTTTTAGCCATTCTACTGTCTTTGACACTGCTGTATTTTTATGAATAGGATTTATACTTATTTCTAAGGCATTGGTTAATAAATAGTATTTGTTAGTGTCAAATTCTAAAACTATTCCATCAAATAAAATAGTGAGGTTGTTGCTGTTTTCTCATTTTACAGTCATGCAAATTGGGGCATATCATGAGAGGAGACAGGACTATACTTCAGTGAATTGTCCCAAGTGCATAATATTTATTATATATTTGAAGGCTAATGAACTCTGAGCCATAAAAATTCACCTCATTGAATTTCAAAAATATTACAAATAGATAAGGAGACTCTAAATAAATCATCAGATTTACTAAATCTAAATATTTATTTTGATCCATTTCTAGAGTAAGATGAAGGCATTTCTCACAGTCAGAGAGTAGGGCTGATGTATGAGAAGACCATTAAACTCACATCATTTAAACATAACTGCCCTATGTGTCTATATAATGTTTCAAAGCTATTTTAAGCCATTTAAGCTTTTCAATTTATACTAAACATCCACCAAGAGATTGTCTATCAAATATAGTGCAATATTTTAAGTGCAAGTGCATAACTTGATTTTAGATAAATTTTAGAGTAAAAGTAATTTCTAAAGACCCAACTTACATAATTTTCCACAATGCATCACTGGCTCTGAATAGTGGCTTTCAAGTTTAAATCATTAAAAATCTTCTAGAATCCCCAGGCAGCTACACTTTGTGTAGATCTAAGTAAATTCTAAGGAGTTAATCAGTGCTAAAATGACAAAATAACTTGTAGTATACTTTCATATTTCTGGTTGCCCAAATAATTTAAAAGAGCCAATATTTCACAAAATGTTGTGAAAACAACAGGGAGAGCAACAGCAAATTTTCAAATAAGAATTAAAATGATTTGTTTCCTGATAAAATTTTTGATCTGCTAAGAGTACTATGGGTCAGGATCCTATTTTGTGAACTAGTGCATCATGGGGCTTGGAGATTTGTGACAAGAAACTTGGGATTTCACCTGGAAGGAGCAGATGACAATTGGGAATGATTGGCTTACTCACCAATGCAGAAAGAAAGCTGAGGTAGGATACAAAGCAGCTATTGATGGCTTTTGTATGTGGCGACAGAAGCCTAAGGGAAGGATGACTACTCTCTCCTAGTGTCATGAATGTCACATGGTAAAAAGTTTTATGTTTGTTTCTAACATCAGGCAAACAAAAACCTTTTGAGTGCTGAATTAGGCTCTTGTTTTGAGCCTGCGAGTGGGAGCTGCTACTCATTCCTGTTGATGAGTACTGACCTGACTGCAGCTCTTTTCATTTTTATGGTGTTAACTGGGTGGGGAATGTGGGTAGAAGGCCTGAGACAGGACCACTGGCCCTGTGCTTTTGAGTTCACATATCTTTTGGAATTTTCTTTCTTTTTTTTTTAGGGGAGGGGCTGTCTCAGGAGCTTCCCAATCTCTTTGCTTAAATGAACGATATGAGTTAGGCCTTCTGAAATCAGTTTAGCAAAAGACCCTTTTTTCTTTTCCCTCTGGAGAAGGATACAACACTATCACCACGATTCAGCTTTGCTTGTCTGGGTCTGTGCAAATTGTGAGGGAAAGAGTGCTTTGAGGGAGCCCTTCCTGTTCTCTTTGGTCCTTGTGATCTGTACTCACTTGAGGTTCCGAGGTTCAAAATTTGATGACTTGGCAGGAAGCGATAAATCTGCCTTTTAAAGGCATGGTAGGATTGTATTCTTGTTGAGGGAGTCACAGATTGAAAAAACTGAAGTCATTTTTAAAGCCCTTGATTATGGAGACTTTTAAATATATACATTCACTTTGAATTAAAAGAATCTAGAGAAATGAGAATAATTTCTGCTTTCTGTGGCCAGACTTTGAAGTGGAGAAATGTGGAACGAAAAGCAAATAGCATAACCTGTTTTAATCAAAAGGAGTCTAGCAAGAAACAATCAATTAAAGAACAGTCTGATTCTCTGCGACATCAATGTATGAAAATCTGTTAGACGCCAGATTGTGTCTCAAGACACATATGATGAACTGAACAAAATGACCTGCTAATAGCTTTTACGGGTAATAAATGCATCATGTTATTGGTAATTCTGCAGATGGTAAATCAAGCTAATATCGAAGCTGAAACAAGCTACTTGTTAAATATAGTTCAAAATGATCTTCTCTATTATTCAAAAACTGTATTGCACAGAAAAGAAAGATGATTATATCTTATATTTCTAAGCATCTTAAATGGATAAACATTCCCATTCTGCTATGAAGGCATTTTAATTTTTACATCCTTTGGAGAGAGCATGCCTGAAATAAATCTAAGCTGAGAAACACTATGTTTATTTAGATTATGAGCAGGAACTAAAATGTAAAACCTGTACTGAAATTGAAGTGTGACTCTACTGCATACAATGCACATTAGATGATATCTCCAATCAGCATTTGCAACACTGACCTAGTGAATCTGAACGTTTGAGCACAATGTATATTAACAAATGATGGAGGGATGGAAATGCCATTTATATTATTAACTCTCCTGGACAGTCTGATGTGCCTGAAGAACACTTTAGCTTCAATATTTTTGTTATAAAATCAGAAGTTGATAGCAACACAATTCTAAGGAGGAAGGGGAGGTAGAAAAAGAGGACACAGGGCAATGATCCAAGAGAACACTCCTATAGGAAATAAAAGCCTGTGGCTATGTGTGATATACAAACAGAAACTCAATCAAACGAAAGGAAGAATTAGCTTTGCAGATGGATAGGCCAGATCACTGAATCCCAAAGTGGGCCCTCCCATCCTTGAGGTGGCTCTTTTTAGCCTGTAATTGTTTAGTTTGACAGTCTATATGTCATATAAGTAAACTCATTAATTTGTATTAACTGGGAATAAGATCAGTTCTAAGTGTGTACTTATATTTTTAAAAATGCAATTTTAGATAGACATGTAAGAAATTTTTAACAACAGAGATATTTTTAAATTAATGTAATCTAAGATATATTTGTGTTTACATATATATTTTTATATATATTTATACAAGTGCATGCATGTATACAAATATACAGACACATGTATACATATAATTTTATGAACTGCTAATTCTTTTTTAATTCTAGGAAACCACAATAGCTTGTTTGGAGTAAAAGAAATATTTTTTTCCTTCCCCTAAAGAAGGTTACATATGCCTAGTGAAATCATATTTCTAGTAGTAGATAAAGTATAGGACCTAGAGTTTTTAAAAATTGGATGTATTTTAGTTCTGGATTTACCTATTGCCTGGAACTCCTTGAAGAAAATCAGTTTGATGTCTTAGATTTCCCAGTTTTTAATGTTAGCTACGTATCAACTCTATGATACGACTTTGAGAACAGTGACAGTAATCCTATCTCTTAGCAGTGAAAAAAGGGTAAAATCACCTTGTTGGAGCTGATGTTTATAATCCATTAACATCCATTAATTCACTGCAGAATCAGAAATTTATAATAGGACTAGTCCTAGGCAAAATTGTAAAGCTGGGGATCGTTAACAATGAGTGGTCCTTCCAGCTCCCCTAAGTAGTCCTTTTCCCAAAGATTCCTAGTTCTTCCCTAGTTCTTCCTAAGGCCCCTTGTCTTTGACTAGGATCTCTCATTGCCATTGCCCACCTCGATCAGTCTTCCCGTTAACTCAAGCGCTATGATAGAGGCATGAATGAGATAATATCTCTACATTTTCTAGATATTTTCAGCTTAAGGTAGCAAAATATACAACCAAAAGTGGCCTTATCAATACAGACATTTATCATTTTACATAACAAAGTGCCCAAAGGCAGGGTAGCTCCAGGGTTGGTTTATTGGTCGGCTCAGCACTAGCAACCTAGGATCTGCCTCCCCTAGCTCTGCGATCCTCAATATATTGACTCGCCCTTTTAGGATGTTTCCCTTCATGTTTCCAAGATGGCAACCATAGTTCTATATGTGACTTGCAGATGGCATATACAGAAGCAAAACAAACGAAACCAAAAAACAAAATGAAGCAAAAAACTATCTCCTTTCCAGAAGTTACCCAAGAGATTTTCTCTTAGCTGTCACGGACAAAAATTGCACCACATACCCAGGCCTACACACATCACTTGGCAATGGGAATCAAATCACCACTTTTGGCTCTGACCAACCATGACTCATGCTCATGCTTGAAACAGGGGAAGGACGTTTTCACATCCATCCATGTGATTGGGAGTGGGAAATGGTGGCAAGGGAAAATTCACAGGATACAAGACAGAAGGGATGCTCATTAGACACAAATTCAGTTGGGAATTTTGCCTGGCTGCTAGCAGTAGTTACTTTTGAAGAGATAGTTTATTTCTCTACCACATAAAAGAAGTGTAAAGAGTAAAAAAAAAAAAACAAAAAAAACCCCACCGAGAAGTTTACAAAGAAAGCAGTCCAAGGCTACGATAGTTACTTTGGGGTGAAAGAACCCAGGTTCCTTCAATTTTCCTCAACTACCATCTTTATCATGTGACTTCCATCCTCAGAAATACCTCATGAGATCCGAAATGGCTGCCAGAACTGCACCCATCACATCTGCTTTTGGGGCAGAAAATAGGATTGAGGATGAAATAAAAGAAAAAAAAGAAGACTCAAAATTTCTGTTTACGACTTGTTGGACCAGAACTTAATCACATAAACTTACCTCATTGCCACGAAGGCTAGGAAATGTAGTATTTTAGCTGAGTGCATTGACTTCACTAAATAAAAAATGGAACTATTTTACAGGAACGGCAGGGGAGAATGGAAATGAGTCAATACCCAATACACCCTACCGTAGGCACACATGGCCAATAACAAAGCACATTCTAGTCACCCAAAACAGTTGCAATGTTAAAATCAAGTTGTAAAACATATTGGCTTACATGCACTTTACATCATGCTATACAATCAAAGAAATTCTATTTTAATAAAATATGCAAAGATGTAATTCTTTCTCACTTTTTTTTCATCAAAGTGCTTCTCACTCTGTGGAAATATTCTGAGATAGCAGATAGGATGCATCAGATTTAATATATATTAGTTAGTGATGCCATGAGGCTAAATAGAAATCCTAGGTATTCTTACCATGTAGAGACAGGGTAGGGTGCTGATGGAGTTGGGGAAGCCCGGGGTGGGAGACAGCACCAAAAACGAGAGGAATTCTGACATTTCTCCCTACAGAATATGTCCAGTCTATGCTACTATGAGGGGATAACTCTGCAGTCAACTCTAACAAAAAAGAGAAAACCAAGGGAGTAGTGAGAATGTGGTCATGGTGTGGGGTTTCCATTTCTCAGCAAGATCAGGTACAGATCAGTACTTGGCAATTTTCATTAGAAAAATATAGTGAAAGTGCCATGTAGTGTTCCTCCCATGAGCAAACTAATTTCCTGGATCATGGGATATAATTACATACTCTGGAGTGAACCAAACCTGGATTACCTGCTGAGCTCTGCTGAGAAATGTAGATATACAACAAATTTTATTTTTCTGAGGGATAAAATAATAGAAATGTTTGATTTTATTTGTGTTTCTGATAATCAACTCTTTACTTTGCTGTATCAATTTGCTTATATAGTTCTATCTTCCTGTGGATATTCATTCTTCCAGTTAGCCACAAAATAAAAATTATGCATGAGTAGATATTCTATGTTGAAAAATTATATCATCTGCTAAGAACACTTCTGTCAGGCACATCTGGAAGATAAAAAAATGAGTTGGAAAACATTAATAAACCTTTAAGACAACAACTTAATGCACTGAATCCATTGATAAACCATTGGAGCATTCAGGAAGTCGACAGGTGGAGAAAAGGAATTATGACGAGATAAGTAAAGAAAGAAGGCTTTGGTGTACAGAGTTTTATGTGTATGCTCTCCTTTTAAAACTTCTGTAAAATCTTAGTGGCCTTGATCTAGATCAACACCTTGGCTCTTCTTTACTATCCTTTACTATTCTTTATTTTCAGATCTATGTACAATCCATGTTTATTCTTCTATTTACATTTCCAGCTTTGTGGCATGGGAAGGATTATCCTCTGAGGGCTCAAAAACTGCTGTAGTTCAGAGTAGACCTACATTCTGCTTCCAGCACCTCTACTCATACAGACACACTATTCCAGTTTTGATTCGGATTTCTTTTACATACGCAATGGAGCTAAAAGGTTTTCACAACCACCTTTGCATGTAAATTCAAACACCACAATGCTATTGCTATTTTTGGTAACAGTGCTAATAACTGTACAGGTAATGGTACTGTATTTAGTGGCCTCTCCTTATAACATGGTTTGTTAAACATCAGAGTTCAGGCTGAGACATGTCCACTACTTTACTTTTTCTAGTAGGATTTCATTACTGACATTATCAGAGGAAGCTCATTATACATTGGTCTCATTTATAAGACAGGTTGACATCATGGAGTCCAAGGGCTATGTCATATAGGAAGCCCCAAGTTATTAGTGAATCATTTACCACTAAGGTATAAGTAATTATGAGACATCTTACTGATCATTCCAAAGTTTGTGAGATATTGGTTATAAATTATTAGCAATAAATAATGAACAAATGAGCTTTTGACAAGAAACATAAAAAACTTTCCAACTTCTGTCTCTTTCTTCTAACATTTTGAGAATTTGCTGTCACTGACTGATGTGGAAGTAACCTATTTACACTGACTCAAACTTGTTGACATTTAAGTGTTAAAAAAAATACACTATCTAAGCAGTAGAAAGAATATAGAAATGACATTCACGAATATTTCCAGCTGTCAACAAGTCAGGTTTCTTACTAACTGAGAGCCCTTGAAGTATTGTGTTCTTTGGATAGAGTGAGAAATACTGTTACTTCAGGGTTTTTTTTTTGTAACCATATACTTGTCTGTATTAATTAGCAAGATATCGTGAATCTTTCCACTTCTTCCATCTCTAATGTGCATGATTCTCCCTTTAAACAATAGCAGAATATAATTTTTCATGCATTCAACAGACAGATGGAATAGGTGATCATTCATATGAAAACCAAGGACACCGCCATCCCATAAGAAAGAATTTAATTAAAGATCTATTTTTAGTAAGTAGGTAAGTAGTAGCACAAACTCTGATATTCCTACATATAGTAATCATGGAAAACAGATTAAACAGAAGTATTTCTTTCCTTTCATCTTTCTGAGGAAAATGTAACCTCTCATTTGAGCATTGAATAAAGAAACCCTCACTGATGTCTCAGTAGGACATCTACCCCTGCGAGTGCCCACTCTGTTACTGAGATGAAGAGCGTTGTCTCTCTCTGTCTCCTGGCCCCTTTTTTTGTAAGAAGATACAAGGGCAGAAAAGGCAGGAAATGTAGGGGAGCTAATCCCTCACCCTTTCTCCTTCAAAGTAATAACTTTACTGAGAAAGGAGTCCCTACCCATCTCATTGTCGTGCTGGGAAAGAAGGTTAATACTTTCTAAAAAGAAAATTGTGTAATATAGTGATTAAGCACATTGTCCTAGCCAGCCAACCATGGCAAATTACTGGATTTCCTTGTGTCTCAGTTTTCTCATCTATAAAATGAGGATTATAATAGCACTTACTCTGCTGGTTGTTGTCAGGATCAAAGCATTTAGAACAATGTGTGGCGCACACTACTTACTATTTTGCTTGCTACTCCTGCCCTTCCTTCTTTGTCCTATACTCCCCTTTCTTAATGCTTCAAATAATTTTGGGCTGTGGCAATCAAAATTTTTGAAGTTCATTGGTCATGTGAGTAGGCTCATCCTGGAAGCCTGAAAGAGGCAGGTTTAAGACCAGTGACATGACATATTGTTTTGTGCAGGATTTAGCATTTTGAGTTCGTGGAGGAAACTAACATGGCATGATTGGAGGGTTTGTGTGTAGTACCCTTATGCACCAAACCTCTCTTTTATTGTACTATTCATCAAAGTATTAGTTATCTATGTGCATGTTTTATATTAAATTACTCCAAAACTCAGTGACTTAAAACAGCAAATACATATTTTTTAATCTTTCAATTTCTGTGGGCATAGCCTAGCTGGGTGTATCTGGCTCAAGCTCTCTGATGAATTTATAGTCTGTCAGTTGGGAATGTGGTCTCATCTGAAGGTGTGATCAGGGAGGGATCTGCTTCCTAGTTCGCTAACATGGCCAGCTACCATGCCATAAAGCAACCCTGTGGAGAAGCCCATGGGTTGAGGGACCAAGGCTTCCCAATGATCACATTTAGTTTGGAGGTTGTTTCGTCATCTCAAAAATGTTCCTTTGTCAAACCAGACCTTTTATTTTATTTCCATAAAATCACACTCAGGGAATTCATGTGCTATTAGACTTAACTAATGTCTTGGGGGAGACGAAGAAGTGTTTCTACCATAGAAAGCAAAGAATTCCAATTGAATATTAGACTTTTATGTTCCTCAGGTCTCTCCATCACTGAGGTTTTCCTATGCTAATTTACACTGACCTGCACTCATGGGAACTAACTGATTGGTCTCTCTCCATTCTCCCACTGATCTTTCCTCTTCATCTGCTTTCCTCAGAGCACCAAATTCATCCCACTATGCACAGCAATTAAACAATCTCCAGTGGCTGTTCTCAGGCTGAATTGGTGGCTTTGGCATAACCAAATCCCTTAGTATGCTATATAGAATCAGGAGAGCTTCCATTTAACAGAACTCTACCCTTTAGAAAACCATTAGTTTTTTAAATAGTCATTATATTTCTTTTCATTTTACTCGAATTTACTTAAGATGTTTTAGTTCTTTTTAGCTTATGCCTTTGAGATTTCTGTGGTTCTAGAGTATAGAAAATTGGGTGTGAGCTGATTCAGTTTTTAACTGTTATAAAGAGTTTTAGTTAAGCTGCCTATTCCCTTCTTCTTTATAATGTTGAAGAGCTGCAAAGATAAGATTTCTTAAGTTTTTATTTTTGCAAAATGTTCCCGTCAGTTTCATGTCTCCGAAAACACATTGAAATGTGAACAACTGGGTTAATTTCAGATCCATGATTCAGAAGACAGGTATAGTACCCAAGATTTGAAGAGGATGTTCTGATATTTTGTCCTATATTGTCTGGCCTCATTTAATTATATTTCTATGAGTACTCCCACTTTTTATTATGCAATTTATTCTACCTTTGGTCTTTGTGGCTAAAGTTGTGGTCTTTATCAGGTTCTCTTTTCTAATGTAAGTTTGTCAAGTTTAAAATTTGCATTATCTTGTTGAATACTGTAATTGCAAATCGAAAATTGCAGTAAGAGAGCTTAATTCTTTCTGCTCAAGTTTACAGCAACCTCACCCAAAATTAAATAAATGTTTTGAAGGAAATTCATCTATATATTAAGGATTTTAAACTAAGGTATTTACGGAAAGAAAAAGGTAAATAAAAATATATTAAAACAGCCATACACATGAAGAAAAGAAGGCTTAAACAAAACAAAATATTATTTACTAATAGAAAAGTCAATATTAATGTGTGAGATAGAAATAAAACAATTCATGAAACTTAAGCATGTCACCAATGAGGATGCTATAAATTTTCAGGCTCATTTTTCAGGCTCAATTTTACAACAAAACCAAACCAGAAACACCAGATATTTCAAATAATATCAATTATTATACTGCTTTCCTGAGTAATTTTCTGAGGATAAAGATTAAAATAAACTTTTTTTCAACTTTTCTGATTGTCCACAACTATTTTTTTCTTTATATAGTCAAATAGGTCTTATAATCTAACTTTTAAAAATAACAAGGGTGAACTGATTTAACTATCTTTTTTGACATTATACTTAATTCAAATCAGCTAAAATATTTTTAAATTCAAAAGAAAAAGATAATAGTAAAGGGCAGGCTAATGTATTAAATTACCTGAGAGGAAAAAAAACCGCATTTTTTGAATTCATGTTCACACTAACCTTTTGATATTCTGGACGAAAGTTATGACATTAGCTCTTTGCTAGACAGTGTTTTTCCTTCAGAAAATGTTAGCAACTTTTCATTCTTAAAAAAACTTTTCCTTTGACAATCACTGAGCTGTACACTTAGACAGTAACCATTTCGATGCCATCAAGGAAATGTTGAGAAGGTCCAGGTGTAATAAGGAAAAAAAGGCTTATTATTGTCACCTTTTATTCCATTTCAACCCAAAACATGGAGTGGATTATTATTATTACTGTTATTTTTCCTGCCCATTCAGCAAGGTTCTTTCTCTACCCCTCTTGATTTATTTTTTCTACTTGAAACACCTACCTCAATGCTCCTAAGCTGATATTTCCCAGACACTTTCTAGGAACTGTTGGGGAGATTGGATAGCAATAGAGGAATAATGCTTATATTTCAGTTTTTATGTCCTACTCATAGCCACAGGAAAACTAGAATAAACAAGCTGACTACGTGAAAAACTGAGGTTCATAGTCATGAAGTAATCTGCAAAAAACTCACCTGGCTGGTAAGTGGAGTAACTTTTATGTGACTTTGGCATATGGGGTCAATGTCATGAGCTGCTTATATGCATATATATAAAGCTAGTTTTCCCCCATCTTCACAGAGAGGTAAAGAAAATTTTTCATGAGCACAAACTATACCACCAAATCAGTTGGGGCAGAACCCACAGAAGATTCGCCCAGGAGCAATGGGCATTCCTCCAGTCAATTTTCTTATATAAGATCATCAAAAATTATTGTGAGATAATTTTGAATTTATATAACACTTCAGGCTTAATTTTATGGAAATATTTTTACATATATTCACAGTTTTTTCTTAGTGACACCAAGAAGGAGTGAAGTCGATAATTGTTATTTATCAATGGCATATTATGTGGCAGGCATTGTGCTAAGAACTTTTTATCTTTTTTTTTTTAAGACAGTCTCACTCTGTTGCCCAGGCTAGAATGCAGTGGCATCATCATAGCTCACTGCAACCTCCAACTCCTGGGCTCAAGCGATCCTCCTGCCTCAGCCTCCCGCGTAGCTGGGACTACAGGCGTGCACCACCACACCCGGCTGATATTTCCATTTTTTGTAGAGACAGGATCTCGCTATGTTGTTCAGGCTGGTCTAAAACTCCTGGCCTCCTGCCTTAGCCTCCCAAAGTTCTGGGATTACAGGGATTACAGACCTGAGACACCATGCCTGGCTTAGAATTTTATATCTTATCTACACAATAACCCTGTAAGGTATTATATTACTAACTATATTTTATTGATAAGAAAATAGACTGAGAGAGATTAGGTTATATCTATATCACAGGAATTCAACTGGTATTAACTAAAGTGAGAAAAGGACAGTTATTGGCACATACCAGAATAGCTCACAGAATTCAAGCAAAAGGATCTCAGGGACTAGATTGGATGATCCAGCTCTGCCAGTACTCTCTCCTTGTATCTCTTGTTCCTGCTTCTTTGTGGGGGGCTGGACGTGTGACTGCTGACATTTCTGGAGTCACATCCTGATTGTTCCCTAACCTGAGAAAAAGAAAAGGCTTTCCCCCGCCACCTCCAATAATCCTGGGAAAGACACAGGACGAAAATGTAACTTATAATAGTTCATTTGAGGTACTGTGTTAAAAACTTTACACTCCACAAAATTCTCAAAAGCTAGTTATTATCATCCTTATTTATTTTTTTTAAAACAGAGTTGAAAAACAAGCTTAGAAAGGTCGGGGGACTTGCCCAAAGTTCAGTAGTTAGGAGATGGTTGTGCTTGCTTTCCAATTAAGGCACTGTGACAAAAGATCCTGTCCCCTTAACAACTTTTCTATCTATGCTGTTGCCCATTGGCCTGGCCTGGGTCTCATACCTATCAATTACTGTGGCCAGGGAGATGCTATCATACTGGTTCACCTAGGCCTACTACTCATGCCTGTAGTCAGGAGATTCAATTCTGTTATGGAAAGGAGTAGCTACCTCAAGGAACTTCCCTTAAATTATATGGCAGTAAATGGAGAGGTGACTAGGAACATACCTCTGTCTGATTCCAGAGCTCAAATTCTTATCTTACCTATCTATACCATCTTTAATAATACCTTGTGGTGTTACCTCATTTTACAGATGAGAAAATCAACATGGTGAAGTCAACCCTCCTCTCCCCAATTTATGTGGCAAGAAGTAAAGGGAAATAAAACTTGACCCAGATCTCCCCATTAGAGAGGTGGGAAAGTACAAGGGTGTAGTAGTAAAGCCAGCTGTCTGTTTAGATTCTATATTAGTTTACTAGAGCTGCCATAATAAAGCACTACAAAGTGGATGTCTTAAACAACAGAAATTTTGTGTCTCACGTTTCTGAAGACTAGAAGTCTGAACTTCTAGGTGTGGATAGGTTTGGTTCCTTTTGAAGGTTATGAAGAAGAATCTGCTCCATTTCTGTCTTCTGGCTTCTCGTGGTTGCTGGCAATCTTTGGCATCCCTTGGCTTGTAGACGCATCGCCCTTATCTCTGCCCTCATCTTTACTTGGCATTCTCCCTGTGTGCATGCCTGTGTTCCAATTTCCCCTTTTTGTAAGAATACCAGTCATATAAGATCAGAGGTCCACCCTACTCCAGTATGACCTCAACTTAATTAACTACAACTGCAATAACCCTATTTCCAAAAAGGTCACATTCGGAGGTACTGGGGTTTAGAACTTCAACATAGGAAGGGTTTTGGGGGACACAATTCAATTCATAAAATTTCTCTAATAAGAAAGAGGCTAATGGAAACAGACATTGCTTTTCTGCTAAGGAAGACTTACTTTCATCGGCCCTTTTATTAAAGCTGAAGAGGGAGGCAGTTAGAAAACTAGCCTTAAAGGGAAGTCTGGAGGAAAGTTAGGAAAACAGAGTGGGGGATTGGAAGAAGAGATAGTCAATAAGTGAGCTCAAAAGGACTGGAATGGGGAAGGGGATGGGAGATAGCAAAAGCACATTGAGGTATCCAGGGCAGCCTTTTGAAAGGCTTTGAATCAGCTGGCTCGTGGTTGGTTCTGATCCAAAATGCCACTAAAATTATAGAAAGTGGGTGGTACAGCCAAAGCAACAAGTGCAAGAAGTCAACTTTGGCCTCATTATTGAAGATTAATCATTGGAGGGGGTGGTAAAAAAACATAAGGAGAAAGGGAAAAAGTGAGATCAAAGATTAGGATGCAGAGTCATTCTTGAATTCATCAGAAAGGTTAGCATCATTATGAATAACGTCTTTGGAACTACTTTTGTTCAACAAACCACTTCTGAATATTTAAAATGCAATTAGTGATTTGGTTTTCTGATATACGTTTCCTGGAAGCCAATTGGATCTAATCAGCTCTGCCTAAAAATATTTTCTTTAGAATTTATAAATAATGATGATCCATATAATGTAAGCTGAAGCCTCATTACTAATGGCAGTCTTAAATGAGCTAATATATGTATCAAGCTTAGAATAGTGCCTGACACATAGTAATGATTCATAAGTGTTAGGTAGTATTATCATGCAACTTGTAATCTGTTACAGGGCAAGTGAAATAGGACAAAGCATAAACAGACTGGAATGGATTTGCTTTGAGATCCTTCCACATTAATGAATTTATTTTCAGATGCTCCAATAACTACCTCTGATTGCCACTGAGATAATATAATGTTTCAAAAAACCCCAATATTCATGTATGAAAACAAAGAGCAGTTTTTTATGCTCTCCATTCATTCATTCATTCAACATGCAATTGACAATTAAATATCTACTCTTTTCAGCTTTCTAGAACCCTTTATTAATGAATCATTAAAAGTCATAACAAAGGAAAAAATGTCTAGTAGTATAAAACATTAATTTGAAATAAATGTTTCAGAAAGTTAAAATATTGATAATTTTAATAAATTTTGAGTTGATATTTTTGCATCTTGGTCAAGTAATTGCAATGAGATATAACAGCAAATAATTTTAGAATAATTAAGATTAAGCCAATGTATCATTGTAATATAATGTGTATTATAGATATGTACATGTGAGTTCTCAAGGCTGTACTGGAAGCTGTAAAGGGCTACAAATGAGGTATAAGGGAGGGAAAAAAAATGGCAGTCTGATAGTCCTCCCACCTCACCGCTCCCAGGGAAGGAGGTGAAAAACGCCATCGGCTGCCTGCGAGCACGGACCACTCACTCCGAAAACAGCATTGTGAATTAACAGAGAGACATCTTGGGACGCTCAGCCCAAGAAAACAGGTGACAGGGATATTCATTCACAAAGACCGGAGAGCTCAGGGAGTGCAATAGAGCCCAGAGCGCGGGAAGGACGCGCTCGCCCGGTCGGCGCAGTGCGACCTGCCCCCCAAGCGGTTACGCACCTCCCCATCCACTCAGTCAGGGACAAGCCCAGAGTTGGGGTGAAGCTGTTGCTGGAGACAGCAGGCTCTGTGGAGAGGAAGCAATTGCGAGAACCATACGGACTCTCAGCTGCAATATACAGAGACTGCTCAGGGCCGGGTAGGGGCTGGGCAGAGATACAGCTTCCCGGGACAGTGCGCGGGAACCCACAGGCCGGCACTGCGCCACTGGAAGTCAGCGGGACCTGGGCACAGGAGTTGAACGGAGAGTGGGACACGCCCTTAGAGGGGCGGCAATTGCCTCCACAGGACCCAGGCCGGTTGAGAAAAGCTGCACTCCCGGGCGCGATCGGAGCCTGGCCGTGTGCCAGGCTGGCAGCGGCCGCCATCTTTACAGCTGCCCGCCCCGAGCTGTGAGCCGCGTCTCTAGCTCCACCCCACCCCGGCCCTGGGCTTTTCCGCTGGGGCGAGACAGGCTTCGCCCTTGGTGGCTAGGGACAGCTGCATCCGTGGGTTCCAGGTGGGATGAGATCCCGGAACTGTAGCAGCAGGACCTTTGTGTATTGGAAACAGTTTGCAGCCCGTCCATTCGGTCCTGCTGCCCTGGCTCTGGCCTCGGACAAGTCTGCTACGGGCTGGTCCTAGTGCCTGCTCTTCAGCTTCCAGCCCTCCTGTACCCCAGAGATCAGTCATTTTGAAGGTTGCTGGTTACAGTGACTCATTTTGTATAAGTACCAGTTCCCATGGCAACTGAATACCTCAAGAACCACAGGCTGAACCAGAGCAGCTCCCCGTAACCCTGCCCACTTCATTAGGGAATTTTGCTCCATCCAAGAGTGCCTCCAGTGGTCACTATTCCCCCCTGTGGGAACATCCCCCTGGCGGAGACTTCTGGGGATAGAGACGTCCACCCACCTCATCTTGATGTCCAGTGGTGGAAAAGGGGTGTGCAGTTGGAGATCCCTCTATCAGCCAGTGTCACGTGGAGACGCACGTCAGAGGGCCAGACACACGTGGCTGGATAAGCAACCACTGAGCTGTGTAGAATTTTCCCAATTCAGCTCTTGCACTGCAGCCAAAAGCAATTGTGTTTCTACCTGCACCGCAGGATGAGGAGAGTCAAAGTAACCCCTAGGAGCTACAAGGCCCCTCCAAACTCTTGGGGCTCTCACATACCCCACCTGGGGGATCAGAGCCTGCCACAGACACAACAGAATACCTAGCTATTAGGAAGCTGTGGATTCATACCCTCAACTACAATCCAACAGCTTGGAGCTCAAGCTGGGAGGACAATGTCACTACACTCCACTGGGAAGAGGAGAAGACAACAGGTCAGAGGTAACCCAAGATCCACCAAACTTGCTAAAATACGCCTAAGGCAATACAGGCCACTACTCCTCTCCCTGGCTCTGCCAAGGAACGAACATCTGGGGCTTGGAAACAGGGCCATAAACTAGCCCTAACACCCCCAGCTCTCAACCAAGAGGCCAGATGAGAAAAAATCAGCAAAAGAACTCAGGAAACATGAAAAATAAGAGTGAAAAGTCACCCCCAAAAGAAATCATTAGTTCCTCAGCAACAGATACCAACTCAAATGAAATGGGTAGATGACAGAAGAGGAATTTCGTTTATGGATTATAAGAAAGCTCAATGAAATTCAAGAGAAAATTGAATCCCAGCACAAAGAAACCACAAGAAAAATGCAAGAAATGAATGAAAATTTTTCTAAAGAAATATAGGTATTATGGAAAGATCAAATAGAAATTCAAGAAATGAAAAAGGCATTGAAGGATCTACAAAACACAGTGGAAAGCCTGAAGAATAGGCTGGACCATGCAGAGGAAAGAATCTCAGAGCTGGAAGATAACTCCTATGTGCTAAATAAATCAGTCAAAGAGAAAGAACACAAAAACAAGAGGCATGAAAAAAGCATACAAGAAATGTGGGATTATATAAAGAGGCCAAACGTAAGGATCATCAGCATCCCTGAGGGAGAGGAAGAAAATTCACATGGGCTGGAAAATCTATTTGAAGGACTAATAGAGGAAAATTTCCATGGCCTAACCAGAAATCTTGAAATACAAGTACAAAAAGCACACAGGACTCCTGGTAGACTCAACGTGAAAAGGCATTCACCACGCCACATAATTATTAGACTGACCAAAGTAAACACAAAAGAGGCACTCCTCAGAGCTGTGAGGCAAAAAAAAGCAGGTAACCTAAAAAGGGAAATCTATCAGATTAACTCCAGATTTGTCAGCTGAAACCTTACGAGCCAGAAGGGACTGGGGACACACCCTCAGTCTTCTAAAACAAAATAAAGGCCAACCCAGAATTCTGTATCCCACCAAACTAAGCTTCTTATATGAGGGAGAAATAAAGACTTTTCCAGACAAGCAATCACTGATAGAATTTGCGAAGTCCAGACCGGACTTGCAAGAAGTGCTTAGGCCTGCATTGTACACTAACCAGCACAACAGACACCCACCAATGTAAAACTACCCAAAGCTAAAACTCCAGAACCCAGATTTCACAATGACTCAAGAGGTAAAACAGAATAAGAAACTACTCAACAGAATGAATGAAATCTACCCCAAATATCAATTCTCTCAATAAATGTGAATGGCTTGAATTGCCCATTGAAGAGACATAGGCTGGCTGAATGGATGAAAAAATACAAGCCAAGTATCTGCTGTCTCCAGGAAACACATCTTACACACAAGGACTCATTCATACTCATGGTGAAAGGATGGAATACAATTTTCCAGGCTAATGGAAACCAAAAGAAATCTGGAGAAACCATCCTTATTTCAGATGATATAAACTTTAAAGCAACAAAAGTAAGGAAGAACAAAGATGGACACTATATAGTGGTGAAGGGAAAAATATTACAAGAAGATTTAACAATACTAAATATTTATGCACCCAACACAGGAGTGCCCAGATACATAAAGCAAATATTGTTTGATCTAGACAACTTAATAAATAGCAATGCCATAATAGCAGGGGAATTCAACACCCCACTGACAGAACTGGACAGATCCTTCAAATAGAAAATAAGCAAAGAAACAACGGACCTAAACAGGACTCTAGAACATTTGAGCCTAACAGACATCTAGAGAACACTCCACCCAAATAACACTGAATATACTTCTTCTCATCAGCTCACGGAACTTTCTCTAAAATTGATCACATCCTAGGCCACAAAATAGATCTCAATATATTCAAAAAAATAGAAATCATACCATGTATCTTTTCAGACCACAGCAGAATAAAATTAGAAATCAATTCCAACAGAAACTCACATCTTCATCCAAAAACATGGAAATTAAACAATCTATTGCTGAATGACTATTGGGTCAAGGAGGAGCTTCAGATGGAAATCAAAAGATTCTTTGAACTAAATGATAAGGAGGACACAAGTTATCAAAATCTGTGGGATACAGCAAAAGCAGTCTTGAGAGGAAAACTTATCACCTTAAATGCCCACATCCAAAAGACAGAGGTCACAAATTAGTAAACTAATGAATCATCTTAAGGAATTGGAAAAGGAAGAGCAAACCAATGCTAAAGCCAGCAGGAGAAAAGAAATAACCAAGATCAGAGCAGAATTAAATGAAATTGAGAACAAAAGAACAATACAGAAGATTAATAAAACAAAAAGTTGGTTCTTTGAAAAGATAAACAATATAGACGGGCCACTTGCCAGGTTGACCAGAAGCAGAAATGAAAGGACTCTAATAAGCTCAATTAGAAATGAAAAAGGAGAGGTTACAACTGATATCATGTAAATACAAAACATCATCTTCAAATACTACAAAAATCTCTACGCCTACAAACACGAAAACGTGGAGGAAATGGACAAATTCTTGGAAACATACTACCTCCCTAGGCTCAACCAGGAAGAAATAGATTTCCTGAAAAACCAATATCAAGCACCGAAATTGAAGCAGTGATAAAAAATCTTCCAATAAAAAAAAGTCCTGGACAAGATGGGTTCACACATGAATTCTACAAAACCTACAAAGAAGAACTGGTGCCTATACTGCAGAAATTATTTGAAAACATCCAGAAGGATGGAATCCTCCCAAGCTCATTCTATGACGCCAATATCACCTTGATACCAAAGCCAGGAAAGGACATAACAAGAAAAGAAAACTACAGAGCAATATCCCTTATGAATATAGATGCAAAAATTCTCAATAAAATCCTAGCAACCCGAATTCAAATGTATATCAAAAAAATAATCCATCACGATCAGGTGGGCTTCATCCCTGAGATGCAGGGATGGTTCAACATATACAAATCTATAAATGTAATTCACCACATAAATAAAAGCAAGAACAAAATTGTATGATCCCTTCAATAGATGCAGAAAAGGGTTTTGACAAAATCCAGCACCCTTTTATAATATGAACTCTTAACAATATAGGCATAGATGGCTCATACCTCAAAATTATTAAAGCCATATATGATAAACCTATGGCCAATATCATACTGAATGGGGAAAAATTGAAAGCATTCCCCCTTGAAACTGGAACCAGACAAGGTTGCCCACTATCTCCACTACTATTCAACACTGTGCTGGAAGTCCTGGCCAGAGCAATCACACAAGAGAGAGGGATTATGGGTGTCCAAATGGAGGCAGAAGAGGTCAAACTTTCACTATTAGCAGATGCTATGATATTATATTTAGAAAACACAAAAGATTCAACCAAGAGATTACTGGAATTGATAAATGAATTCAGCAAAGTCTCAGGATACAAAATCAATGCACACAAATCAATAGCCTTCATATATGCCCATAACAGTCGAGCTGAGAAAAAAATTAAAGATGCAATACCTTTCACAATAGCACCAAAGAAAATTAAATATTTAGAAACATGTCTAACTAAGGAGGTGAAAGACCTATATAGAGAGAATAACAAAACACTGAGAAAAGAAATTGCAGAGGATGTAAACAGATGGAAAACCCTACCATGCTTTTGGATAGGTAGAATTAACATTGTAAAAATGTCTTTGCTAACTAAAGTGATTTACAGAATCAATGCAGTCCCTATCAAAATACCAACATCATTTTTTGCTGATCTAGAAAAAATAATTCTACGCTTGTGTGGAATCAGAGAAGACCCCGTCTAGCCAAAGCAATCTTAAGTAAAAAGAACAAATTGGGAGGCATCAATCTATGAGACTTCAAACTATACTACAAGGCTATATTAACCAAAACAGCATTGTATTGGCACAAGAACAGAGACATAGACCAATGGAACAGACTGAGAACCAAAATATAAAACCATCCTCATACGGTCATCTGATCTTTGACAAATTACACAAAAATATACACTGGGGAAAAGATTCCCTATTCAATAAATGGTGCTGGGAAAACTGGATGGCCATACGTAGAAGACTGAAACTAGATACACACCTCTCACCTCTCACAAAAATCAACTCACGATGGATAACAGATTTAAACCTAAGACATGAAACCATAAGAATTCTAGAAGAAAACATTGGAAAAACTCTTATGGACATTGGCCTAGGCAAAGAATTTATGAAGAAGACCCCCAAAGCAATCACAGCAGCAACAAAAATAAATAAGTGGGACCTGATCAAATTGAAAAGCTTCTGCACAGCCAAGGAGACTGTCACTAGAGTGAACAGACAAAGTATAGAATGGGAGAAAATATTTTCATGCTACACATCTGATAAAGGGCTGATAACCAGAATCTATACAGAACTTAGGAAAATCAACAAGAAAAAATCAAACAACCCCATTAAAAAATGGGCAAAAGACATGAACAGAAACTTTTCAAAAGAAAACAGAATGATGGCCAGCAAACATCAAAAAATTGCTCAACTTCTCTAATCATCAGGGAAATGCAAATCAAAACCACAATGAGATATCACTTAACTCCAATGAGATTGGCTTATATCAAAAAGTCCCAAAACAACAAATGTTGGCGGGGATGTGCACAGATAGGAACACTCATACACTGTTGGTGGGACTGCAAATTATTACAACTTCTATGGAAAGTAATAGGGAGGTACCTCAAAGAACTAAAAGTGGAACTACCATTTGATCCAGCAGTCCCACTACTGGGTATTTACCCAAAGGAAAAAAAGACATTTTATAATAAAGACATCTGCACTCGAATGTTTATAGCAGCACAATTCACAATTGCAAAGATGTGGAAGCAACCCAGGTGCCCATCAATACACGAGTGGATTAATAAAATGTGGTATGTGTATACCATGGAGTATTACTCAGCAATAAAAAACAATGGTGAATTAACACATCTGGTATTATCCTGGATGGAGCTAGAGCCCATTCTTTGAAGCGAAGTGTCACAAGAATGGAAAAAAAAGCACCACTGGTAGTCACCATCAAATTGGTACTAACTGATCAATAGTTATGCCACCCAAGGCAATAATATTCATCAGGGGGTGGGCAGGAGGGAGGTGGGTGGAGGGGATGGGAAAACTCTCACTGAATGGATGCAGGGTGTACAGTTTGGGGGATGTCCACAATTGTAGCTCTGACATGGGCAGTGCACGGGCAATATATATAACCAAAGTGTTGTACCCCCATAATATTCTGAAATAAAAGGAAAACAAAACAAAACAAAACAGAAAAACCAAATGAGGTATAACTTGTCTCCTGTTGTTGCCATCTATCAATGTTTAAATCCCTGGGTGACAAGTGTAATGTTAGTATAATTCTGTTTTTATGTGTTCTTTGTCCATATTAGGAGCTCAATTAATATTGTTTAATATAGTTATTGTTTTATATAGTTCTAGTGTTTACAATGACATCCAACATTAATCAACATAAAGTCTTACTCACAGGAAGCGTTACTAAATCTATGTTAAATTTCTTTGCCCACTTATTACTTGATTTTGTGGTAATTTCTGTAAGTGTCCAAAAATAATATTGAAAATCCTGCAGTAGTTTTCTACCTGTCTGCACATTAGAATTACCCGGGTTATTTAATTTTTTTTCCAGTGCCCAGGGTATATCCACGACCGAATTAAAGCAGGATCTCTGGAAGACAGCCATGTGCGTTGGAATTGGTTAGAAGTTTCTTGGGTGATGCTAATGTGCAGCTAGGTTGAAAAACACATGACCAATATTCTGCTTTTAAAGATAAGTTGAGAAAATACCTATAATATGAAAGACTTGGTGAGCACTCAAATATAAGGTGAGTCACTTGCTTGTGTGAGGAGTAAATTTTGGCAGGACGTCTTACTTTCCACTTAGGCTATATAGCAACAAAGCAGTGTTCCTTGGTATGGTGGCGGTATATAGGAACTCATAAAGCCAACAAGGAACTTATAATCAAATCAAGGAAAAATATATCAGCTGATACAGAAGTGTAAATTCTTAGGCCAGTTTGTTTGTCTATTCTTTACTATTTGATATCTCTCTCTCTCTCTCATCTTTTGACTCTGACTTTTGCTATTGCAGCAAGAAAAAGTGAATATAATACTCTTTGTTCTTTTTACTAGAGCTAACCAGTATTAGCAAAGGTATTATGAAGTGAGTAAGGGCTATGTTACTTCCCTGGCACTGGAAGAATTTCAATTGACAATAGATTAAAATAATGTATATTACTGAATCACTTTTATATTTTCATTAAAACTTGGATACCTTTGTATATTTGAATACACGTGTCTTAAAAGTTAGATGTAAAGCAACTGTTTGTGTTTCCATTTTAAATGGCAGCCTTTAAAACAATTTTCTGACTTGAATAATGTATCTTACAGAGCTTTTGGTTGGGACTTTAAAAAGTTTGCACCTAAGAAAAAATCAGCTAACGTAGAAGTTGCTTTGAAATTCCTTTTAATTTTCTCAGAAATAGAGTACACATGGCTTTGTGTATGTATATTATATTATATATATATGCACCACACATACATATATAATATATACACACAGACATATATAATAGTTGTGTTTTTTGGACAATGTCTATGGGACTTAGGTATATTTCAGCTTCATTTAAATGCTTTCAAGAATGAGGGAATGGCAGGTACTATGTAAACCAAGAGTGATGTTAAAGAAAACTTATTCATCGCACTTGTTAAAGACAGTAAGAAAAACTTTATTCAAGACGGAGTACTACAATGAGGGTTTTGCAGTAGGGAGAGAGATTGGGCTCAGCTCCAAATACAAGAAGGAAAAGTGGGAATTTAAAGGCAAGAAGCAGAATGGGTAGAAAATGTAATTTTCAATAGAAAATTACAAAGAGGAAACGTAAAAGGTAGGGGATTCCAGCTGGACCAACTTGACAGGATTCCTGCTGAAGGTAGGCCACGGTGATAAGACAATAAAGGATGCGGGATGGGGAATTTGATCACATATCAAGGGTGATCAGATACCAAGGGTGGAGGATTTTCCCTAAACTAAATTAGCAGGATCTTGCTAAAACAGGACCAAGCAGGCCAGGGACAGAGCCCAAGTTGGGGGCCTAGTCAAAAAGAGGACTAAGAGGAATCTAACTCAAATTCAGTGAAGGAGAGAGTTTTTGTCAGTGGAATAGTATTCTAATTTTCTTAATCTCATTGTGTGGACACCGAAGCAAAGTAGACCAAAAACTAGCCACCGAAACACTCTTATTGTAAATAAATACAGAAGCATGATCTCATTTTCCTGTCTTTCATAAGTTAATGTCTTTATGGTGTCAACAAAACCAATTTAATAAAGACTACACTTAGAACATTCAATGGCCAAAACGAAGGCTAGTACTTAGTTCAATTTCTTGATGATATTTTCAGTCAATTATTTATTTATTTTCTAAAATCTTGAAAACAAACTTTGCTGTGCTGCCAAAGTCCATCTGCTTCTTAGTTCATTAATGGAAACTGTTCCTAGCAGTATAAAGCTAACAAGATCATGAAGTGGAACTGCAAACAGTTGCTTTAATTCTAACTTAGAACCACATCATGCTCTCTGAATAGAAAGGAAGAACTCAATTAAATATCTCTTTTAATAGCCAAAGGGTGAATAATTTTAATCTCCCTTATGTATGGAGTAGGTTTACCAAAAGAAATTTGGACTTCCAAGTTGGTTCCTAGAAAAAAAAAGGACTCCAAAATTCTTCTCTCAAGTCTTTCAGAATATTTGAAATTCAATAGTAGGTGAATCATTTACTTTTGAAAAATACAAAGAGTTTAAAATGTTACATTTTCAGGAAAGCTAATCTTTCACTGTGAGTTAATAGCTAGGATCAAGTTTTGGGGGTGAGGAGCCATGAATTTCCATTTCCCTGCTTCATCTGATGAATTAGAAAATCTAAGGTAAAGCACTTATAAAAGACTTGTAGTTTCTCTTTAGTACTTTTTGAGGCTTTTTCTTCTTTCTTTCAAGTTCTGAAAACTTGCTGTCACTGAGACCTAGGCTGACATTTCCTCCCTTCCTTTCATTGAAAGTTCCAACCACCTCCGAGCACCCAGGGGAAAGGTAATATTGTCTCCCTCTTTCTCAATCCCAAGAATAATATTTTTCTCCCAGGCCAGTGTTGCTGGGGCAAGTCCATTGTTTAATTAATCTTGCATTTCTATGGTGAGTCTTTACTTTCTATACCCATCCTTCCTTTCACTGTATTCAGTTTGCTTTCAAAGAAAATCCTTGGAAAGAGTGGGGATAGGAGTTGGTGAGAGTGGGTGGAAGGAGTGATGTGTTATGGAAAGAGGCTGAGCTTTGGAATCAAACTATCTTGGGTTTGAATCCCTGCTCCTAAAACATTGTTTTTCTCAGAGACTTTGTAGTGTCTCAATTCTAGTAGCAGTAAAATGGAACTAGTAATAATCTCATTGCATCTTCCAGAGATGTCCTTTCCTCCTAGCACCTTCCCTCATTTCGCCTCCAAATTTGACTTCAATCTTATCCCCATCAAGGTTTAGCCCAGAATCCTTTCCAATACTTAGGTTCCTAGAATTTATTTTTTCTTCTTGGGCAAGAATGGACTCTTGAAATACTGTCCTATTTGGAGGGAATTTAAGCTGTATTGTAGAAAATTTCATAAAAGTTCACAAATATATTTGCTAGTTTTAACTCAAGAGTAGAGGTCTTACAAACTTTTCAAGAGGCATTATATAAAATTGGTTGAGTATGTTTATTTGATTGATGAAGTTGCCATAGATACTTAATTACTGCCTTCAGTTTCTGCATCTGTAAAATGGGGATGCAGTAGTACCTAACACTTAAGTTCTTGTAAGACAACAACAACAAAATTACGTGTAAAGCACTTATAAAAGCCTGTGGTGGGTTAGCTTTTAATACTTTTACCTGGTATCCTTTAAAATGAGGTGAATTAAGTTGAGTCAAGAACCAGATTTGGTTGACAAGTTAGAAATTCTCCCTATCATAATTGTGCTCAGTTCAGTCAAAAATGCCCCTTATCAACAGACTGATTATGTGTGTAGGTAGACTTCTGGTTGCATACTCACTCTACTTTACTTGTCTGTGGCACTTAAATTGAAAAGAGGAACAAAAGTCAACTATTTTATTTATATATAAAGCAATAAACAATTAGGAAATGAAATAAAAAATAAGATTCCATTTATAATAATGTCAAACATTATTCCAGTTATAATAATGCCAAACATAAAATATTTTGGAATAAATCTAATAAAAGATGTCTAAGACCATTACAAGGAAAACTCTAAATTACTGAAGAGAGAGATTAAATAAGATCAAGTAAATAGAGGTATACACTACGTTAATGAATTGGAGAACTAAATATTGTTCACATGATGATTCAACACAATCCCAATCAAAAATGTAAAAATTGACAATGATTTTAAAGGTTATATGGAAATGAAAATGATATAAAACAACCAGTAATATTTAAAGAAGAAGAAGATTGGAGGACTAACACCACTGTAGTATAAAGCTACAGTGATCAAGGTACTTTCTTATTAGCTAATAGATCGATAGAACTCAGTAGATAGTCTGTCTTAGTCTATTTGGGCTGATATAATAAAATAACAGAGACTGGGTGGCTTATAACAGCATAAATTTATTTTTTACAGTTCTGGAGGTTGGCAAGTCCAAGACCAAGGCACCAACAGATTTGGTGTTGGGTGAGAGCTGTCTTCCTGGTTCATGGATGGCTGTCCTTTCACTGTGTCCTCACATAGTGGAAAGGATAAGAGAGTCTCTGAGGTCTCTTTCATTACATCACTAATCCCATTTATGGTGACACTGCCCTCGTGACTTAATCATCTCCCAAGGCCCATCTGCTAATATCATCACTTTGGGGGTTAGGATTTTAGCATATGAATTTGGGGGGGGACACAAACACTTAGGCCATAGCATAATACAAAAATATACGCACATATGTATGGTTAATTTACCATCAATAAAGGTTGCCAAGGCAAGTCCATGGGGAAAGAAAAATCTTTTTTACAAATGGTGCTGAACAACTGGATATCAGTGAGGAAAACTGAGTCAGTACTTCCCTCACACCATTCACAAAAAAATTAATTTGAAATAGATCATAGAAGTAAAAATAAAAACATAAAACCATGAAATCTTCTAGAAGAAAACACTAAGAGAAGAACTTTGTGGCCTTGGATTAGGCAAGGCTTTCTTGTTTAGAACACACAAAAAAAGAAATCAATTAATTAGATTTTAAAAGTTTTTAAAAAAAGCAAACCAAGACTGGGAGAAAATATTTGCAACAAAAAGATCAGAGAAAGGAGTTACATCCAGAATATACAAAATACTCTTACAACTCAATAATAAGACAAACAATACAAGGAAATTAAATTTGATTGGATACTTCATCAAAGAAGATATATGAGTGGTAAATGAGTGCAGAAAAGATGTTCAATGGTATTATTCATCAGGTAATGCAAATTAAAGCTGTAACCGATTCATATTTTCAAGGATGTCCAAAGTAAAAAAAGAATGATTATGCCAAATATTGACAAGGATGTGGAGCAACTGAAATTCTTATACGGTCCTGGTATAAATGTGAAATAGTAAATTAGAGATGGTACATTTTATTTTTGTTTTTTATTTTTATAGATTTAGGGCGTACAAGTGCAGTTTTGTTATAACAATATACCACATAGTGGTGAAGTCTGGGCTTTTAGTGTAGGCATCACCTGAATAGTGTACATTGTACCCATTAAGTAATTTCTCATCCCTCACCCCTCTGTCACCCTCCCACTCTTCTGAGTCTCCAATGTCTATTATTCCATTCTCTATGTCCATCCGTACACATTATTTAACTCCCACTTATAAGTGAGAGCATGCAGTATTTTACTTTCTGTTTCTAAGTTATTTCACTTAAGAAAATTTCCTCCAGTTCCATCCATGTTGCTGGAAAAGGCATGATTTCACTCTTTTTTATGGCTAAGTAGTATTCCATGGTGTATATATACACCACATTTTTCTTTAGGAGATGGTACTGTTGACCAAATGCTACAGTGAAGAACAATTTGGCAGTTTTCCTAAAATTTTAGATATATGTCTATTATATGATCCAGCCATTGTACTTTTAGATATTCCTGCAAAGAATTGACAAAACATGCCTATGCAAAAATTTGTATGCAAATGTTCATAGCAGCTTTATATGTAATAGACCCAAATTGGAAACAAACTAAACTTACAGCAATAGGAAAATATTAATAGATAAACAAATGGAGGTATTGCAATAGAGTGGAATATGATTTGCCAATAAAAAGGGAAAAATTGCTGATGCATACTACAACACAAGTGAACCTCAGAAATCATTATGATGGGTGAAAGAAGTTAGACACAAAATGTACAAACTGTAAGATTCCTCTTACATGAACTTCTAGAAATTGCAAACTAATCTAGAATAGTAGGAAGCAGATTAGCTGTTACCTGGGCACAAGGATGTAGAGAGTGGGGTGCAATGCAAAGGGATCATAAGGAAAATTGGGGATGTTATGGAGACATTCAGACGCTTGACTGCAGTGATAGTTTCATGGGCATACGGATATGTCATACTTGAATACTTTTATTATGTGTTTATTACATATAAATTATATCTCTACAAAGTTACTAAAAATTAAAAACACAGAATTTTAAAAAGTTTAATTTTTATGTTTCAGTTCTTTGTATGACATACTTGGAACTGATATTATAGTAGATTTGGGTAAAAATGTAACTGTCAAGGCAAAATACGAGAGAGAATTTAATGTTTCCTATATTTGAACACTAGCGTTTTTGTGTGTGTATATACATGGAGGGTGGGATGGGGTGGGGAACCTGATGCCTTGGGACCACATGTGGCCTTCTGGATCCTTGAGTGCAGCCTTTTGACTGTTCCAAATTTTACAGAACAAATCCTTTTAATAAAGGAAATTGTCCTGTGAAGTTTGGATTTGGTCGAGGGGCCACCCTCAGGGATCTGGAGGGCCACATGTGGCTTTGAGGCTAACCCCAGAAAGTTCAAGGACACTGAGATAAATCCCTGTACATGAAAAGGTGAGAGACAGTGTGGGAGAGAGGAAAAGGTTTGTAGGCTCTCTTTTAAGGGCAGATAGTCTTGGGGGCAGAATGGCAGGGCTTGAGTTTTTAAATATTTATTTATTTATTTTACTATTTTTCTGTTTATTTTTAATGTTTTTATTTTATTGTAAATTGGCAAATTGTAATTGTGTATATTTATGGGGTACAAAGGGATGTTATGATATCTGCATACAGTGCAGAATGATTAAATCAAGCTAATTAACATATTTGCCACCCGGAATTCTTATCTTTTTTTGTGGTGAGAACATTTGAAATGCACTCTCTTAGCAATTTTGAAATATAAAATATATTATTATTAACTATAGTCACCATGCCATGCAATAGATCTCAAAAAATCTAAGTGAAACTTTATAGCCTTTGACCAACACAAGTTTGAGTTTTTTTCTTTTAATTAATCCTAATATTAGCTTTTCAAGAAGGCCCAAAGGTTTCTATGAAGAGTCCCTTGGCAAAATTAAAATATGTGGGCACAAGGAGACCCTTATAGATAGAGAATAGCTTTAGAAGCACTCTCATCAAATCTAAAAATAACAAAATCTGACCCTGTCATTTCCCATCAGGAAAGTTCTTGCCCATTACCTGGCCCATTACCCCTACACCAACTCCTTAGCTTGAGAAAACAGTTTCTTCCTGGTGAAGAATTATTGTATAATAATAGTTCCTCGTCAACATCAACTTTCAGGTTTCTTTACATAGACCTTCTGGGCAGCTCATTTAGTTTATTTCTCCCCAGTGAGGTTCTTCTTCACTGGTCTATGCCCTGGGATGATTTATACTGACTGGCTTGGAATATCTGTCCTCCTTCTCACTTTCTGCATTAATTCTACCTGACCAGCTAAAGTCCACCTTCTTCTTGATGCCTCATGGCTACCCACCATCCTGACCTCCTTCTCCCATAGTACACACATTCTGCATCAACTATGAGATGTGCCAGTCTGTTCACATTTATTGCCTATTGCTTTGAATGATCAATTATTTTAGTTTCTCTGGCTAGATTATTATACTTTCCTTGAGAACAGTGAAAACAGGAAGCATGTCATAATGTTATCTATAATAGATCCTTCTCAGCATCTTCCTAATATCTGACACATAGTACTCAATAAATATTCATGGATTAATGTCATATAGTCCATAATAGAAGTATAGTAAGGAAGCTGTATGTGAGTAAATTTTCAGAAATAGTAATAACAATTCTGTATATCTGTAGAGAATGGCAGTTGAACTCATGAGCTTTGGCATCAGTTTGTCTCAAATTTCAGCTCTGTCACTTAATCTCTGAGTCTCAATTTTCTCATCTGTAAAACAGAAATAATACTTTCTTCATAAAATTATTGTGAGGATGAAACGAAATGTTTGTTAAAATTATTAACATAGTACCTGTCTCAAATTCTCAGTAAATTGTAGCTTTGTATAGCCTTTAAAGTTCCAACATGGTTTTAGATGATTTTACTTAATAATCCCAATAAGCTTTAATAATATATAGAGACTCAATAATCTCCAATTTATTAATACAGAAATTGTGATTGGCAGACATAGTAATTTGTCAATGTCACACAGTTTGTAAGTGGAAGATATAAGACTGAAACTCAAATTTTCTGATTCTACTTGTCTTGAATTATCTATTAATGAAGGGGCATTGTGGCAAGAAGCATGAGGTGATAATAAGTAATTCCAAATTTGTGATTATCGTTGCATTTAAATTAATGAGGCTGAAACTTAATATATCCTTGGATTTGGTGTTAATGGTGGCCTGGAACAGGTGTATTCTAATTCTTTAAACTGAGTTTAGCCATCACACGGGAAGGCCATCCCAATAAAAGGAGGATTAGGTGGCCAGTGAGAAACAAACAAAAGACAAAGAAGAGAACGGTGCGGTTGACTCTGCCACATCCATCTCATCTATTCTATCCTAGATTATTAATACTATGTAATCATACTTGTCTGTAATTGGTTGAGAAATGAGCATGTGATCCGGTTCTGACCAATACAGTGTGAAGAAAAGTTGGCTGAGGGGCTTTTGGGAAATTTTGTTTTGCTCCTAGGGACCTATAGGAAGAGATAATTTCTTTTCTTGTCCTAGTTGTTGTTATATCTCTATGTGCCTCCTGGAATTGCTACAGCCATCTGACCACTAGTAAGAGGGAAGAGCTACCTCCAAAAATGGAAGAGCCAGGGATGAGAATAATCTGGGTCTTTGATAATGTCTTTGAGCGTATGACTTAACCTCCCTGGAATCTACTGGATTTCCAGTAAATAGAAAATATGAAATATTTTCTTATTGTTTAAGCCAATTTTCACTGGAGCTTTTGTAGCTTGCAGTTGAGAGACTCTTAACTATTACAGTGGATCTCAGAAAATTTGGGAGATGAGAACAAGAGAGGAGAATGTTGTTCCTACATTGAAGATTAAAAAAATATCACACAGATTGGACCTAATAACAGCTTTTAATCCAAAGATCCATTTATCTTTGCAGACTGCATTTTGTAGCATCTCCAAATGTGACAAGCATTTCAAACGTGCTTGTCAACGTGTTTAAAATGTGCATGACATTTTCAAGGAGAGAAAATCAAGTAATTGCCTGAGCCAATGGGCTTTTTGGAGTCATCTTACACTGATGGTTCCCCCTTTACCAGGTATAAATAAAATGTGTGGGTGGAAGCAGGAAGGGGGACTTCAAAATGCTTTTAAAAAGCCTCAAATGTAATCTGTATCTTTTGATGTAATAAAACATGGGAATTCCTAGGTAGGCACTTGATAAGCAGAAAATCAGACTAGAAACTTCAACAAAGCCAAATTCCCAGAAGAATTTAGGCCTGTTGCTTGGGAAGACTTACCACAGTGGGATTTTCTAGCTAATGGTTTGATTTTGCCTGACTCACTTAATCTCTTTGTCTCACTTTTCTCTGGTCACAAAACAAAAATATTAATTCCTGGCCTGGATATCTCACAGTGATAGTCATGCAACAATAATGACATTATTTGTACATTTTCCCAGCATTCCAAAATGCCTTGCAAACAGTAGGAACTCAACAAATATTTGTAAAGTGGCACAAGGTAGTTTGAATTTAAATAATCTAAACAAAATGAGACAAATAAAACATTGATCAGCAAATCTACATGGAAAGGTGTTGCACTTTGCCTGACATCAATATGATGAATCTACAATTCCTGGGAACAATTCATTGGTCTGCTCTGAAAATTACCATTAACTTTCAAAGTTCTTAATTTAAAGCTTTAATAAATCTATTAGTTGAATCAACTTTATTCAGATTTTTTTCTATAGTTAATTCTTAGATGGCATTTTAAATCAGTTGAAACAAGGTGCCAGCAGGGCCACTCTCCCTCTAAAGCCTCTACGGAAGGCTCCTTTCTTGTCTCTTCCAGCTTCTGGTATTTGTCAGCAACCCTTGGTGTTCCTCGGCTTGGCAGCAAAATTCCAACCTATGCCTTTGCCATTATGGCCACCTTTCCCTAGTGTATGTCTGTGTCTCCAAATCTCTCTCGCTTACAATGATTCCATACTGGACCCCAATCCGTTAATCTTACCACTCCTAAAGTCCGTCTCCACAAGTCCGTTTCCAATAAGGTAGGTTTCACAGGTATCTATGAGGGTTACAAATCAATCCTCTTGTACAGCGGAACAATTCAATGGAGAATCTGGCATATAAGTGGTTGAGGTAGAAATCGGGATATTTTGAAGGTAAGGATATATTGAGGGAAGATAGTGTGAAGGATAACTCTAAGTTTTACTTACCTTTTAATCTTCCACTCCTTAATCATGTTCTATTCAGCTTCTATTTTTTGTTTTGATCTGTTAGTTATTTTCTTTGGCAGTTCATGCTTTAGGAAAATACTTAAAATCTTAGTTGGGTTTTAGAAAGGGTTTTGAAAAGTGCAACATGTGTATAATCTGCCATGTTTACCCAGAAGTTCTCTCCAGGGGTACATCCAGGTTTTATGGAGGTTGAAGCTTACATATTTGCAGGGCCTACTTTAAGAAAAAAATTATACACACAAAATTATATACAATGGCAGTGTTGCCCTTAAACCTGAGCAAGAGGGGCCCCTGTTCTAGACAAACACACACACATAAATATACACAGTTTATTAAAGAACCCAAACTCTTCTGTCACCTGGGATCTGATACTCAGCACTAACACAGAGCCACCTGTAAACCCAAACCCATGCACCATGCTGACACCTCTAAGGCCACAGGGAAAATTTTCCACATTTCATGTTCTATGTCCTTAAAACAAAAGGTGACTGTGTCTAAACACCATGAAGATTTTTGGGTTTTGCTGCTGTCAACATCTGAGATGGACATTGAATTTGAAGATGATTTAAGTGGCAAAAGTACTAGGGTAAAAGACAAATTAATTATCTTGTCAATTCCTTTCTCTGAGCAAGCGTGACTGCAAGAGAGTCTAGCTTCTTGAAAGTTTACCCGTAGTGCTAAGAATTTATGCGTTCATTCATTCACCCATTCATTTACTTATGCTTCTGCTCATGTTCCAGTGTATGAGCCCAGAGGTTCTCCAATAATCAGCATGGTATTTATGACAGTTGCGCTAATGGCAGCCAAGAAGCACTTTTCAATATCAAATAATTTGTATTATTTGTAAATTTGTGTGTATCCAGCTCTAAACATAAGTGCTTGAAGTAAGTATAGATTCTTTACCTCACTATATGGGTCTAGATATTACCTTAAGAGATGATGAAATGACATAAGCAGCAGCTTATAAAATTAAAATGTTTGGTAGTATTTCCTGTAATAACAATAATATATCATGTATGACTTCTTACAATGTTTGAACATGATATTTAAAACTCAAGGTTCAATTCTAAATCTAAGTATCACTTTAAGAAGTTCACTGATAATTCTAGTTGCTACTGCCCCAACAAAACAAAGTTTCTTAAAGTTGAATTTAATAAAAAATTATAAAATACTCAAAAAATTTTGATATGAAGTCATTATCAATAAAATGCAAATTATCTAAATGCCTTGATTATTACAATATATAATGCTCCTGCTAAAAGCAAAAATAAGGGAATAAGTATCTTTAGTTTATGAATTATATACATATTTATGTTTTTGCCATCCCCAAATCACCATTCTATAAGCAGAATACCCAGATATATACAATAACTACTTTCAGTCATGACATTTGGCCAACTTGTAGTCATCTAACAACAACGTTTTTCCCCCATTTTCCCCAAATTTATCAATATGGAACAATAGTTGCCAAGATGGGATAATATATTTTATTTACAGTTGTTAGCACATTTAAAACTTAGATATTTAGATATGTGGCATGGGTGCACTTCTGTGGTATTCTTTGCTAGTTCACAAAAATGTTAGGGGTGGGTGAATCTGTTCAAGCATGAAATTTATTTAGAATGAGAAAAAAAATCCGGATAATTTATAATTTAAAAAAGTGGCCAATTATATCATATCCCTAATTCCAGGGGAAAAAAAGATCTTTTTTGTATTTAACTAATTAATTTCCTAACACACTTGTGTAGTTTTTGGATGAATACTCTTTGACTGCCTCTTCATATGACACAAACTTTTATATTTTAATAGAGAGACCATAAATATAATTCAGTGTTTCTTAGCATGATGACTGAAAATTTTTTCATCATATTAATAGTTTAGAAAAGTTGTTTTCAGTTTCACAAATCATTATTGGTAATTTCCTAAAAATATTAAGATTGTTATCAAGTTTAGGAAAGTCTCTACCAAGTTTCTTTCATATGTGCATTATCACAAGAAAACTTTCTGTTGTCACAGCTATACTTTGTGTCCTATTGACACAGGAATTCTGACAAACTCTATTTTGTTTGTTTCCCCTCAAAAGAAATTGGGATGAGCTATATAGATATTATGTCTAGAACTGTATATGTTACATTATTAAGCATATTTCTGACAGAAGATGATTTTTATTTTTACTAAGTGCTGATGAAATTCTTTGCTGACAAGTTTACAAGTGTTGTGATTGTAACAGTTTTCCCACAAGGACACTTTCCTGCTATGATCCACCCTCTGCCACTGTGTTTCCTGTCACAGTGCTAGGTATACTGGCACAGAGGGCTATAGGAGCACACCTGGTCACTGTCCCTACAATGGGATGGCTAGCAATGACTTAACGCCACACAGATATGCCTGAAAATCACACAAATATATTCCAGTAAGCCCAAGCTAAGTTTACGCCCAACTCAGTCTCCCTTAAGCCAGATTCCTCAAATGCCCATGGCTTTGCCAATGCCTCCAGACACCAGGAGAGGTGTGCGCAGTGGAGAGAAACATGACTCTTTAAACACTGCTGTTGGTTTTGCAAATGTTACAGAAACCCTTGACCACGCAAACACGCTCTTGGCTCTCTTTCAGGGTCTTGGGAGCGGCCTGTGCGAGCGAGGGGCTCTGCAGCTTAACTTTGTCAGCTTCACAGCAGAGTCGCTGTGGTTGCTGTAAAAAGTTGCTTTGCTGTTAAAAGTTTGTCTGACCAACTGGAGGTTCTTCAGTTTTTCATGGTTTCCATCGCTTTATATAGGAGCGTGAATACAGTGTAGACCATATAGATGTCATCCTGTTTGCAAATTTCAGTCATAAAGTTTTTATAATAAGAATAAAATCAGTTAGTAGGCAACCAATCTTTGTTTTGCAGAAGCTAAAAAAAGAAAGTTTAGAATTGAGCTGGCGCATGAGGCAGCACACGGAGAAGAAGAATGAACTTAAATGAAAGCACAATCTGGAAGAATAACTTCAAAACAATGCACACAGGACCAGAGCCCTGCTGCTACCATTTATGAGTCCCTCAAAGCCCGGCGCTCGCATCCTTCGCTGTGAGCGCCACGCCACACTCTTAAGGCAACGAGCGGGTCAGGGGGCGCGGGCTCCAGATTCTTACGTGGTAACACGAAGAAAATCAATTTCAATTCTCCAGGGATGATACGCCGCAGTTGAAGGTCACTAAACACTATCAGTTCTCTAAAACCCTTGAGACTCCAAGAAGAGTCTTGAAATCTCCAAGAGGAGATTTCCAAAAATTGCCACACCTCAAATTTTGGCCCTTTGGTTGAAAGCATACAAAGCATTTTATGTTTTTCCCCATTTTTACCTACATAGGTGAGAGGAAGAGGGAGAAGCATGGACAAATGTGGATAACTACCTGAACATTCTGGTTTAAAAAAGTCTGTTTTGACAATACATTCCGGGAGTTCTAATCAACCAACAAAAAGACTGACTGCTATACTGGTCTATGTAAGGAAAAGTGATTTGAATTTTTTTGGGAAAAATCTATTTTTTACCATGGGTCACAGGCACCATTGTTTTGATTAATGCTGGGACAAAGTTAAGTATTTTAGTGAGATTTAGACTAAGCAGTGAAGGAGTAATAAAGTGAGAAGCATAAAACCAGCACGTGTCTCAGGGCATTCCCCACCCCCTTTGCATGTATGTGGCCTACCTAGCTTAATTAATTTAATTATTATGAACATCCAATTCTAAGTGGAACATATACAGGGATGTTATATACCTAAACAACACAATGGACACAGTATAACGTTGTTTAGATATTTTAAGTTAAGCACGATCAGAAGACACATTGACTTTTTCGATTTGCTACCCAAAGCATTTATCAAGTGTCCATTTGTCTACAGTGCTAGTAGGTGACATAGAATGTGCTGGGAAGCCTATTTCAGTTTTCCATATATGCCTAGCTCTTTATATGCTACAGGAATTGAGGAGGGGGTGTTAGGACATTTGTAGGTACAATAAAGTTAGTGCTCAAAATCTGTCTTGTTTCTTCTATCCTACATTCAACATATTTGGTTATCCAGTTTAAAAAACAAAACCAGTTTTTCTATAGTGGAGAGCATTCACAAGTGTTCCAGTGAAACCAAATTTAGTCTCCAAACTTTAAGAATATTCTGCCCTTCCTAAAATGGCCATTCTGTTCACATATTGAAGAGGTGGATGTCAATCATTTTGATTTTAGGATTCCCATTATGAGAGGTTTTAACTCTGACTGAAAGAAAACAAGACAGAAATCCCTGAACAGGAAAGTGTTTTGTTCCTGACTTCTGGTCTAAAACATGCCAGATTAAGGTCTCTCACCGCCTTTGCTTTAGTAAGACCAGGATGTTTGGTGATCGCATTATTAAGAAGGCACTTCTTGACTGCATCACCAGTTCATGTTTGGAAATCTGAGTTTCACAAATGAAATAGACAGCTCCCCTTGAGTTTGCTGTGCTGTGTGAACTTACGTGGATCAGGCAGTCTACCATGGGAGTGCCAGTGATGGGCAGTGGCCAATAAAGGCAGCAACGAGCAGCATCCCACGATCAGGTAGACCCCAAGGAATTCTGATTGAGACAGTTATCACCCAAGAGATGCAAAATAACAACAGAAAACTGGGGTTGGGAGGAGTGCTGAGAGCTCCCGAATACAGAAGGAATTATGAATAAGAGCCCTTAGTCACGTAGAAGAAGTGCCAGCTAGAGGTTGGAAACTAATGCGAACCATATGATGGGGAAGAACTCTAACAGGATCCACCATCTAAGACTGGTTGTGGAGTTATGGAACGAGGAAAAATGTGGCATAATTCTGCGCGTTAGACCATTCTGCATACTGTGCTCCCACCTTTTGCAGGACTTGAGGGTCACTTCTGTCTTTTGAGATAATTTAAATCTCTGTTTTTCAAGGTGTATTATTTTGTACTGATTTATAGCATTCATAGAAGCCCCATCTAGTAAAGCCAGCTGACAGTAATCACAAAATTGTAACAGTAGTGATATATTTTGAGTATTGACTGTGTGCCATGTAATATTCTAAGTGTTCTAAACAAATTACCTTCTTTTATGGACTAAATGCAATTATGTGTTTATAGCATTATTCTTCATTATAATTATTACTTAGGATAAGTTTTAAAAGCTCAGCAATGGATATTGTTGGTTGCCTATTCAGTATTCATTCTCTGTTCTTTTTTAAGAGAACTCTATTTTAAATTACTATTATTATTATCAATTTTTTTTTTAAGTAACCTATCCTTTTTTCTATGGCCTGTGAATCAGGTTATCTCCAGCTCCAGAAGGAAGCCCTGATTCATTTTTTGTAAAATAATGCTGTTCTCTCATTCAGATCCCTCATTGGTTTGGGGTTTGATAGGAGGTACAGTTCTGGCCAGTGAAAATGAAGAAAAGCTTTCTGGATACTTCTGTAAAAGTTCCGCCTAACTCTTCCATGAAGGCTTCCGGGAGGAACCACTTTACAGATGACACAGCCTGTGGGTGAGAAGTTGGGACTCGACTCAATTCTAGAACTGTCTGACATGTACGTCCTGTTCCTGGAACCTGTGAATATGTTACATTTTATGGCATTAGGCGTATGTTGCCTTAATTTGAAATGTGACTAAATAAAGGATTTTGAGTTGAGGAGATTATCCTGAGTATCTGGATGGGCCCAGTGCAGTCACAAGGGTCCTCATAAGAGGAAGGCAGCAGGGTCAGAGTCAGAGGAGATGTGATGATGACAGCAGACATCAAAGGAATGCAGCCATGAGCTGAGCAGCCTCTAGAAGCTAGAAAGGGCAAGAAATGTATTTTCCTCTAGAACTTCTAGAAAGAACTCAGCTCTGCTGCCACCTTATCTTTTTTTTCTTTTTTAATAATTTTCATTTGAAAATATCAGGGTTTACAAGCGCTCTTGTTGCATGAGTGAATTGTGCAACACTGAAGTTGGGGCTTTTAGTGTGTCTGTCACCAGAATAGTATATGTTGTACCCAATAGACAAGTTTTTATCCCTCATCCCCTTCCTCCCTCCCCCCTTTTTAGTTTCCAATGTCCTTTATTTACACCCCTTTAGGGCCATATGTACCCCTCGTTTAGCTCCCACTTATTAGTGAGAACATGTGGTGTTTGTTTTTCCACTCCTTGATTTTAGCCACATAAGAACCATCTCAGATTTCTGACCTCTAGAACTCTAAGATAATAAATTTGTGTTGTTTTAAACCATTAAGTTTGTGGTAATTTGTTGCAACTGCAATAGGAAATTAATATACCACATAAGCACAGTCATATTTGTAAGTATCCGAAGCATGATCAAATTTTCAAAGAAACATGAAGACAGTGTAAATTTTGAAATTTGACTAACTTACAATTCTGCTTGCTCTGCCACAGTATAAAACATTGCAATTGTTTCATCACCAGCAAACAGAAACTACCTCTCCATTGTTTAGGTAATTTGAGTTCCATTCCATTTATATTAGTAATACAACCTGTAAGTCATCCATATTTTTTTGTTAAGTGTTTATGACTACGTGCTTATCTTTATTTTGGCTGAAAATATTATAGGATGTCCTGAATAATAACCATTGCAGATCTCAGAACAGATGTGCCACTGTCATCAAAAGTGGTTATGTTGGAAGGTTTACTTCTTAGGCTGTATCAGGCTACTTTGTTTTAAAGTGTAAATAGAAGTAAGAGAACTTCCTGAGGAACTTGAGCATGTCACAAAATCACAAAATAAATTATCTGCCACAAATGATACTTTTTCTGAGAAAATTATATTGTTCTTTCAAAACACAGCCATCATCTTATCTTGACTATGCTTTGTACAATGGATTTTGGAATCCTTTTCGTGGAGCTAGTCACTAAAAATTGTGTATAGGGACCTTGGATTGATTTGGCTATTGAAAAGAACATTCATTTACTATGCACAATTTGTCAAAGCACCCAGTTTTCCACAGAATGGGAATAATCAAAAAGCCTGCCTATATCATGGATATTGATTTTTGCAGGACCATGTGATAAAAAAGATCTGCATTTTGGTGGGATTGCTTCCCAGAGCACTCTACTTCATAAACACAGCCCAGAGGCAGCACTTAATTCCAACTCCAGAATAACCACATGATATGGTTTCAGATGCAAAGATCACCATTAATTGAGCTTATGAAATTTGTTACTAATAAGTTTATAGAAGTCGTTATGTCTTACAACAGGAAGATAATAGCCAATAGGAATAGCCAGGTTTTTCACCTCCCATCTATTACTTCATCATCTCTTATAGAAATCAGCCTTAGATAAATAGATCAGCAGGTCCTTGAAAAACATCCTCTCCTTCAATGTCCTTTCCTTATAACGTTGACAAGAAAAAAATCCATTCTCAGCTGGGGCCACTGTCTACATGGAGTTTGCATGTTCTCCCCATGTCTGTGTGGGTTTTGTCCAGGTACTCTGGATTCCTCCCACATCCCAAAGAAGTGCACATTCAATTCATTGGCATGTCTGAATTGTCCCCGTCTTAGTGAGTATGGATGTGTGTGTGAGTGTGCCCTGCAATGGAATGGTATCCTTTCCAGGGTTGGGTCCTGCCTTGCACCCTGAGCTGCCAGGATAGACTCTGGCCACCTGTGACCCTGAACTGGAATAAGTGGGTTGGAAAAGGAATCAATGAATGGATACAATTGATTCTCAAATAAAAATTTGTAAAGTAGACAATAATTGTACACATGCACGACAATAAACAATGCAATACGAAAGCACTCAACAATCCTGCCATATTGGTTATTGCTTGATTTTGACCTGAGTGGTGGTAGGATGTTCCTTACAATTTTTGATTTGCAAGCATTTAGTCCTTGATTTAATCCATCACCACTATGACCACTGTCACTCATTGATCTTCCAAAAATTGGGTAAATAATTACCTTATTTGTTTTCATTAATCTTTCTTAACTGTATACACAGCTCACACTTATTTCAATGTTTAACATTAAACATCTTTGGGGGCTTTATTTAGAAGTTTGGTGATGTTTTTCTGACCAGAAATATGCCATAGGAACTTAACTCCTGTTTATATCATCCTATGGTAAAGTTGGTTTCATTATACTTTGCTTCACTTAAAGTCTCAGTTTCCAAGAACCTATTAATGACGTTAAATGAAGATTTAACTGTGTTGGGAAAATTTTCTCAAACTTTTCTCTGTAATGGTGGTAGTTAGGAAAATATGGGACCTAGTTAGGCATAAATACTGCCTCCCTTACTACCTACATAAGTTTAGTCGATACAATATTGGTTTTTTTAAAATTTCAACTCTCTATTTTTGAAAAATGAGGCTAAAAGTAATACCTACCTCATAAAATTGATGTCAGAATGAGATAATCGGTTTATAGAATTTGACATGTATTAAGTATTCAATAAATATTAGTGGTTATTATTTTCTTTACCCAGATTTTAGTAAATGAGAATTTACATGTCAAACAAAAATGTGCTCTGGTTATTTCATGGTCTATATTTACAATTTTATTATTTATACAGCAAGACTTAGTCCTTGTTAGATACTGTGGAACTGGATTAAGGTAAGTGTCTATTAATCTAATTGAGATCGTGAGGCCCTTTCCATCACGTAATGCAATTTTCCTCTTTTGAACTCATTTGAACCACAAGGTGAAAGATGCAGTAATTCTTTTGGGGCCACCAAAATGATGAAGTAGGGATACCTGTTAATTCTATGCATACTTGAAAAACACATAACTCATAAGAGCTCTAACAATGAGGTACCCTGCTGTGTGCTAAAGAGTTTATGTTAGCAAGTATGGGAAGGAATGTGATAAAAGCTGGCAGGGGAGGGGGATGCTGTCAGAGTCTTAGACTGCTAACGTTCATTTTGACTTCCTTGGTATCCCACACAGAAACGTGTATTTGTAAGCTGTAAGAGGTACAGTACATTCGTTCAGAAATCGTTACTTGTGACTAAACTTTATCCTGAAGTCAATTAGGTTTCTGCCTATTTATAATTGTCCAAATACTTTAGGTATATAGAAAAATATTCTGATACAATTTATGTCCATTTAGAGGGTATAAGGAAAAAGAGAAAACTTGAACATAAATATACATGGAAAAGGGCAGATGGAGAATAAAATGCCAACAGAATGCTATGTCTTCCTGGGGAATAAACTTGTGTTTTATAGCGTACATTAATGAAAGATGTGGAAGAAAGCCTTATATGACCACTAAAGGTAGCCCCCTAGAATTGCAGATTTAAGCATTTTGGAATCACTGAGAAATTATCTTTCGGGAGAGTGGATCAACTTTAGATAACTAAAGAAAGCATCTCTTTGAATTGTTAGAACCCCTGGAAACAATGAGAATTCCTCTCATTTGGACGGATTCTTCATTGTCAGGCAAGGAGGATATAATCAGAATTCTTTTGTGTAGTTCTAAAGGGAAAAGCAACCTCCTTTCTCAGAGGGCTTCTGGATTCAGGCTTGAGGTCCTGGTGGTAGCTACACCTGAGAACAGCAGCAACTGTTAAGAAAGATCGTGATGATTGTGATACAGTAAGAATAAAGAATATCGCCTATCATCACTGTGTTCTGGACCAAACTGCTAGGCAAGAACCTACCAAACTTCCAGAAAGTCCCTCTGAGGTTCCCAAGGAGACCCTGGTTACTATCCAAGTTAAAAGCTTCATCTTGCTTCTGAGTTGTCAGTAAGTCTTGGCTCAGGCTATGTTTTATCCAGCCTTTAGTTCTCCCCTTAAGGTTTCTGGAAGAAACAGTGCACCCCCAGAACATTTGGTAACTGCAGGCAGTGTGCTCTAACATTGTTGGACTCTCATAAAACCAAGAGATCCTTGGAAAATATGGAAAGGAGGATTGTTCCAGACTTTGTAGTCTTCCCTGATAGCAGATGGAAGGCTTGAGTTAATTATTTGGTCATCAGCATTTCAGCATGTCCGCTATTCAGTGTTGTGGACAGTGCTCAGGAACAGAAAATGGCCCTAAATGGCTTGTGTTCTAACAGAGGAAGGAGACAAGTCTGCATAAACAAATATCACAATGACAGTAGAAACACAGTTCTAACGGGATGTTAACATAGGATGCTTTCTCTCTGAGCTGAGGTTCTGAATGCCAACTATCCATTAGGTGCTAAGTAGACCATTATCCAGAGGTAGAATTACCATGAAGCAAATGAAGCTTTAACTTCAGCATCCCTCTGGTATGTGAGCCACTTCCAAGGACGTGTGTTTAAGGATGTACGAAATTTTTGTATTATTTTTCTTCAAGGGGGATCTTAGAATTGTTTAAGTTTCAAGCAATGCAAAATTTAGATCTACTGGGACCCAGGTGTTTTCACACAGGTGTAAGTTTTCTTCTGGGGTTCCAACACTTTCCAAGATGTATACAGCATATACAGTTTTAACAGTATCAAGTCTCTATATCTGCAACTTCTATATTTTTTTTTTTACTGAATTGATTTACCTAAGACTATACCTGTGATCCAGATGTCATACTGGTTTTTCTTCCACATTTTCTGCATTACAGTTCTCTTTCCCCTAATTTACAAAAGAAACCCGAATCTTAATGTGGTTAATTCCGCCCCTCCCCACACTGGGTATAGAGACATTCAGGTTCCAAACAAAGAAACTTTATAAAAATATTGCATTTAGAGAAGACTCCTCTAATTCAGACACCCTTTTTATCACTAGCTAACTTAGTTCCTATTAAGGGCAACATGAGATTAGAAGTGAAATATTTTCACCATGTTGAAAGGTTCTAAATTTAGATGGTTGTTTTCATTTAGGGTCCTTGCCTTTTCCATCCACTGACTACTGATCAAGCATAGGAAGACTATGAAGAGTCCAATGAGGGCAAAACAAAGAAAGGTGGAAGTGCCTTATTTCACCCATGCAGCAAACTTGGGGCTCCTTGATCTCTCTCTCTCTTTCTCCATCTATCATAGAATTAGAATTCAAAAGAGAGGTGGTTTTCATGGGGACACAAATTAGCACATTTATTTTAAATGAAAAATAAATCCAGACTTTTTTTTAATAGGAAGTGAGTCTGATTGATTTCAACATAAGAGCTTGCCTTGCCATTAAGTTATATATTAATAAAAAATATTTTCCATAAGTAGAATGAGCCAAATCAGTAGGTCCAAGATTTTTGATGTGTTTTTTTACCCAAAACAATTCTTTTGGAAAAGTGCATTGAAATAAACCATATTTTTTCCTTACCATCTCTGAGTATGTAAAATTAAATCAGGTGCCTCTGAGTGAAAGAATAATGGCATCATTGTTATTGGATAATTCTTGGTTTACTTGTCAGAATCAGGAAATAAATTACTGCAATGATGATAATCTATCCTTTTAAAAACAGATGATTTCCTTTTTAAAAAAAAATTGAAGTAGGAGCTAATCAAGTTATAATTTAAAATGGTTTTTTATGATATATCATCATGTGACTTTTGACATAAAATTTTAGACTTATAAGAATCGAGAAATGTTGCTATAACAAAATTTTTTACATTATTTTATCTTATTTATGTGAACTAGTTTTCTTATGCTTATATCTGTAAAATATAGAATACATTTAATGCTTAATTCTATGTTATTCCAGCAATAAGTAGCATTACCCCATGAATACATGAACTACTTAAAAATAAAAAAGTCCATCATCTCATTAACATACTTCTTTTGAACAAAATTGTAATTTTTACCTTTGAAAAGTATTTATCAACATTTGTAATGCATCCAGGTTGTTTTAATTAATTATATACTAATAATAATTATAATGAGGATTGAATCTAGAAGAATTTATAAACACTTAGAAAATTGTGGTCATAAAAATTTTTTAATTATATTTTGATTTATAATCAGATTTTAGTTCCAGAGACGTGTGACAGGGTGATCACAAAAATAATTTCAAGCATAACAGTATAATATATTCGGCAACACTCCTGTGGAAGGAATTGAAATGGTGTTAAATTCCAGGAGTAAAAATGATGACGTAAAATTTCCAGCTATTAGAGGCCTTGTTTAAGTGTTTAAAAAAGATAATGGTGGGTATCAAATGCTGTGATAGATTTCATTGGATACATTAAAACAATAAGGAAACAGGTTTTGTTTTAACATCAATAATTACATCCTTTGCAACTATTTAAATATAGGATAAAAAAATTAATTATCAACCTAAAAATATACATGAGGGTACCTAATTTAAAAATATATGGTTACATGAAAGAAAACAAAAGGTGTTGTCTTAAGCTATCTAAACACATTCTGCCATGCTGAGAGACTGTAAGCCATTTCTCCCAGTATTAGGGATCATTTACCTTCCATCAGGAAGGGAAAGTTTCTTTGGAGATAATTGTCTATATGCTGTGCCCCCGTCCCTGCCCCCAGCAGGACTTTTTCCTCACCTCAAGCAAAGAGAGGGTGGCTCCAAAGAGACAACTCAGAGAGTTGAATACAGGAATTCAGGACTTAATGTCTAAAAGTATGAGGATACATCTGGGGGTGCTGTAGTTGGCAGCTGAACTGAGTGAGAAGGCTGAGTTGGGAGTGAGCCACACTTCTAAGGAACAGAGAGAAATGTTTTCTGGGAGCTTGATGTGAACTTTGAGTTTAACCACTCCCGCCATAATGATGGATGCAAAAGGCCAGGGATTTCTGCCTATTTTTGGTTCATTCTTTTATCCTCATCACTTGGAGCAGGACTTTGCTCAAAGTAATTGCTCAAGAAATAAAATGAATAAATTCATTCAATCCTAACCCTTTCTAAGCATCAGTCTACATGTTCAGCCCACTTTTTGGGAACCAATTCAACCTATAAATCTTCTCAGGCTGCTCTTGTTTGATATCCCAGGGTCTCCATGGGTAAAGTTTCCTCTAGGCAGGAATCATGGAGACTTGATTGTCATCCTTGGTCTCTTGGCCAAGAATATCTCTGGCTTAGGTGGTGTCAAAATTCTGTGCTGGCACTGTCTATTGGAATTCTGACGTGGCCTGGGCCCAAGCTCCCACTCTACAGGTGCTGCTCAGTTCTAGAGAGGGAGAGGTAATTGGTTTGAAATCAGAAGGGAGGACAGCATCTTCCTAGACCATCACATTTTTTTCTTTACAAGAAGAGTATCTGGATAAAGTAATGATTCTGGTGATTTTTTACTACTTCTCAAAGGGACACATTGAACTAATTTGTTTATGGATAATCAAAAAAATAGAGTGTGGTTGATAGATGTGTGTGGTTAGAAAAATCTATAGTTGGAAAAATATGGCTTGAGAAAAGAAAACGAGGGGAGCATAAGTAGGTTCAGATATGTTAATAGTCTAAAAAAATGCATAGCAAGAATAGAAAGGTTCCTATAAACACCTCAACATTTTGTGTTTCCTGCCTTTCTTTAATGTCTATTCATTCATGTGTTCACGCTGGACATCTGTATTGAAATTCTACAGAGTGGGAGGGATAGGGTGCCTTTGTTATGAGTGTGGCTGGAGGGTCAGACAGCCACAGTGCAACCCCTGCCTGTGTTGCTGCTGGTCGGTTACACTGAGCAAGTTGCTTCAATTCTCTGGGTCTCAGTTTTCCCACCCATAAAATTGGGATGATAATAATGTCCGCATGATGCCATTATTGTGAGAACTAAATGATACAATACTTGTAATGCACTTAGAGTAGTGATGATTCATACTGATAGCCTAATTATTACATTAATTGGGCACATACTTCTTATACTATTATCAACAGTTATATATCAACTTGAAGGTTAATACATAGAGAGTCAGAAACCTTGGGTAGTCTTCACAGCGTAGTGGCTTTATAAAAAATAGCATGAGTTTTTCCCAAAATGTATTTATTATTTTAGACCTGCTATGTTAACTCATAATGCTTAGGTTTTTAAATATTATTTAGAAAATAAAATATATGCATTATACGTTTTGTGCAAAACAGTAAATAATTAAATCTAGAGGTTTGTCCCAGAAGGGCAAAGTTTTAGTACATCCTAATTGAGTGAAAAAGATAGAAAGTAATATGGCTCTATAGTAAATATTATTAATGCTTATATTTGATGCTTTTATATTTAATCAAAATAATTAAATATTTTAGATTTTAGTAAAGATAGCTAATTTTGTCCAAGAAAGTTCTGCTTATTTTATTTACCTTACTTAAAAATAAACTTTAGAACTTTTATATATCATACAAAGCTATAAAAACAATGCATTGTGAAACTGAGACTTTTTCTGGAATAATAATTAGTTCTTCTGGTGACTGTTCATGTAACAGGGGTAGAAATCCTACTGCTGGAGAAGTTTTGGGGCCACAGAATAGTATGTTCTGGGTGTTGACTGGTGTTGGATAAAGGGAAGGGACAGGGGGAAGGTAGACGGTTAAAAATCTGCCACATAAGTGAGGCATTGTATTACAAATTTTACAAATTCAAAATCAAACATCTGTCCAACTTTTGAGTTGGTTTCCTATGTTCAAATCAATAGCTCCTCCTATCTCTCAGTAAACACAGCTTCTTCTGTACCCTCACTATACCCTTCTAGCAGCTTGCTGCTGTTTGTCATTTTAGAGCCATTTCTTGACAGTCAATGCTGATGAATCTGCCTTAATAGTTTTCCTGGAAAATGCAAAAGAGTTATATACTTCATGTGTTAAGACTCAGAAACCTAATAGGTGCTTTACAATACCAAGAACAAGGCTTGGAGAGAAATGTAAAGTTGACATTGCCACGACACAGGGAAATTGGACTGTTTTGTTGAATTTTTTGTTCTACGTGCTTTTTCAAAGCATTGTTTTCCCAAACCCTTAATCTTTCATTTGTTGGGAAGATATCCACAAGTTTTCATTTTATAATAGAGAAAAGTTATTCTTCTCTACCTGCTTTCATGACAAATTTACTAAGCTCTTTCTTCAGTCTTTACTGAGTTTTCTGGTTGCAATTTTCATTGTCTTGAAAAGCAGACAGCCTTCTGAAGCTGCTTCTTGCAGCTGACTCTGTGCTTTCCTGTGCAGTCCCTTAGAATCTCCTTTCTAAGAGGAACTAAGGCTCTGCATCCAGGGACACATCAGCTCAGCTCAGACCAACACAATGACACCCATCATGAAAAGGGCCCATCAAAGCACTGATCAAGACTCATCAAACTGGAAACTGGGTATGTTTTTAAAAAAATAAAGCACTTAATTAACCCATTCTTCTCCCTTCCCTATTATACCACAGACAGAACACACATTGGTGTGTGTGTGTGTGCATGCACACACACATACACACACATACAATGTATTTCTGCTTCTTTTACTACAGTTTAAAAGAAATGCTGTGTCAGTGTTTTGATGCATTCAGGGACTGAATGTAAACAACATGGTACAACTCTAGAAACTGCCATCATAAAATATTTTAAGAGCCAGAATAGAGTAAAATAAAATAAAAATGTCTTTTTAATTGGTTTATGGACCTTAACCTTTAGAATCCAAAATATTAAGCTATGTTTCTTAGAGATAATAACTCGGTTGTCCCTCACTTATGTGTCTTAGATAAAAGCCTACTGCCACAGAATCCATGAATGCTCAAATACCCTTGCGGGCCTTTAGTAGTAAATCTTATGGAATAGCTTATGGCCAATGTAATGGCCCACAGTAGCCTGCGAATATCATGAATTCTAATAATACTTACATCAGTAGAAACATGAAGTAATGTCTCCATTGTAATTAAATGATGTATTTAGAGCAGTGGACTAAATGGTCCCCTAGTGTGTTGGTGATATATTCTAATAGTCTTCTCTTTACAGCCCCACACGGTAATATTCATGCTTTATTCTGGAGGGCTTTGCTTCTGACTGAACATTTGAATTGCAACATTAAGTGGTAAAGTGGATTACAGCGAGACCCCATGAATATGGATCCTGATCAAGCAACTAAGTGCTTAAAAAAATAAAATGTTACTATTTAAATAGAGTGATTACAAAAACATTTTTATATGGAGGAATGTCAGGAGTCTTTGCCTTGCTTCTCATTCTACATCCCAGAAGCAGAACATATTTGTCACAATTAAAAATTTAGTAGGGTGAAACATCAGAACTTAAATCACTGTAATTTCTACTGCACTTATTGAATTTAATTTGGGCTGTTTGAGGTACAAATTAGTTTTGATAATAATTACATTATTCCGTTTTTTTAAACATGTTCTTTCCAAAGATTGTGGCCAACTATTGAACATCTCTGTAGGAGGAGGAGATCTGTTACCAGGGCTGGAAGGAAATTATCCTGCAGTTGATTAGTTAAAAGTGTCACATTTTGAATTTTCCTTCTTTATTTTTCCCTTGAATCAGTCACTAAAGCAGTAGCTTGAGGCATTAGGAGCCTACGGCAAAGCTGAGGGCATTTCGGTCTACCCAGTCTAGTGGGTAAAGAAAAGTCAAAGAAGAGTCTATTGTATTTGGTAATCGAATTAGACAGTGTGCCTGTGTAATTATAACAGAAAAAAAAAACAGTATATATATCTCTATTTGATGAAATTAAAAACCTGTAAGATGTTTTCTAGTATTTATTGAATATTATATTTCTAAATGTTGTAAGCATATTTTCTAAAAATAAGGAAAATTTGCCACCACTGTTGATAACTCTTATTGTACATTTGTTCAATAAATGTGGATTTCTCGGGATGAAACACTAAGTATATGTACAGCTGCCTTTTTTTTCTTGACTGAGTTAACATTGGCATCTGGGTTTGCATGCTGTTATGTGTGTTTGTGTGTGGTATGTATTTGAGGATACATTTGTCTGCTTAAGGTATTGTGGTTTTAAATTCACTGAGCATTTGCAAAAGCACCGTGCGTGTCACTGAAATTATGTATGTGATGGCATTTGTTGCTCAGTTGTTTTACATTTAAAAGTGATTTGGCATGCCTTATTTTCTAAATTTGCCTTTGCTTTATATTAGAAATTGGCACCTGTTCCACAAATCCAGGAGCTTAAACAATATGCCCTTGTTTTCCCCACAGAACTTTGCTGTAGTAGGAATAATTGGTGGTTTGGGGTAAGTTTACATTAACTTTCTTTTTTCTGTATCGGTTTAAAAAACACAACATTTTTGTTATGCTGTCAAAATTTTGCAAAAACCCAGAGAGCTGTCCATTTAGGTTGTGGTAAAAACAAAACAAACAAACAAACCAAACCGCAAAAAAATCCTTATTGCTGTACAAGAAAAGAAACTCAAATGCACAGGAACATGGAGAAGCTGGTCAGATACAGCACTCTAGCTAAATGAAGAGCTCTTTATTTGACCAGTTTAGACGTGGCTTTGGTTGTCAAGCTAATTCTTTGAGTACCACCCTTGAAAATCATGCTAATGAGGCTCTTCAGTTCATCAAGTAGGATTGTGGACCTTTTTGTCTGCATCATTAAGGCCCCAAATTGCCCCATTAGCAAGGCCTCAAATTGCCCCTCAGGGTCAATATTTAATGCAGGTGAGCTTAGGTTAACTACCCTCAGAACCTTCTGGACAACAAACAATGTGGAGTACCTGTTACAGGGAAATTAATTTTTTCCCTAAATTTCCTTTGTAAAGCAGAAATTTCCATGTTGGAATTATGCTTAAATTCATTTGGGGGGGGGAATAGATTAGGCTTATTTTATGTTTCTGATTCCAGAAGAGCAAATTTTGAAATGGAAGACAGAAATTCTTCCATCAGGCACTAGCATCAGTGGCTCATAAGCTTTAATCTTTCCATCTGTAAAATGGGAATAATTATACTTTCTCTCAGGTACCTTCTGAGGATGATGCTGTCTTTCAACTAAGAATGAAGAACCCATAGAAAATAATAAGAGCGATATCAACACTTAGCTAGTTCTTATAGAATTTTTTCTGCAAGATTTTAGCAATTTAATGGCTATCCTTATTAATTATTGAGTTAAACATTCATGAAACGTGAGAACTATAAGTAGTAATCCGAATGTGTGCAAACTTAAAATTCAGAATAGGATTCTGTGCTACCAACATTGAGATAATCTGTAGGGCCAGAATGTTGCACGCATTTAAAAACATAAATATAAAAATTTTCTTACTCATTAAAATTTGAAGAGAGGGAAAGGCAAAATGATTCTTCCTGTATCTCTGTTGTCCATTTGGCTTCCTGAAAACTGGTTAATACTCAATTGCTGCTAGTTATCTCCGGAGACTCTCAGTGTTGGGGGGGCAGTAGCAGCTATCTCCCTGAGCACGCTCAGCCCAATCCACTGGTGATGTCAGGACGTGAAACATTTCATATGCAGCAATGGAAAGATGAGAGCCATGGTTACAGTTTCCAGCTAGTATGTGAAACAGAAGCCTCCAGATTATATTCCACATCTAAGTAGAGATAACGTTTATGTCTCCTGTGTTAAGGTTAATTTCCATGCATTTAGGCCCCTGAAATCCACATCACCTCTGTGGCTGGTACCTGCAAAGTCAGTTTTGCTACTAAATGGGGCCCCAATTAAGAAGTGCTTGCTGGTATCCTTCGAGCAATATCTTGTGAGTTTGAACAATTTTAGTGAAATAAATGTAACAAGGAAAAATGAATTCTCTTTAGCCTCTATTCAGCCAAAATTAGCCTCCGTGGATTCTGGCTCACAAAAGCACCACGGGCCTCTGGCTGTGCTCTGTAGCTGTGAAATAGAATCAAGATTCCATTAGACATCCCAAGCTGCCTCCTTCTCCAGGGCAGACAATAAAAATGACAACAGGGGATTGTCCCAGAGCTAGTCTAACAAGGGGGTGGGTTCTTTTCTAAGTGACTAGATGTCTGTTTAGCTGAGGGAAAAATTTAAAGAGGCCATGGGCCAAATTTTCTTCAATTCTTTGGCTCACATGTTTGTTTCTAAGGTCATCTTCAGAGAGACCTTGAATTCTATCTCTGTTGGCACTTAGATGCGTGGTTTTCCCCCCTTTTAAGAATTTGTATCTGAGACAAAAATAAGAGACCATACATAGTCCAGATAGTAGTAGTATTCTGTAAGAAATATCATAGGTTTTAGCAATTGTACATGGATTATTGATCTTGTTATATTTTTTTCTCTTAACTCAGGGATAGAGACATCCCCTTAGCCTAGACAAGTGCTAGATTGCAGATAGATTTTCTGTTTTCAGAATTTAGTTATGAAAAAGAATCTCTAATGGATAAATTTATGCAGACAACCATGTCTTAAAGGGAACATGAAAGAAATGGGTCTTTATAACCTTGGCTTTATAATACCCTTGTATGCTCCTGTGGCCATTCTTTCTGTTGAGGGTTAGGTCTTCAGTTTGTCTACGTTGGAGGGGCCCACAATAGGCTATGATCTTGCAAAACTTTCTTTGTCCATGAATTCTCCAATCAGTTTCTCAGTTTCTTTCCTTTATACAAAGTGCAAATGTCTAAGAACATTTTCTTCCCTTATGCAGGGATAAATGTGATATAACTTATTCAGTCCTCACATAAATTTGATTGAACATTCTTTTCTTTCTAATTGGCTCAGTAAATAGAGTTTTGTATCTCCCTTGACAGATGCCATAGAATGAAATTTGATACAGCTTGTCAATGAGTATCAGAAAGTTAAAGAGTTCATCAACCATTCATAGTAATTGTAGCATATTCACATAGAGTTATAAATGTATATTTCATGACCACTTCTCCTTTGCTTCAATCAAAATTACTGGCAGGAAGTAATATTATATAATCCATGGTGTCAATTACTAATGGTAGTGGAAAGTAAATCATAATGTTTTCATTATTGAATTGCTAATACTTAGAGGTTGTAATATTCCATATATAAAGTCTTTAATAAGCAATTATTTATGTGCTCACTTACTGGATGTTGCTGAACCAAGGCATTTCTTCAACACTAATTGGAAACTCTATTCAATAATTCTTTCTGTAAGGGCATTCCTCGGTATTATAGTTCAATAAAGTTGCACAAAAGAATATGTTGCATATATGTTATGGCATTTTAACTAAAAAATAAAATAAACCAGATGGCACTGCAAATATTAAACATGAATGGCCACTTATAAAATATCATAACTGATTCTAAGATAAAAGACAGCTAAATTTTTCTTGGTTTTGAGCATTAAAGCTAAGATCTGAATTTAATGAATAAATGTTCAGAAGACTTGAGTTCTAAAATTGGCTTTGACATTTATAACTTATTGTATGGCCTCAGGAAATATTCTGAAAATCTTTGAGATTCAATATCCTTATTTGTAAAATGAATATATTTTACTACCAAATATTTTATCAATCATTTTGTGAATTAACATATTTTCTTAAACATCATCATTATAAATACAGTAGACAAATTAAATCACCAAGTTACTAACATGTGAGTTTTCATAGTTGAAGAGTAAGTTAATTGTAATTTTTTAAATAATTGTTAAGTACAGCTCCTATGCACATTCAATTGTTATTTTTCAGTATTTGATCTTATAAGAGTCCTTTTTATTTCAGCTTGGCTGTATCTTTTTGACCCAAAACAAATTTGGACATACCTAGAGTGCATAAGATCACCAGATTTTTATATGTATATAAAAATTTATATTGTAAATTATATTATTTATTATATCATAAATATATATTGCTTACAAGGTTATTCTGAAGCTAAAATTAAAGGAAACATAACATATTTTTTGTTTCTTTGTTTACTTGTCTGATTGTGCTGTTTGTTGTATGGCTCCTAGTCAAGACTGCTTTACTTTTGACTGCAAAAAATTTTGTTAATTATCCTAAAAATTTGCCAAGAGGTCTTAAAGGTTTCTGTAAATGTAATGATGTTCTGTAGCTGTGAAACAGGAGATGTTAAGGTTTAGGTTCACAACAATACTAAGGCTTACACATTTTAAGTATGTATATGTGCAGCGATGTTTAGACTGGCTGTTGACGCTTATATCAATTGTGATTGGGCTATTGCTGTCCCTTAGTCAGGACAAGTTCATTTGGGGTGACTAAGAAACGATTATCTGTCACAATCAGGTGACAGGTGTCACAATTCAGGTTTTGCTGAATTCCCCAAATTACCTTAAGTATTTTCATCATTTTCAAAGTTTCAGTACAAATATCCTGCTTTTAGACACCCTGGGCCAGTTGGTTGGGCACTGAGTCAGGAAACAGGCAAAGGCATTTGAAATTAGAATTGCTTAGAGTACAAATAAAGAAAAGTGCTCCACACAAGATGGAGCACTAGAGTCAAGTTTCTATTTAAAACCAGAGATTAGGTCAGGAGCTCCCCTTTGTAAAAGGAGTTTGAAATAAAGAAAAATGTATACTTTCAATAGCCATATGGTCTAGGCTTCTGCTTTTAGTCAACTGCAGACTTAGGAAGATAGGAGAACACTGACATAGCCACACAACTGGGGTCTGTAGCTACTCGTTCCTTCTGTAACTGGATCCTTGATATGCCCAAGAGCACCATAGACAAGTGCACCAAATGTAATTATAAGATTTGGTTCAGGTCAGGGAACCAAATAAAAACAGATATAAAACAGTTGGACAAGTAGGCTATGCATAGCAGGAGGGAAGGATAAGAAAAGAGAATAAAGATAAGAAACCTAGAACAGAAAAAAATACACACTCAAAATAAGTTCACACACAAAAATTCCAGATACATAAATACAATGGGGGGGGGGGAGAGAACAAGATACATGGGAGAAATAAATGGAAAATTAAATAACAAAAACTCATTCAAAATGGGTCCAAACATTTAAATTTCAAACAAATTACTAAATCAAATAGTAAGAAAGGCAGGCAATAAATTTAACAATCAGGTCATGACTATAACACAGATGAATTAATTTTAAGGGATGCTTAATCAGACAGATTTTAAAATAAGCAGAACAGGTTTAGGATATTTGAAGTTTAGATAGGGTTGGTAATAGTTCCTACCTCACAGCATTGGGAAGCTTGAGTGAGATTGTGTTTCTGATACATAGTAAGTGTTCGATTAATGTTAGATGCTCTTATTATGAGAAATATTCCTGTTATTAAAACACCTGGCTCATGGCATCTAGCTAATATTTCTCCATTTTCTTCTGTAGAGTCTTAGCATTAATTTGACTGCTGCTGCTTATTTTTATGTTGCCCCTTTAGACTAAAATCCATTATGATTTTAACATATTAGAGAACACCTTCAAAACTTGTAGTCACCTCCTTTTCTATTACAGGGAGTCAAGAGAAAAAAGGCAATACCTAAGTTCAAGGAAAAAAAACCAAACTAAAGCAACTCTAGCAACGTGCTTTTATTCTTCTGCTTTGGAACACCTAATGAGTTTAAAACATCTCCTCTGTGTTCAAATTAACTTGGAGACCTTCACAGAGCAGATACTTTGGGAGTAGTTCTCTGAAGAGTATAGTGGAAAAATGGAGAAATAATCTAAATGAGTTGGAGAGACTTGTGTGAACAAAGATCAATAAAGGAAATAGGTGGAACAGTGATAAATTTCTTAGTTTAAATGAAAAGTCTAAAACTAAAAGCCTAGAAGATTGTGTATGATACAGTTCAGAGGCTCTTAAGGCCCCCTAATTGTCAAGCTTGGTGGGAATTTTTGGATCATCTAGTACAGTGATTTTTCAAAATTAGCTTATCTATAGAATTATCTATTCAAATAAAACTTTTTATGTAACTAAATATATAAATCAAATCAGAGCCCAACTGTTCTGCATTAATGAGAATCCTGTCTAATTGATAGTTCTCCCTCAGGACTTGGCAGTAGCCCATCAAGCACCTTCAAGGAAACTCTAGGGTTTAGGGTAGCACAATTCAAAAAACTTTGTTTTTGATACTACTAGTTTGTATGACACCTTTCTGCAAATTAGAAGAAGGCATTTTTATTATGGGGATGTGGCCCTGTGGACGCATGGCTTGGCAAGAGGGCTGCACCTTAAAAGAGTAGAAAAAGATGCTCATGTCTCCAGGTGGAGCCTGTAGCTTTTATATCTAGACGCTATCCACAGTCCACATATGGCAAGCCCCAGGGTGAGCTCTCCCACACCACACTATGGAGGGTGGACTTGGGGAAAAGGACAGCTCTGGATGCAGTTGCAGGCCACTCTGGGCAGGGAATTCTGATGTTCTGAGTACTCAGAATGTGGTCTCGAGAGGAAGAGAGCAGGCTTTGGGTGGGCCCATCATTTTGACCCTGAAGACTCATCTCATTATGAGGAGAGGTCTCACCAGAGAAGAACCAGAGTAGGGGGGCTCTTGAAAGCATTAAGTTCAAAGCAGAAGCCCCAGTGACTCCATCTAAGGACACCACCTGCCTTGACTATCCCATCTGCAGGCTGACAGGGAGGGAGGAATTAGCAGATAATGGAACCTGAAGACAGAGAGGGCACTGTCGAGATGAAGACCTTGCAGGAGCTGAACCTCTTTTAGGAGCCAGGTTACAGTAGAAAGGAGCAGGGGCTTAATAAACTGAACTTATTTCCTCCCCTCTCTCACCTCCTGTCATTGGTCTCCATTGGCCAAACCCAGCGGACAAGGTAGATTGTTGATGTGATCAATACAGATCAGTTTGGGGAACAAAGAGCAGGGGTGATAGAGGAGGGTGGACAGGGAATCTGGAGGGGAAACAGTAGAAATCCAACAGGCCTTCTCAATAGAGATGTGGTTCATTTTACAAAGTGCTTCTCCACCAGCATTTAGGATGATTCAGGACTGGAGAGGCTGGAGGCTATGACAAAATAATAAAAAATATTATTTATGTAACATAACTAGTTTATCATTCCATATGTGACCTTATTGTTTCTTCACAATAATATTACAGAACCTTGCGATGTAAGATGATAAGTACTATAAGACCTTTTCTTTTTTTTTTTAATGGGGAAATCAATGATCAAAAGATTTAAATGACTTGTCTAAGACCATTCTGTCCTTTCTAATTCCCTGCTAGTTTTTCTGAGCAATGCCGTAGCCAACTATATCTTGGACACTGGTTGTGGGAAGTATCTGAAAATCTAAAATGGAGTGGCTGGATAGGAGGATTTGCAAAACGTAGTGATTCTTAGCTTTCTTTTATATTCTGTAGACTTGAGGGCTGGAAGAGGAGTGGTATGGTGAAAAGCATTTTAAAAATATCCTTTAGCCACTGAAATTGTAGGGACTATTCAAATCCTAATTTTAAAATTCTATTGTGCTATTCTGAAATTACAAATTTAAATTTAAAAAGTTACATGTCACCTGAGGTTTTTCAAAGATTTTCTTTTTCGAAGATTTAACAAGATTATTTGCTTAATAATATAATGTTATTGAAAATGTAGTACTACTGAAAAATCAGAGGACTGTACAATATAAATGGACTGGCAATCTCTGGGTCATAAATGTATGGAAAGTAGTTACTAAATAGTATTACTGTTATGGAAAAGAATAACAAATATTCTGGGGTAGGGGCAATTTTTAAAAGTGTTCTCCAAGTCGAATAGGTTTGGAAGTGTTATATGTTAGCCCATCAAAGGCTCTGAAAAGTCCTGCAGTGATGAAGCTAATTCAGTTTGTTTAACCTGTAGAACAGACCGACAATTGAATGTTATCAAAATAGAGAAGGTGGGTAATACTCAGCTCTTGTCAAAGTCCTTATTTGATATATATCCTTCTCCTCACTATTTTGATGGTTTAAATTGGAGAAAGAGTGATTTACTTTGAAGTGTTCTTTGGAGGTCATAATGTCTTTTCAGCCCTGCTGATATGAAATGTTATGTTTGAGGAATATGATGCTGAAAGACTTCAGTGAGTTAATTTTCTCAGGAGGAGTAACAGAAAGTTTGTCTTTTAAAACGTCAAAGCACCATAAACTCCTCGATAGCACGCATTGATTTAATTGTTATTTTGAAAATTTGTTCAAATTCAACAATTGTATTTTGGATTTTTCCTTCATCTAAAACCTAAGGCTGTGCAGTCCTTTAGAAGGGTATCATAAGTGTTTCAATAATAACTCAAAGTATCTTCTTGTCTTATATTTTTTAGCTAAAAATACTCATTCAAATTATTACAGAAGTTAATGGAGTTTCTAAAACATTCTTTGCTAATGAAAATAATTTGTCCTTATACCAAACATCAAGGCTATTAATTCTGTCCTTTCAGAATTGTTTTCCCTTCTGCACTTCTGGTTTTAGACCCATCCCAACCACCCCATCCCCACGCACACATGACCCAGGATTGGCCCAAGGAGTGCCCTAAGTCAAGCCATTCAGGAGCATTTTCTAGGGTGAAATAGGAAACACCCTATTTTTTTTTCTCATAGTACAGCTATTGGTGTATGGGCCCCATGCTATTGCTTTCCTACCCCAAGATGGGAAAACTGCAGCAGCAGGAGAGGAGAATAATGTGCAGAGAAGAGAGATGGAAGTACAGAGAGCCAGTGCATTTTTCATTTTGCTCCTTAAGTTAGTTGGAGTTGAGATTCTATCCCTTGCAACTAAGAGCGATCTGATGAGCACACTAAGAAACAACAGTTTTTTGATCCTTTGATATTTATGCCAGGTGTTGAATCATTTATCTAGCAACTCTCTATTTGGAGGTAATTCACTCCAGTGATGCTGATTGCAGCTAAAAAATAAATCCTTTATTTGAATATATAAAAACAAAATAAAAAAGAAACCACTTATAATTTCTTATAAAGCAAAATTTGTTATCTTTTTCTTTATTATATGAAGAAACTTTCCTGCCTAGGAAAATATATTTCTTACAGATTCAGGGACTTATTTCATGGGTATGAAGGTTTTTGAAGAAAAGTATAAATTAGAACTCCATAGCCTTTGGCCCTTGTATATACACAACAGATTACAATTCATAGAAAAAAAAGGTCTGTAACAAAATCAAGGTCTTGATTATTGAGAAGTTGGTTACTGCTAGTTGAGAATTCTGTTGTTTAGTATAGCATTTATATTGATAGATAAGTAGATAGGTAGGTAGATAATCATATTTTTTACAAAAGCAAATTATTTGTAATTGTCCAGTTACCTATCTTCTCCCAGTCAGAGAACAGGGCATCTCGACCTGTCTATTGGAGAAAGATTTTGTGAGTTGTTAGCAACCATGTAGTGAGCAGCTACTGTATGTTGAACATGTCGAATGATAATGGGGGATCTAAAATTAGGAGCCCATGGAAGACTCCACTGACTGCTGCTGGCAATGATGTTTTGAAGTTCAGCTACCAGCTACCCAGGTCCCATATACACCCAGTATTACGATTCTCCACTTTCTCTCTCTCTCTGTTCTTTCTCTCTTTATAAATAACAACTCTGCAGCAGTTATGGCTTAAAAGTGTTTTACATGTGCATAATCTGATGTCATTCTTATAACATCATTGTGAAAAAGTTATTCTTATACCCATTTTATAGGTGACAAAACTAAGATTCATAGACTTTCATAACTTTCCAAAGGTCACTTGGCTAGCAAGGGGCCAAGCTGCAATCTAAACACATGCTTTTTGCCTCAAAATTCTAAGTTTTTTTCCATATTGCCTTTCCAAACAGAACAACCATATACCCATTTTCCATTGAGAAGATCTCATTTTGGCTGTCATATTAAAATAGTGGAATAATTCCTATGTTAATGAAATAAGTTAAATGTTTTTATTAAAAAATACAACACTTTGACTTTTACACTTCACTGCTCCATTGTTCACTGCCCCCCACCCCAACCTGGCAAAATGACACTGAGGATATGGAAGGAGAGAGGTAGGGAGATCCATTTCACACTGTTTGCCCTGCCCTCAGCACAGAGGGCCAGACAAATGAGAGGTAACCACAAATCCCCCCATTTGACCACTTGTCCAAAAGGGAGGTGAAAAAGTTTAGTGGGAAAAGTTTGACATTTTATCCCAAAACAAATATTAGAGATTATCTGTGGAATTAAATTATCCATATGTACACAGTCTAGGGAATTAACTCCAACTGAAATGGTGGATTATTGCAGAAATTGAAACTAAACCCTTAAGGCACTCCTTTTACTTTGTTCTCTGTATTTTTTACAATGAGCTTTTAGATTATTTTGGCTATCTTGACGGCTGCTTTTCGGTATATTTCTATTCAGTGTGTATTGGTGCACTGCTTGAGCTGGTTTCAACAATTTTTTAAAAAGTATTCCCCTGATAGCCCTAGAAGCAGACAAGTATTACTTGAAGGGGAAAAGGAGATTTCTATTAGGTTTGAGAGTCACAAGTGAACAGAAGAAATTTGAGAAGTATAAAATACTCCACAGACTGCAAATCCAAAACCAAAACATGACTAACAAGATTTTGACAAAATAAAAAACCCACTAGCTTTTCTCATGTCTTTTTGTAAGTGGTACTTTCAGTGAGTTATTTTTTTCTGAACACACACACATATATATATAATATGTATATATAAAAACATACACATAATTTTTACAATTTTCCAAATAACCCAAGATCTGAATACGTATCAGGAAAATTAAGCCAAATAAAAATAAATACGATGTGGTCCTCACCACTGTTTGAAAGCCCAAGAAATTATTAATATTTTAGTGATGGAAGTATATTGAAGGATATATAAAAGCAGTAAGACCATCTCCCTCTTTAGCTTATTATTTGTTATAGCTACTTGTTGGCATATTGCTAACAAATTTGATAAATTCATCTTCTCTCCATATGGCCCTCAAGGAGGGGAACCCTTGAGTAGGGTGGGTGAATGAGGAATCCGGTAGAAAATGACTCCCCTGCCCTTGTTCTTGAATTTTTTGCCCAGCAGAAATGGCAAATATGAGTAGAAGCACTTCCAAGCCACTACCTAGAAAGTTTTGCACATTTTAAATGTCACAGAAGCTAAAAATAAATTGCCTTCACTTTTATTTAAACTACATCTTAGTTTTCCATTGTGAAGTATTTTTAACAATCATACTGGGTTTCATTTTGTAGTATGAACTAATTAAATGATCTGCAGAGGTGGTATTTCCCATGCTTATTTTTATTTCCATAGAACAGGGAAGCACTTTCTGGCTTCCCGTAGAAGAAAGGATAGAATGATATGGGTTCTGTATTATTATATTATGTCCATCTCTTGCCAGTACCTTGGGCCTATTCAAGTGATGAAGAACTGAGACATACAGCTCTATACATTCATTCTGAAATTGGGGTATAAAATTCACATGCGAGTCAGTGATTAAGAGTAATGGCAGCATATTGTAGCAAAGTACTAATAAAAGAATACTTTGAACTTTATCTAATAATATCTAGGTTTGATATTTCTAGTTACTGCTAGGTGGGAATCTAAGACTTACTGAAGATTCTCACAGACTATGACTCATTTTCTCATTTATTGCTTTCTTCAACAAACGTTTCATTGAGTACAGCAACATTTATTGGACAAAGAATTGGCCTCTGCTGGTGAGGTGAATTCTAAGACAGTCATAGTCTTTAGTTTGAATGAGAATTACTTAGAGGACTTGTTAAAACAACTTGTTGGGGCCCACTCCCAGTGTTTTTATTTAGAATGCCCAGTGTATGGCCCAAGAATTTCCTTTTTTAAACAAATTCCCAGGTGATGCTGATGCTGCTGGTCTCAGGACAATACTTTTAAACCACTGCACTAAGCTATTGCCCACATATAGCTTAAATAAGTATTCCTTTAACTGAAATAGGTTATGGTTAGAAACAAGACAAGTGTCTCTTGCTATTTTATTAATAGCATGAATTCATTTTTGAAGGGGTAGCAAGGACGGAGAAAATACATGTTAAGAATATTTTATTTACTCTCTGAGAAACAGATATTTAAACTTACTTTAAAAAGTCATTTCAGGGGCTAAATATTTTTCAGGGATTAGTTGGTGCTGATTGATTACACAATAAAAACACGTCTATAATAAGACCGTAAGATCTTCAAAATCTGTTGTGCAATCTTATTTTTAACCATTCTAGGTCTCAAGGAAGAAGTTTGTACCAAAAAATAAAAAATAAAAAAGTAACAGTCCAAGCAATGATTTCAATCTTATGATCCTCCCAGAGGAGACTTCATTTTGTGGGAGTCAAGAACCTTGAGAATCTGAACTAAATTTCTCAGGCTATTAAGACATCTATGACAGTTCTAAATGGTGCTGTGAAGGCCAAGCCAAAAGGATAATATTCCTGAAGACTGAACTCATTCCCAGGGAGTAGCCAATGTAGTGGGGAGCTTTTCTGGCTTACTTAAATGTTGCAATATGCACATGAAAGGAATGTGCTGCTACAAATCTCAGTCTCACATTTCATGGAGAAGTTTTAATATGTATTATATTGGGTTCTTTCCAAGTTGGTTGTAGTGGTTATGTGAATTTTGCGTTAATTTATTTATATATTATATCTCTGTGGTGTGTGAGTGCTCAAGAAAATATGTGAGAAATATAATCATTAGTATAGTTTAAAAACAGTAAAACAGTTAATATAAGCAAGTTGTAAAATATAGTACAGCAAAATTGTTCCATACATGCTATTTGGAATATTCTAGGAAGAGAACCAGGGCTTCCAAATTAGTTAGCAGGTTTTCCCCCTTACATATGAACAATATAACTAAATATTAATTTTTATTGCTATTTCTTATATAAAATATTTATACTATGCAGATTTTCATGTTCAAATATTTCTTTTTAAATTAATTTAATAAAATATATATTTTCTTCTTTAGAGCTCCTGATTGCCTCTTATAAAATGATGCGATGGGTAGAGGTCATTTCACCAGAGGTGAAGAACATAAAAAATAATTGTTGAGAAAAAATGAAGCATTTTGTACACAATTTTAGTTCCAGTATGGCCAGAAATTGGTAGTTAGCAGAAAAAGCGAAGGAAACAACACAGTTTAATATTGTAGACAGAAGAGTAAAAATGTGAAATAACTTTTCAGTTTATTTATTTTGTTTCTAGGAGACATTATTTTTAAAAACTGTAATTTAAGGAACCTGAACATAAAAATTGTGACATTCTCTAGTTATTTAATGATAAAAATTATGATTCCACAAGAAAAAAAAGGCAACTGTTCAACCCCTTCATAACAAACCTTGCTTACTTTAGGGGTAGTTTGGATTCATGGTTTTTCAGAATATCACTTGAATAATTATTTAATTTAATATATAATATGAATTCTTAATAGAACACTAGATTGCCAATTCCTTAAGAATAAGGATTATATATCAGTCAGTGCTCATCAGTGTGCCTTGTGTTTAGCAAGTGTTTAACAAATCTTTACAATCCTTTTCTGGTTCATAAATGCTATGATTGGGTTTTCATGCACCTATGTGAGATGTGCCTCCCTCAAACCTTGTTATGACACCAGAGTATTACTCGCCTGATGTGCAAAAAAAAATCTTTGTTAATATTTTAGCTATATTTGGGGTAGGCAGACCATGGGGCAAAGTCAGTGTTTCATTCTCCTTTCTGCCCTAGCTGGCTGCCTGATCCGTAGGGCACACTTTCATCATTTGTAAAATGAGGGCAAGAGAATAAATATCTCTAAAGTCCCTTCTACCTCTAAAATCCTATTCTGCATAATCAAATGTTGTACAAGACCACTACACCTTGCACAGAAACATTATATGCATTCAAAAGGTGTAAATTGCAATATGCTTTTTTTGACATGAAACCCTCTCAATTCTGGTTCTTCCCTTCTGCGCTCTGTATTTTTCTCTCCCACTACACCCGATCTTCTAGTTCATCAAGACCTCCAGTCTCAGCTCCAATTCTCCTTGCTTTTTGTTGTACCCAGCTCAGAACTATTGGAATAACATTTCAGCTCCCATCCTTCTGTTAAACTGCCCCTCAGCACCTCAGAGCTGGATCCATACAGCCATTCACGTTTTGGCTCAGGTATTGCAGTGATGATGACCATGGAACAAGAGTTATATAACACCATGGAAGAAGACTTGCGTAATGCTGCTGCTGCAGTGTGTGACAAAGACTCTCAGATGGGCCCACAATACCAGATCGAGATCATTTTACATGCTGCTCTCTGTCTCACATAGTGGCTGTGCCACACCTCCGTTACAATAAATGTGTTTCTCCCTTGTACCAGGTGATCTAGCCTCCTCATTGACAGAAAAACCCAACAACTTCCCACTCATCCACCTTATTTGTTTTTGTCAGATCCCAGAGGAAAAACAAATCTTGTCTCTTAGACACCAGGTTTTATTATTTGAAATCTGTCATGAAATCCAGTCCAATCTACCTCTTAAATAACTGCTAAACAATTCACCCAGCCTCCCTCTCTGCTCACACACTGGTAGTGTGGACTGCAACACTTCTCCCCTTGAGGCTTAACTTTCCTTGATGCTACTGGAGTTCCTTCATGAAAGCAGTGAGGTTGTTGTTTCTAAAATCCTGATTCTTCACCTTAAAATAATTTAATGGCTCTCACTGTATACAGAATAAAGTCTTCAGTAGTGCAGACAGCATCCTCCAGGGTATGGCTTCCCATATCTTTTATTCCAACTTTTATCCACATAAAGGTTTGCTAGCACATACCCCGTGAGGAGTGTGCTTCACCCTGGAGTCTCCTCTCCTGGATCATCTTCATGGACATTTCTTACTTATCCTTCTTGCTGGATTTAGCTTAGGAGCACATCCTGGAAAGTCCCATCTCCCCATCCTCCACAGGGTCATATGCTTCAGACTGTCATCATTCGCAGGGAAGGGATCTGGTCTATGTTATCTTTATATACCCATAACATTGTGCCCATGATCCTTGGGCTCACAACATTCTTGTGGACTGAGTGAATGAAAACATGAATGAATACTACTTTATATATACCTATTTAAGAAAGTTTTCAACTTGCCATCTGTTGCTACTTTGCATGACATAGAAGGAAAGGTGTTGCATCAGTTATCATGGATTCAAAATTATATTTTTATTTTCAAGTGGGCATCCGGCATCAGTTTCCTCATATGTAAAATGAGGATTATTATGATCAATGCCCTAGCTTGTCATATGGGAAGAGGTAAGTGAAAGCACTCTTCCAACATCAGTTATATATGACTGGGAGTTTGTTTCATTCTTCTCTGTCTTAATCATTTTGCATGCTCAATGCCTGACATGTAGTAACAATAATTTTATTTTACTTCATTTAATTTCATTTTATTTATTTATTTTTGTAGAGATGAGATCTCCCTATGTTGCCCAAGGCTGGTCTTGAACTCCTGGCCTTAAACCATACTCTCATCTCCTGAGCCACCATGTCCAGCGACAATTAGTTTGTTGACTTTCAAGTTTTTATTCTTTTTATATCATAGAATCTGACCAAGGATTTTCAAAGCTTTTTTATTTCAAAGTTGGGTTTCTGAGAAACCCACCTTCACATTTACACAGCTATATATATTCTTTCTCTTTCTTTTTCACATATACATTATACAAGTACATAACATCCCTCTTTACCTCCTCACACAAACATACTCAGGTGAGGAATGATCTTAGGTAATTTACAATGCCACAAAATTTATTTGCATTTTAGATAACTTATAGTTTAAATATATGCACGTTTATTAAAAATAAAATCCTTTTTTAACAAGCAACTCACTTACTATGGAAAGTAAAACTATGCAATCTAAATATATTAAAAAATTATTTGAATTTGAGACCCCAAATATGAATGTACAAAATAAATCCTTTCACACCATTGACATGTGTATTTAATGTCTTATGAGCAAGTAAGAGATGTTTTCAATCTTGTGAAACTTACAATCTAGTGAGAAAGGCAAATTGCAAATATGTAAATACTGTAGCCCAAATTTTAGACTTGCCTATATATAATGTTCAAATCTTTGTGATTCAACCTCCAAGTGCTTGGCTAAAAGATGCCTAACTTTTTAAGGGTTTATCTTTCCTAAATAACTTTGAAAATTTCTGGAAATGCTCACGTATGTCCGCAAATGGGTCCTGTTGGTACTCACTTTGGCTGTTGATGACTTTGCAAGTTTTTCCAGCTGCCAGGCGCTCTGAGCTTGGGCTTTAGCTCCTGTGGTTTTTGTCTTGACTTGCTGTCATCTGTGGTGCTCAAAGGGAGTGAGGCTGGAGAGACGTTGCTCTCAATAGCAGTAGACCTTTACACTTAATCATGCTTGATACTTAATGGAGAAGGAGAAAGAATCTTTGAGCAAGGTTGCTCTCATCTCAAAAGGTTACAGCGATAAGGCTGTCGCTCAGAACAGATCCCAATGTGCCTACAGACATTGAGATGCTCAATTGAGGATCTCACATTGAGGGGACACTGAGATGCTGGTCCCAGTCCCTTTTCACAGAAGCACTTGGGGATCAACTGTAAGGGGTAGGCTCAGCAGACAGCCGTCAGCTCTTAGCTCCTTCAGGGTTTGCTTCAACCACAAAGAACCTCCACATCCACGATGGCACCCTTCCCAAGGCAGCCTGTGAGATGAGACAGCCCTATGGGCAACTTTTCTCCCATGGCTCCTTGTTGGGTTGGCCAAGGTTTTGTCAGGTCTGCACTATAGTTAAATTGTTGTCATTGCCCAATCCTGCTTCCTCATTCTTCTTTTCTTTAATGAGCGTCAATCCCTAATAAACATCTTGCACACGAAAAGCTGTTTCCTATCTGTTTCTGAAGAACACCCCTCCCCCTCCCCTTACACCCCTACCCCTGTCATAGAGATTCTGCCCTGAGGTAGCTGCTGCCTTCTCCTTCTGCCGCCAAGCCCACCACTGATTTCATTGCCAGCATCATCTAGGGGTGAATCCCTTTCTATTCCCCCAAGAAATAAAGCTTTTCCAAGAAAAGAATCTTCTGGTGTTCAGTGTTATGCTTGATACCTTGATTCCTCAAAGAAACTCTCCTCCCACACGCCCTGGAGTATAATCCTTTCAATGCGCTCAGGCAGTGGAAAAACAAAAGCTGACAAAAATCAGTTTTCTGCAAGCAATTTCTGCTTTCTCCCTTGCTTGCAACTTCCCCTGTTTAAAAAAGAAAGCCCAGGTCTGTCTAATAGCTTGGAAAGATTTAGTTTGGAAGAAAGGGAAATATAGTGAGAACAAAGCATGTACTGATATCTTAATAAATTATCCTAGTGTTTTAAGCAAGGAACGATCAGTGCCACGTCCATGCTTTAGAACAAGCACTGCGGGAAGAGACTAGAGAGTGGGTTGGGATTGGGTTGGTTTAAGGCAAATGGAGACAAAAAGGGCAGATGTGGAGCTGATGCATTAGCCTGGGTGACAGCGGAGGGAAACCTGGATTACAGAAGCAGCTATGGAGATGGAGAGTAAGAGGCTGAATATAAGGGATAGTTCAGAGGTAGATATGCCTGATTTCAGAACTGGAAGGGGAGGAGGGAGTCAAAGATGACTAAAGATTCTATCTGGATCTAATCAGAAGATGATGATGCCATTAACAGAAATAGAGGCACAGAAAATAGGGCTGTTATGAGGAGAAGAGAATGAGTTTAAAGGGGGAAAAGCAGAATAATTGTTGGCTCTGGGGAAACAATTGGATGGGTAGAGGCTCAAGTGGAGGTTCAGAATTACCCACTGAGAAGCGCTGCTGAATCATATGGACTTGCTTTCTTTAAAGAACATTCTTCATGTGCCAGTGGAGTGATGTGGGTAGAGAGAGTCTTTGTGACCAGAAAGCTCCCACAGTTGGTACATAAAATCAGTTGATGACCTCTCGATTCTACTCTCTTTATAGCTATAACTTGGATATGGGCAGTTCTCAAGAGGTGTCATGAGTTGGTGCTGAGAACAGTAAGCAGATGTTACCTCTGAAAGCAAGACAAGTAGGTATTGGGTTAAGTAGAAGATTGAGAACTAAATTTTTTTTTAGTTCTTATAAGAAAAAAAGACCAAGAAAAAACCCCAATAAATCTCCAAATAGAGTAGAGACTCATTTCCTAACTCATCTTCTCTCAGGAGAAGAGAGAACTGATGAATATTCTATTTCATCATCATTTGGGATCAGATTAAGCTAGAGGAATGGGGTTCTGCAATCCTTTGACATCATTACATTAACAAAAAGAGAAAGCTTTTGACCCCAAATGAAAAATCTTTTTCCTGTCATTTAAATATTAGCCATTAAATCTCTGCTTCCTGGAATCTGAAATAAAAATTCCAAATCTTTTGGAAACATAATTTTCATTCACAACATGTCTTCTTACTAAGATATAACAGATACTGATATGATCATTCACACTTTTTCTATCTGCAATGTCTGATATCATACAGTATTTAGAATATAAAAATATTTGAATATAATATAAAATATTCAGAAAAAAATTTCTGAAAAATTGTAGAGCTAATAATCATCATGGCATTTAAAAAGCTAGTGTTAATTGAGCAATTCTGTGTCAGTTGATCTGCTTTTCCTGCATGACCTTTTATTTCTCATATCCACTTTTTGAGGTAGGTATAATTATTGCCCTTACTTTACAGATGAGAAAAATGAAGCCAAGAGATTTTAGGTAAGTTTCTCAAAGTCACAGGGCTTATAAAGGTGGAAGACAAGACTTATAGATAGACCTGTTTGATTTTAAAACTTTATCTTGACTATACATTATATACCTTTTCTACATGGCACTGAACCTTGAATTTGGACATTTGTAGATTAAAATGTACATCTTGAAAAGTGCTGATGAAATTGTGAAATAAAAGCATTACTTGTTTGTCATAATTGTTGCTAATCAATGTGTTAAAGGAAGACAATATTTTAAGAAATTTGTGTACTTAATGGCCCCCAACATGCAGAGGGTTTTGGTAGAACACTACTTTTTAGAAAATGTAATTGACTCTTTGTGTGGGATAACAAAATTTAGTTCAGTTCAAAAATGTGTCAATTACACACAGAAATACAAAATCATGGATACAGTGACTAATTTTTAAGAACCTTTTAAAAGGCAATTCATAAGGGGCTGTAATCCCATGATTAAAGCTATTTCTTTTTTTTTTTTTACCATTTTGGATAATTGGAATATATTAAACATAGCAAGCTTTTGAAATTTATAATTTTCTACTTAATAGGCTTCTTTTTATAATACTTTGAAATAACTAATTAAAAGCTTAGATACCTTTTTTCCAGGTATGTTACCTCAGAAAAATTTCAAAAGTTACTCTGTGCCTCTGTAAATTGTGACACTTTTCTGGTTAGTTCTTATGCCAGTATAATATAAAAACAGAGGTAGAATGCTTTGAAGTTGGATACTATATTAGTTATAGTAACATCAGACTGTGATTTAAAAAAAAAGACTATGAAGTGTAAGTCTCAAACATGGACTTAGTTCCAGGTTGGTTGGCAAAGTGAGTGAGTCGGGGAACGTGCTCTACTCCGTGTGGCTGTTCAGGGATCCAGGTTGCTGAAGACTGCCATTTTCACCATGTGGCATTGACGTCCAGCTGGTAGAGGGGGAGGAAAAGTCTAGAGGATTTGGAATGGGAGGTTTTAAGAGGCCAGGCTTTTACGATGTGCATATCACTTTCACTCACATTCCATTGGCTGGAACCCAGTTACATGGAGATGTCTTACTGCAAGGGAGGTTGGAAAATATAGTCTGTGTGTCCAGGAGAAGAGGAAATGGGTGGTGGTGTATTTATGGTGATCTCTGCCACAAAATAATGTAGGTTTATGTCCCAACATTGTGACCTCCTGTGAACTTGGGCATATCACTTAACCTTTCTGAGCTTCAGTTTCCTCTTTTATAAAATAGTAAAAATAGTAATTCATACTTTGTATATTTGTTATAAGGATTAAATGTGATTTATCTATGGTGTACTTAGCTCAGTATTTGGCAATAGGAACTACTCAGTAAATGGTAGCTATCTTCTTTTTTTTAAGAAGAAGATACTCAAGTACATTGTTTTGGGTATTATGGTGGGATTTGTCAGAACCGGGTGGGTATGATCCTGGATCAGAAACTACTGAAAAAAAGCCTAAGCAAGGGGCAAATTGCAATGTAGATTTAGATTATCATTATTAAATAATAATAATGATAGCAGCATTCTTTGTATACTCTCTTGATAAAGACCTTTACATAAATTAACTCATTCAATACTCACAATAATCTTATAACGCAAGTGCTATTATTATCCTCATTTCTTGGTTGAGGAGATGGAGATTTAGAGAGATTAAGTAATTTATACAAGTCCACAACCAGAAAATTGTAGAGGTAACACTGGATTCCAGATCCATCTTACTGCAGAGTTCAGGTTCTAAATAACCACAAAAAAGTCAGCACCAGAATCTAGGGTGAAGGACTAGTACTAGGCCACACAGCAGGAGGTAAGCAGAGGGCAAGTGAGCAAAGCTTCCTCTGTATTTACAGCCGCTCCCCAGCACTTGCGTCACTGCATAAGCTCCACCTCCTGTCAGATCAGTGGTGGCATTAGCTTCTCATGGGAGCAGGAACCCTACTGTAAACTGTGCATGTGAGGGATCTGGGTTGCACACGCCTTATGAGAATCTAATGCCTGATGATCTGAGGTGGAGCTGAGGCGATGATGCTAGCACTGGGGAGTGGCTGCAAATACAGATTATCATTAGCAGAGAGGTTTGACTCCATAAGAAATGTAATGCACTTGAGTCATCCTGAAACTCTCCCCCTACTCCCCCACCCCCCCATCCCCCCACCCCATCCATGCAAAAATTGTCTTCCATGAAACCAGTCCCTGGTGCCCAAAAGGTTGGGGACCGCTTGTGAAGGAGATTTATCAAACAAGAATTGAGGCTGAAAACAGAAGTGAATGGAACTCATCAAGAGGTTTTGAAGGGTTGTCAAATTTCTTCAGACAAGGCCAAGAACATTGAAAAGTCAAATTCTAAAACAGTAGGTCTTGTCCTACATGTCTATCTCACAGGATGGATAGGGGAGACCATCATTAGTAACAATAAATTTGCCTAATTAAAATTTTTTCCTAGAGCAAAACAACATATCTCAAAGTATGCGGATGGGTCAGAAAAATACAAATATTTGTATGATAGTGTCTGAGATTTGGGTTATTACTCCAGGGTGTTAGAATGCCACCTAGGGATACTACGAAGTTATGACTGAGGTCCTTATCACCCCTACCAAATCCGAAGGGAAGAAAATCAACACCCCTGCAACCTCATGGCCTCACTGAAAGGATCTGATGTTGGGCAAGACTGGAAATATCTCATGGACAGATGAGTGCCAGAGTAGGGGCTTCCTGACAATGAATGGTTCCCACCTGTGGGGAGTGGGGAGATGCAGTTTGAGGAATATAGGTTTCTCTGGGTTAGGGACTAGTTACCTTTTTTGGAGCTTAGGTTACATGGAGGGCAGCCTCTGCTTGAGCAGGAAGCAGACACCGTCCACAGTGCTTTCTTTGATCCTCTGAAATGGATGTGATCTACCCTGCCTACAGACCCCTAGATACTTGGTATGTAGTGCTCTCTCCCTTAATTGTATACACACACACACACACACACGCACACACAGGGACTTTTCATGGCATTCAAACACATATGCACACACAATCATTTGCAGTTCTGTATGGATGTGATTCAAATGGAGGAAGAAAATCAGATTTCCAGCAACATTTTGATGCTGGATAAAGGTGAGGTTTGGTTTGGGGATGGAGGTAGAAGGAGGAAAAAAAAAAGGACAATAGGTAACACTAATCAAGCAACTTCTGCCTGCTGGAAGGTGGCATATCTTGGATGAAAATTTTCAAGTACTGCACATAATCTTGCAACATATTTCAAGATTGGTAATAATGCTCCCATTTTTTAGTTCCCAAACAGATGCAACAAACATCATCACCTATTATTATAATAATAATCCATGGTTTATTTTTAATAAATAAAAGCTTTTGCTCCATTTTCCGCTCAGAACTTTTCTTAAAATACACACACACACACACACACACACACACGTACACACACAAAGTGTCTATGGATTTTAAGGATGCCAATGCAATTGGCTTCTTTTCCATTTGCAATTTGGAACTAAATAATGCATAATAAAAACAACAGCAACAACAGCACTGAAACAAATGCCACAAGGAGGGGGTGCTTGCCATTTGAAGCACAATAGGAGCTCTGTAGCTAATGGGACCAAGCTGTAACTCTCTTGAGCTATACTTGAGCTAGATATATCCCCGTGGAAAGTAGCAATTACCTTCAATCTCCCTGATCTGAAGTAATCCTTGCTACATGCGTCCCTCATTGTGAGTGATGAGGCCCACTGTTTGCTGAGTCTAAAACCAAATGATCTTTCACAAGCAAAATTTAAACTTGAAATAGGATTCTCTGGCTCCCCATTCTGAGTCTATTTTTTCCCGTGTACTTTATACATTCCCAAATCAGGTTCGGGCTGGCTACAGATGGTGCTGGTGTGTAATGAGAAGGGCTCTGAAGCTGCTCCAGCTCCCAAGGGAGGATTCGGTAATGGAACTAACTATGTATTGTCCACCTTATATACTAGATTTGATTTTGGACTATTTGCCCAACTGTGTTTGTTTATTTCTCAGCACTGGAGGGCTTCCATTAGCTCCGGGCTGATTGAACATAGACTATGGAGTAAGAAGGAACAGAACATTTTTTCCCCCTGAATGCTGATGTAATCCCTTTTCTTTTACTGACAACTGAGTAATGTTTGCCATTGGAAACTGTGTTAGAAATGAGCTGATATTTGCAGTCATTAGTGGAAAAGAATTGTTTTGATCTCGGGGAACAAAGTGAGCATTATTTTTTGGATGACAATGTTTCAGAAGTTTGTGCTTAAAACTTGTGTATTCAAGACACTGAAAGGGAAACTGCTAACATTTTTAAAGCTGAAAGTTACCTTGTTTCAGTAAATCAAAAGATTAATATTTAAGACCTCATAAATTTTGCTCACAGAGCATAGCCAAATATTATTATCATAACGAAAACCAAAACCTCAACTCAGCAAATTAGTCACCAAAGACCACATGTAAATTGACATTTTAGTTTTTTAACTAATGGAATCATTTGTCATTTTACTGAAGTAGTTCATTACAAAAATAAATTAAGAATGAGTAAATTGTAGTCATAGCAATCATGATGAAATTATTAGCAATCACATTTACCGGCATGAAAGTTTTTTGCATGCTTCTCATCAGATGTTATTCAAAATAACTTTGGAAATAAGCATCAATGTTATATCAAGGTTTATTTTTTAATTAAAAAGAGCATAGTGGAAGAGAGAAAGTTGCTAATTAACAAGGGATGAAAAATGTCTTTCCCTTTCAAATGTACACAAGTTCAACTATGCAATTCTAATATCAAAATGAAGAAAATGAGAAATCTCTCTACTACCTTAACTAGTAAAAAGAAAATTAGAAAGCAGAGACCAGCTCATGCAGTTTCTAAATAAATGAAAAGGAAATTACATTTCTCTGGGTAAATATTTACTTCCTAAAGCGTGCCAACAAAAGCTACTATTTTAGAAATGGGACACAGTAGTAACTAACTTGTACTTAGTTGATTTAATTGGAAATGTGCTGTTTTTCCTTTTAAGCCTTTACTTTAATTGTAGAATAAGGAATTTTCAATCTGATGTTCTAATTGCACTTGGGATCTGGTATCCTGTGTACATATATATTGATCTATAAGGTGGTTTCGTATGTACCAGTGAGGGCCAAATTAGGAAGAACATCTAGCCTATTTTTACTTCGGTATTTTCTAATAGGACATTTTTGTTTCTAGATTTTTAAAAATAATTTTTATAACTAACACTCAATTTATGCAGATAAGCATCATGCCTCTGACTTAAAATTTCAATCAGTAAAATTTCAAGTGCAAAAATGTAAAAAAATTGCATTTTAAAAATTTTATAAAATGTAATTTAATGCTCACATGCAGAAAAATATTTTATTGGCTAAAAATCACTTCTATCTCTATGTACACTGAAACATTTCCCCAAATGACTATTGTATTTGGAGCTAATGTTTGATTTAATCAGTTGTTATGATGAGTAAGATAAGACAAATTCTCTTCAAATTTGCTTGTGCATCTAATTAGATATATGAAGTAACAAGCATTGCAACTGTTATTATTTTTCTTCACAAAAATGAAACATTTGTGATGCTTTTAAAGTAGATTCAATAGTATCCAATGTTTATCTGGTTATGATTTTTTATTCCTCATTTAAAAAATAATTTTGGACCGGTAAGACTCAGTCATCAGGGATAGTAATTGGAACTGGCATGATCTGGTTTAAGAGTTACTTTCCAGTGAATTTAGAAAAAGACAGTGTTATGGCCAGATAGTGGCTATAGGTTTTTAAAGTCCAATGGTCTAGCCGCCTAAAAGGAAGCTGGAGAATGGAGAACTGGAAGAAGGGAACATGATGAACAGGAGGACGAAGGAGATGAAAGAACAGGAGGAGCAGAGGATGGGAGCTTGAAATCCCATAATGGGTTTGAGACAGGCTGTTTAACAGCAAACATACTTCTTGTGTCTTCCTTTCACTTAGAAACAGTTACAGCTGCTTCTTCATTTATGTTTTTAAGATTCCCTAGAAAACTGCAGCATTCCTAAGGAATCTTAATCCCTTCTTAAAGTTGCAAGAATTGGGTAATAGCTTTGGGGCAATGCTCAGCTGTTTGAAATTCATACAGTTTTCCTATTAGTTGAAAGAAGAATCTCTCTCTTTCTCTCTGTCTCTTTCTCCTGTCCCTACACACACACATATATATATATAGATAGATTCCTATATAGGAACAGGGAAGTAGACAGTAAGAGATAATTTATTTAATGTATTTCGTTTATAGATAATTTAATATATTTCCAAGTTTTGTTTGTAAACCAATCATCTAAGAGGAAACAATGTTAAGAAACAAATATATCAGAGTACTTTCTCAATTTATGAATCTTAACATTTATAGGTTGAAAAGAAAATTGAAATGTAAATTGATAACACTTTGCCATAATGACGTCATGCAAAAAATAAAAAAGCTTAGATGCTTTGTGACAATTTCTTTCTAAGAAATTTATAAAGGAGGTGGATTTAAATACACTTCGATTCACAACATTTTAGAATGCAACACTTGAACAAGTTGATTTATTTTTTTCAGAGTTGAATGAAAAATTTGTATTTAAAAACATTCTCTGATTATTTTTTATTCTGTCAGTGGGAATTTTGTGTGTGGGGGGGTGCCCACGCACATATGCATGCATGTGTACATGTGCACACGAAGCTACTTTGGGGACCTCATGCAGTAAGTTACAATGATGGAGCATGACAGTCAGAATAGCACACACTATTAGCTGGACCTCAACTCTATTACAGTGCTATGTTTGGTGACATAGAATCAAGACACTCAAGGATACAAGGTCAAAGGTAGCAAAACACTACATTAATCTGTTCTCTTCACAAGATACCAGTGTATCTCCATGTAAAATACAACATTTGCTGTTTAATTATGAGAAATAAATGCACAGGTATATTATTTAACAAAAAGAAAAGATTAAAAAAATAGTTGTCTCTTAGTTAAAGATTTGTAAATAGTTTTTTTCTAGCTCTTACTGTTTCTCTCCCTTTATGACCTCTAGTTATTACTAGAATTGCTCATGATACTGTAAATTGACTTGAAGGCCTGTATTCATTCATTTCTTGTTTCCTGATTGCCCACATGAAAACAACATGAAAAAATCAGTCTAAAATAAACAAAATTAACAAATAACTTAGCAATGCAATGCACACTTTATATATCACATATGGACTAGGTGACATAATACGCAGAAACTATTTTGAATTGGTAGGCCACAGAGCATTTACATTAGTTTTTATAACAAACAAACTTTGATAGAACTAAATAATTTAATTGCTTAATATGACTTCAAAGTAAATGATCAAATTTAGGGAGTATGTTTTATTGTGGGGTTGTTATACCAACTCCCCATTCTTAAAGTAAAAAAGAAAATTGGTAAAATAAAATATTCAGCCACAATACTTAACAAAGATCTGTTTTACTAAATTTGCCACTGATAAATATTCCTAATAGCAGAAGCTGCTAACTGATCAAATAGTTCTTAGGGATATGCATAAATGATATAAAGCTATTAGACTTATGAGGCTTATTTAATTTTTACACAGTTTTCTAAATGACACAAACCATAAAAATCATAAAAACTTATTTTTAATATCTTAAATTTTGGATGATTATGTGATCTAACTTCTTATCCTGCCTAAAGAGACTAGAGAAATGTGTGGTAATTCATAGACTAGTATGGTAATAGATGAATTTCATTTTAAAAGGTGCTCCTAGATCTTTGTACATTCCCTGTTTCTATATTCTCTATATTCTCTCTATACACCCCATGGTTAGGTCTCGGAGAAATAATTCACAAAGTCTACCATTTTGAAATGCGAGGATGAATGTATCCTAAATATTAATAGTTCAGCTGGTGCTATGCAGTTATTATATCTGGTGAAAATAGGCTTTAGCCAAAGCAACCTCAAAAAAATAAATAAATAAAATAAAAGAAGAATCAAATCCCTCTGAAATTCTTTCACATGGTCACTACCTTTAACCTCCCTGCCACAGTACAAAGTTACTCTGTGTCCTTCACTTCTCTGGTTACGACAGAGCTATTTTCTGAGAACCGATTCATAACAAAGAATTTTCGTTTGTGAGAGCTGTGCCTAGACTGACGCCATGGGCCTTTCCCCACCCCAAGAGCCTTTTGTTTTGTGCCAGAAGAATTGCTCCATTCATGATCCCCACAGATGCTTGGCCTGGAGGCAGAGAAAGTCAGTAAAAACAACAAGAAGCCGAGTTCTCCACCAGCCTAGGGTATCATTATCTACACAAGAGATGATGAGTTTGTAATGAAGTTGACGAGGCTTATTCAGACACTCGCAGATTGGCAAAAGGATAAAAAGTGTCTTCAATTTTCGTGTTGTCTGATGTTGAAGTTAGCTGTCATCCGGCACTAGATTAGTCACACTTTGAGGCAGGGCTTTGGAGAAGGGGTCAGAACAAAGCTACTGTACTACGGTATTTCACAGTCTGAGGAACAGAAGCATAATAAATGTGCTCTGTAATTTAAATCAAGGCGCTGCTGTGGGAAATCGCTGCCTCTTTCACTGGAGGTATTAGTGTTGTGCACTGTGCTTCTTGACATCGCATAACATATAAGAAGTCTGCACAACTTTGCTCTTATAATTGGTATGAAGGCAGTGATTATATTGGATGAGGCTCTTCTGAATTCAGCAAAATAAAGACTCCCTCGTCACAGAGGATACATTAGATTATGTGTGTTTTATGCTTTTTTAATTCAATTGAAAAATTGGCTAAACATGAATGAAATTTTAATTGGAAACATTTCACACTTTGGCAATATAGATGGTATTTGATAACTGTTACTGTTTTCTATTCAACAGGGAATTCTTAGAGCGGAATAAAAAAATACTTTAAGTAGAATCACAAATTAACCATTTACCACAATCAAATCTGTGGAGTTACAGGGAAAAAAAATCCCCTTAAAATCCTAACAAAGCAAACTTTTGATGAAGGTGATGTTACACATTTTAGGGGGAGGGGGCAATGCCAAGATTTAAAGATAGCCATTTAATTTATAAATTAATTTCAAACGTTCATTAAAAATGTTTCAAAGATGTAGAAACAGTATTTTGATTTTAATTTAAAATGTCAGAGCTTCAAATAGATGTGACTGATCAAAATACTTAGAAAAATCAAATGAGAACTGTTCTACAAAATGTTCATAATAGAGCAGAGCCCTAACTTTCAAACATTTAAAAGCTTAAAATGGAAAGCTTTGTCTAGAGACACTCACTTGGATGAGCTCAGAGCTTCACATTACTCACTGTTCCATTCTCAGAAATAATTCAGACTTCGCTTTACCTGTAGTCTTCCACTGTAAAATATGAAACTCACGAGCTATCTCATTGTATATGAATGTTTCTCACTCCCTCACACTCCTTGTTCCAGTTGGTTGGGTCAGAGAAGCGATTTCACTTGCTGGTTCTCAGACCGTCCAGCCATGTATGCAGGGGATAGTTTGCCAGCCAATGGTCCATGAAGGATGTGGGTGGAGAGGAGGAAGAGGGAGATAGTTACTTTTTTTTGTAATGGGAACTTCTAGATCTAACAACCATCACTAAAGGCTGCTCCGTTCATTGTTGCTTACTGTTCACTTTCTGATCTATTAAGATCACCTTGACTCAGCAGATCTGTAGCCCAATGGAAGAAAGAAAATAAAGACATTGGAGGAGGCTTTGTTGAAGATCCCTAGTCTTGATGCTGATTATCGATCAGGTGATTAAGGCAGATGAAGAGGTTTTTTGAAAGCCGAAGCCTCTGATTGTGTCTCTCTAGTGTGCCCCGAAAGGGGTTGGGAAATCAATACCCTCAATCACAGCGGAGAGCGTTTCTCTGTCAGTCACGCGGGCTGAAGTGATTAGAATTGAGTCATAAGGCAATGAATAACTGGCACTGGCTTCCTGCTCCTCTTTTTCACTTCATAGACAGCCTAATGAACTCTCTAGGATGAGGGGACAGACTCACAACTCGTGTAGCACCATTAACATACCATCAGATAACAGCAAACCCCTAGGTTAGAGTCGGAATTAGAGATATTAATTTCAATCTATTGCCAGACTGATGCCAGGTAAAGCTTCAACCTACCAGGCAAATGTAAAAAGGTAGCTGTGTGGATAACAGCACAATCTCTTTTCTCTAATGTTAGCAGATTTAAATACACTTCTATGCTTAATAAGATGGTCAGAAGCCACGTGATCAAACCATTTACAAAATGGCTTTACAATAAAAAATGACACTTCTCCCACATCTCAAATGTGCTGAAAAATTTTCCAAAATTCTCCAAATTGAAATATTTTTAAATATTAATTTTTTTTGTCCACTCCCAGGAATAATTTGTTCTATTTCACTCAAAATAACCATGCTGTTGTGTTTCTGGGCTCACAATGGCTTCTGGAAAATATGCTACCCACTCTCAGCCTTGGGCAAAAAACCACACATACTAATATCTGAAATCCGTTAGATGTGGGGTACAGAGTGCCCTCAATCCCTGAGACTGCAACCGCTGAGCAATACTGGGTGTCACCATTGATCCTTTGAGTAAAACTGCTTAACGTATATATGATTCATGACTATATGCAACCAAATACTAACCTTCCACAAAACAGATTTTTGTCTGACAACAGACATGAGTATAGGTTCCGGAGAAAAACAGCATGGCATAGAACAAAAAGCAAGGCAAAATTACTAACAACATCTTAAGTTAATTGTCTTCTTTACTAACTAATCAGCTTATGTAGCCTCACTTATCCTCTTGGCATCCTGAGTTTGCAAGTGGTGTCCATGAGGTTAGAGTATCTAAAAGCCCTGAAGTTAGTGAAAGTAGCTCTCCTATTATTACTAGCTGTTATAATTTATGTGCCTTTGTGGCAGTCTTTGCTATTGATCAGAGACTTTTTCTGTGTAATCATGATGCAACTTTCATTCTCAAATCCATTGACTACAAGACATCCTCCACTGTGTGCCAGTTCTCTTGTCAGGAATGCAATTTGCAGGAGTAAAGATGGGCCAGCCTGTGGGCTACTCCTTAAAGTTTAACTTTCCTGATTTCAAGGCTCATGACAGGAGGAGTTTAAAAGGACTTACGGAGTTCTTTTTTAAAAATGTAGTCTTGTAGTTCCATAAACTTATATGATTAGAAGAGGATCAAATAAGTGATCTGGTTCAACCAATGGCCTACAATCACAAAATACCTAGACCATCACAAACTGATCATGTTATGCCACACTGTGAAGAAGCCTTAGGAGAAAAGATTATATACCTCCCTTAGTGATATTCTCCAGTCTTTCAGTTGGGAAGTTTTTATGCACAAAAATATTTTTCCTCTTGTTTCACTTCCTGCAAAGATAAGACAATATGGTAGAGTGTAAGCAGCACAAGAATGGCAGGACGAAGACCAAAGTTCTACATAATGATTCTTCTACTTTTTGTGAGACTAGGAGTAAATAATTTCCCCTCTCTATACCATAGTTTATTTATCTAAAGTAGAATTCTTATTGCTTGGGCTACCTTGATATAATTAGACAGGAACAGAAATATATATTCACTTATATATAAAATTATATGTATATACATATAATTTATAAATTCTAAAGTATAATGTACATTTAAACAGTTATGTTAATGAAAATAAAATAGGCCAGTGTCATCACACTAATAATAATATCTCATTCTCATTGAGCAATTATTATGTGGCAAGTACTTTCATGTGGATTGTCTCATTTAATTCTCATAGTAGCCCTATGAGATGGGTACCATTGTCTTCATTTTACCTATGAGGAAACTGAGGCTTGGAATAAGTGGCAGATTGAAGGTTCCATAGCAAGTGTTGGGGTTGAAATTCAAACCCCATGTGGTTGATTTCATAGCCCAGAGTCTTAACCCCTCTGATATTCTACCAATTCTGGAGATAAGCAAGAGACAGTGTGAGATCATAGGAAGAATGTGGGCTTACGAGTCTGATAGATAAGCCCTCAATATGCCTTTCTGCCACTAGCTATGTGACATTGAACTAGTCACTGAAACCTTCTCATCTTTAAAATGGGGTTAATGCTAGCCATTTCACAGATGGGTATTACAAAACTGTAGGAGGATTAAATGAAATAATATCTAAACACAGCACAAAGCCTTAGTTGTTCTATAAATGGCTTCATTTATTAATAGTAAAGGATATCAGCCTTAAGACTGACCTCTGTGAAAAATGTGTTCAACATGCATCAAATGAGAGCTCTGAATATCTGACCCTATACCTAATGTTGCAATTAAGACACAGATCTGCCATGAAGAGCTTACTATCTAGCGATACCAATAGGGTATCCCTTCAGGTTGACTCTGAGTTAAGGACAACATCTCCTCATTACTTTAGATAGTGACTTAGACACAGTGGATAGTCAATAATGTAATATCTGCTGAATGAATGGATGGAAGTTTAGGGAGCATCTTCAATCTAGCAAGACTTAGATTCAACTTTAATGTCCTCTGAGGCACAGATTGAAAAAGTTTCAATATTTTTAGCACTACTTTCTTTTTTTCATATTACAAAGTAAGATTGATTCAGAATTTGATAGACCACTAATACCATGCCCCACTACCTTTTGGGGTTTTCTAACCCTATTTATGTTATTAGTAGCACTAAGGATTAACATGGTCTAAATTTTTTCTGCTTTATTTATGAGACAGAATCTCCATGAAATGGAAATTTAGACTAATCTGATTTTGAAAAAGATATAAGTAGTGGTAAAAATAAAAATTTTTAAACTGTTACAATTTAGTACTGGACAATCAGAATACATGTTAGATCAATTAGAATGAATACCATCTGAAAATAACCATAGTAGCCTTCCTGGTGTTTTCTTACTAAATACCAGGCCTAAGTATAAGTACCAAAATGGAACAGCAGTTAGCTTTGGATGGTGGTGTTACTGATGGTTTCAGTGTTTCTTCTTAGCTCTTTTTTCATTATCATCCAGAGGGTCTACAATGTAAATACATTCACTTTGTAATTAGAAAAAATAATAAAAATAATATTTTAAAAGTAAAATAAATAGGCTCAAAGAGCAAACTCCGATTTTAAAAAATGTTATTAGGATTTAATATCTGCCTTTAAATAAACAAAACTACCATATTAAAATTCAAGATAAAAAACCCAAATTTTTTAAAATTTAAAATTCAAATGTCAATTAATGAAGGTTAAGAAGTGGAAGCAGAGAGATAATGCCTGAATATATTTACTTTTGTGCTTATCTTCTCTGATTATTCATTCTCATTCACTGATGTAAAGTTCAGAATTGTCCAGGAAATTATCTTTAAAATATTACATGTGATGGCTTTATCAATCCTTTTTTGTAGACTGTCATCTTTAATAAACTGTTCTTTTCCCACTTTCTATACTCCCTTTCCAAACTTTTTTGGCCCTTTTCTTTAGGAAAAAATGAATTTTATTTATTTATTATCTTGTTTTATTGATTATTTAATTATTTTTCTATTGTTTTCCTGCCATGTTAAAGTCAGAAGGATGAATATTTCATTTACTTTTCTAACAGCGAATTTGTTTTAATTTCTTTTTTTAATGTATTTTTTGGATGTATTATACATTTACGCAGTCTCCAAATCCCAGTAGTATAAAGGTGTATAGACTGAAAAGTCTAGATTACTCAATTTCTGACCTTTCCTTTTTTTTCAGCAATTACCAATAAGTTCCTGCTTCCCTAAACCTGCCAACATGTCATCTTGGATTCGTTCATATTTTTATAACCCCACCAGAAAATACTTTGAATTGTCCTCTGTCTGTTTATTTTCAACTTTCAGTCTTTCATATGGGTTAAGGATTGCCCTTTGGAAACCATTCCAGAGGGGATTGTCATTGGTCTTTCAATTAAAAAGTTTGTCTAGGGGTGATCTTTCCCTCTCACCTCAAAATAATATCTCACCTCTCATCTACACAAGATGCTATGTCTTTCACAGGTGTTCCACGTCATTTTGCCATTTCCTGTTCATTTATTTATTTATTTATTCATTCATTTTAATAAATATTTATTAGGCAACATCTCCCAAGTGCCTCCCAAACACTGTACCTCAGCAGTTTACAATCTCATAGGGAAAGGAATTCTGTTATGGGATGGCAAGGGCAGTGATGGGTTAAGTATGAATGCTTCTTATAAAGAAGGAACATCTAACTATGTCTCAGAGCAAGGGGAATTCTCCCAAGGATAGATGATCTCTGAGCTAAAGAGCTAGGTAAAGTTAGCAAAGTAAAAAGACAAACGTGTGTGTGGAAATCAGATCAGGAGGAGGAAACAGCATATACAAAAGGGCAAAGGTGATTGAGCATGGAATATTTAGGGAGCCATAATATGGCTGTAGTTCCATGATATGGTTGTTACGTAAAATATTGGAGGGGGAAGGGATAAAAGAAGTATATTGTGAAAAATCAGGCTGATGAGACAGTTAAAAGCAAGATAATGAGGGCTTTGTAAAATATATTAAGGAATTTGGACAACATACTGAGAGTAATGGAAACCAGCATATTATCTTTAAGCCTGTAAGATTTGTATGCTGGAGAAACCATTTTGTCTATGTGAATAGTTTGGAATGGAGAAGAGGTGGAAGCAGGAGACTAGTTCTAAGTCAGTTGCATGAATCCAGCTGGGTGATGAAAGGAGACTGAACTAGAGAGTGGAAAAAAGAAATGGACAAACATGAGAGAAATTTAGGAAACATGTGCATCCTAGGCTTGGACAAATGAGTAGGAAGTAGCACACCTTCTTTGAAAGAGATAACTAGGAGGCAAAGGAGCTGAGCAGGGTTGGAGCAGATGAAGTCAGCATTAGAATTATCTAGTCGGAGGTGTCTGTGGGAACTCCAAGTGGATTTGTGAGTGTAGGGCTGAAGACGCAATGTGGGGGGTCTTGGCCACAGTCACAGATTTGGGGTCATCAGAATATGGGTGATAAGTGAGGTGGATGTGCATTAGTGGGCTGGGAAGACTGCACAGAAGGAGAGCTAGGATAGAGTCCTGATAATGTTTTTCAGAATGGCAGAGAAACATCAAAGGGAAGAATTTTTGTTGATCCTACACATTGCCTACCTGGGTCAAAAATTACTTATGAGAGTCATAAGCCAAAAGATGCTATGGGATTAGGATATATTTGGCCTAGTTGTGCCTGAATGGAAATATTCCCCAGATCATTTGATAAGAGCGTTACACTAAGTCTTGGTACTCATGTTAAAGTGTTGTATGTGTTCTGTTTTGTATAATTCATTTTATGTTTTATTTATATCTCAAATAACTCCAGAAAAGATAGGCTATACAAAACAGAGGAATGTAAAATAAAATTTGACAAAAAACACTTATAATAAATTGAAATTCACATTTAGGGAGGAGAGCCCAAGTGAGGATTTTCTAATGGCAGATACATGGAAGTCATATATATTTAGTTTGAATTTGATTATGATTGTGTCTGAAAATCTGGGTATTATTTATTTGTATTTAAAATATTTTCATTATTGTTTCTTTTAATAAAACAACAAATTCTTCCATTTTACAAAATAATACATGGACATTTTGGAAAATTTAGAACACAAACTAAAAGTAGAAAATAAAATCCACCAATAAGTCAATGATACTGTAGTATAAATTGTATGAGGTCAGGAATTTTTGTCAATCTTGTTGATAATTGAATCTCTAATATCTAGAACAGTGTCCGACACATAGTAGACATTTAATAAACATTATTAATAATTGATTAAGAGGTGTCATGGTTCGACATTTTATGGTACTTGTTTAAGAAATTGCATTTCAAAAGTAGGAGTCACTTAGTAATGCTTTCCATTCCCACAAACATTTATGGACTGCCTCTGTATATTCTAAGCACTTTATCAGTCATTAGGATTAGTTGCAAATAAGATAATAATGGCTTTTTTTTTCTTTAAATTGTCAGAGGCTTATTGGCTTCTACCTAGCTAATCATGGCTTGTTTTCACTTTCCCCTGATCATACACTTCCCGCCATTATTTTTATTCATTCAACAAATGTTTACTGCCAGTCACTATTCTAGGAACTGTGGAAACAGCAGTAAAATAAAAACAGATCAAGTCTCAGACATATGAGGCTTGTGTTCTAGATGTGGGAGACACAGATGACAAATAAAGAAATGCAGACATATCAAGTGGTAATATATGCTGTGAAGAAAAAATAGTACATGGCAAGAGGACAGAAAGTGACGGTTGAGGGGAAGGCACTATTTTTAAATATGTGAGTAAGAGGAGGACTCTCTAAAAAGGAGACATTTGAGCAGTGGCTGAAAGAAAGTACAGAAATGAACCATGTACCTAATAGGGAGAAGAAGATTTCAGGCAGAATAGACATGTGCATAGCGTGTTTGAACATCAGCAGGTGACAAATGGGCCTGGAGCCCAGGAGTGGGTTAATAAGAGCTGCACTTGCAGATGTAGCAACATATGTAGAACATGTGAGGAGACTGTAAAAAGTTCACGAAAAAAATGGAATTAAAAGATGAAAATTTAAAAATATATAAACTTTATTTCTCGACATAAGTTCCATCAAAGTCAAGACACTTTTGTAAGTGTTGATACCAGCCATTTAGACCATCCCTAAAGAACTGGGAGTTCTGGAAATTGAATCACGTCAATGCAGTCTTTTTTTTTTTCTTCTTCTTCTTTTTTTTTTTTTTTACACATTATGAACTGAGGAAAAATGGGTGTCCTTTAAAGATTTTTTTTTAAGATTAGGCAACAAAAAAGAAGTCAGAAGGAGCCAAATCAAGACTGTAAGGTGGGTGCCTAGTGATTTCCCATTGAAACTTGCAAAATTGCCCTTGTTTGATGAAAGGAATAAGCAGGAACATTGCAGTGCTAGAGAAGGACCCTCGTGAAGATTTCCTAGGTGTTTTTCTGCTAAAGCTTTGGCTAATGTTCTCAAAACACTCTCATAATAAGCCAATGTTTTTGTTCTTTGGCCCCCCAGAAAGTTGACAAACTTTTCATACAGCATCAATAATTTCACCAGTCTTCCACCCAAGCTTCACCATAAATTTGACATTTGTTCTTGCTTCAATTTTAGCAGAATTCATATTGCTCTGATAGGAACCTTTTTCAAACTGATGTCTTATCCTTCTTAGTGCCTCAAACTAGATCCTGTTCAGATGTGTTAAAACAAGTTAGTATGAGTTTATTTTGGTACAAAAAAGATTTGAAATCCATGCATGTTTTTTTCATAATACACATTTTCCACGAACTTTTTGAAGACCCCCATAGGGACCTGTAGGCCCTGATAAGCACTTAGAATTCTATTCTGTGTAGAATAGAAAGCAATGATACAATTTGAACAACAGAGTGACATAATTCAATTTATGTTTCAAAAACATCACTATGTCTAGTATGTTAAGAAGAGATTCTAGGAAGACAAGAGTGGAAGCAGGGAGACCAGTTAGAAGGTAATAAATAGCCCAGGAAAGAAATCATGGTGACTTGGATTAATAGAGCCATGGTGAGGGTTTGAAGAAGAGGATATATTTGAAAAGTAAAGGTGACAGACTTTTGTAGTAAATTACACATGAGGCATTAAGTAAACAGGGTAGTCAAAGGTTTTTGATTGATAACTGAAGAATAGAGTTACCACATACTGAGAAGGGGACCACGAGGAGAGGAACTAATGACAGGATAGAGAAAAATCAAATTTAGCTTGGGGCTTGTTAAGTTTGAAATGTCTGTGGGATATACAGGGTATTTGTAAGTGGGTCACTGAACATTCACATCTGGAATGCCAAGTCGAAGTGTAAGCTGGAGTTTATATTACAATTTGAGGGACAGCCATCACATAGATGGCTTTTATAGTCATGGAATAGATAGGGATTGAGAGAGAAGATAAGACATCTGAGAAATAAGCCCAGTGTCACTGAAACACATACAGATTAGGAAGATAAGGAAGATTCTGCCAAGATATTTGAGCAGGATTGAGCTGTGAGGTAGGATGAGAGTCAAGAGAGAATTACAGAGAACAATGTGAAAAAGGCATTTAGACAACAGAGAGTAATCAACTTTGAAATTAGTGGTGATAGATAAGTAAAATCAAGACTGGGGATCAATTATTAGATTTGGCAATGTAGAGGTCAAGAGAGGTTTTGGTGGTGACATGAAAATGAAAGACTAATTGGAAAAAAAGAAAGTGCAGGTGGGAGGGGGAGGAAGGGATGGGTAAATTCACACCTAAGGGGTGCAGTGTGCACTGTCTGGGGAATGGGCACGCTTGTAGCTCTGACTCGGGCAGAGAAAAGGCAATACATGTAACCTAAACATCTGTACCCCCGTAATACTCTGAAATAAAAATACATAAATAATAAATAATGAAAAATAAACAAATAAAGAGAAAGTGGAGACATTGGTAATTCTTGGTAATTCTTTTGAGGAGTTTAGTTCTAAAAAGAAGTAGAGAAATAGAGTATTGTGATAGCCTCCTAACTGGTTTCCCTGTTTCTACTCTTGTCCCTGTGGTTAGTGAAGGTAATGTTAGCTGCTCTAACAGACTAACTCAAAATCTCAGTGGCTTAACGCCACGTTAATTTATTTGCTGCTCATGTAGTGCCTAAATTAGTTAACCCTGATTGGTGAGCCGTTTCTCTCCTGGTAGGATTTAAGTGCTCTTGCTGAGCTATTACCTTGAAAATAAAACTTCCAATATCATTGTTGTTGTCTGCATCCACCTGGGAAGGGTAAATATGGAGAATGACACATAGGAGGTTTTTGTGGGACAGACTTGAAAGATCCGTACATCACTTCTGCTCACACGTCATTGACTACAAATTAGTAACATAAGCACTTCTAAATGTAAGGGAGACTGAGATGCTTACGCTAACTGCGTGCCCATGAAGAAGAAAAAACAGGTTTGGTGGCCAGCTAGCAGTCTGTGTCACATCCACAGGTACCCATCCCACTATTCTGTCTGTGACTATGCTGTTTGCTAAAGGAAAAGATCCAGTAGAAAAAGAAACATTAATGACTTCACAGTAACAGGCTCCAGAGTAAAATCCTTGAGAAATCAAGAAAGCCTGGGACGAGGGCCAGAAGTGGAGGGGTTGGTCCTGCGCTTCCTAGGAGCATGGATAATTCATTCTTTGTATTACTAGGGAACTGTAGAGCATAAGGTTGGCAGATTTGGAGGAAGAGTATGGAAAAGTTAATGAGAACTCAGTTCTTTGCCTAAAAATACATTTGAATAAGTCACTATTTCTGTTTCTTATCAAATTTTTCTGGAGCAGGTTGAAGACCAAGAGGTTGGGTAAGGTTTTATGTTTTAAAATTGTGTGTGCCAGTAAGTCAAAAGAACATACATAAAATACATGAAGATAAATACTTCAAGAGCTCTTAATAAACCAAGACCAAAATTTGTCACACTTCAACCATAGCACAAACAATCCACATAAAGAAAATTTAAAACGATTATTTCTTTTTCAGGCCTTTATAGTGTCATTTACCAAATCATTGTTGAAACTCAACACTAAATGGTGTCCTCATGCATAAAGAATATGTATTTCTCTTATCATACTCAACTATTTATTCTTTTAATTTATCATCTGATAACTTTTGATTTTAAAGTGAATATGAAAGGAGCCATCTTAAATATAAGCCTTCAATATACAGAGTAAAGATTGTTCATAGTGATTTAAAAATACCAAACAACTCAAACAATTCAACATCAAAAAAACAAATAATCTGATTTAAAACTGGGAAAAAAATCTGAATGGAGTTTTTTTTTAAAAAAGACATACGAGTGGTCAAGTGGTATATGAAAAAATGCACAACATCACTAATCATCAGGAAAATGCAAATTAAAACCACAATAAGACATGACCTCACACCTGGTAGAATGACTATTATCAAAAAAAGGAGAGATAATGAGTGTTGGCAAGAATGTGGAGAAAAGTAAACCTTTGCACATTGTTTTTGGGAATGTAAATTAGTACAACTATGATGGAAAACAGGGTGAATGTTCTTCAAAAAATAATATGATCCAGCAATCCCACTACTTGTTGTATATCCAAAGGAAATGAAATCAGTATGTCAAAAAGATATCTGCACTCCTATGTTCATTGCAGCATTATTCACAATAGCCTAGATATGGAAAGAACCTAAGTGTTCATTGACAGATGAATGGATAAAGAAACTGTGATATACATATGAATATTATTCTTATCTATATTTTTATATATGTATACATATATATACACAATGCATATACAATGGAACACTATTCAACCTCAAAAAAAAAAAAAGGAGGAGATCCTGTCATTTGCTACAACATGGATGAAACTGGAGCAGTAAATAAGTAAAACAAGCCAGGTACAGAAAGACAAATTTTACATGATCTCACTTACATGTGAAATCTAAAAAAGTCAAACTCATAGAAGCAGAGAGTAGCGTGGTGGTTGCCAGGGGCTGGTAGGGGCAGGAGGGTGAAGTGGACAAATGGAAGATGTTGGTCAAAGCATATAAAGTTTCTATCACACAGGATGAATAAGTTCTAGAGACTGTACGGCATGGTTATTATAGTAAATAATAATGTATTGTGTCTTTGAAAATTGCTAAGAGAGATCTTAAATGTTCTAACCATACACAAAAAAATGATAACTATGTGAGGTGATGGATGTGTTAATTAGCTTTATTGTGGTAATCATTTTACAATGCATACATATATCAAAACACCATGCTGTACATTAAAAATATATACAATTTTTATTTGTCAATTATATCTCTATAAAGCTGGAAAAAAATACCAAAAAAACTTGACAATCTCCTATATCCCTCCATCCACACCTCCTATTCCAAACAGTTAGAATGCTTGGAGGAAGGCTTAGCTGGGAGGAGGAGTATGGAACTATTTTAATAGCATTTCCAGGATTTTTCAGTGACTCATAGTTCTAGGCATTCATGTGAATTCCCAACTTGCATTTTAAACTTTATAATCATTTAAAAAGAGAATGCCTTCCAACTTTTCATGATAATGAGATGAAAACTTCTTCACAGAAAGCTTTAAAATAGTGTTAGCCTTTGTATTCCTTCTCTTCCACCCCCACATATTGATATATTCAATCACATTGTTAGTGGAATTGCGTCTTGAATTTTGGAGAGGAAAAACTAACCGGTACATGTGGGATGCAGAATATCAACAACACTGAAGAGCAGTCTGGAATTTTTGCTCCATTTTTAGGATATGCCACAATAATTCATGTATTACAGCTTTTTATTCGTTGTCTTGGTCCGATTCCTCCCTTAGTGTGTGTACTAGTCAGCTTTGCTCTACTAATAAGCACCCCATTAATTTCAGTGGCTTAAACATCAGGCATTTATTCTCATTCACATTACATGTATGTTGCAGGTCAGCTAGTTTGAGCTCTACATATCTCTTTATTCTGGGACCCAAACTAAAAAAATAGCTCCTGTCAAAAATAAAATCAGATCAAGTTAAAAAATTTAAAAGTTTATTGTGCATACAAAAGAATAGTTCACGAACCAAGAAACCTCAAGCCAAAAGTGCTAAGAAGCAGCTCAGAGGCATGGCATTACAGCCTACCTTATAAATTGAAAATGAAGAAGTTGTTTAACCTTTACAATCATTGGTTATTACAATGGGGGTTTTCAGACAGCAGAGGATTGGTAAAAAGTGATCATCTTATACCATTTTTGGAAGGTAATTTAAGTTTCACTTATGATTATCAGAGACATTTACAAGAAATGATCAAGTTTTGCTTGCATGGACTAACTGATTTTGTCTACTAAGGGGATACTCAGGAGATTCTAGTCTCTGTTTAATTTTATTTTAACACTCATAAGTGGGAGGAAACACACAATTCCTCTTAAATATGTTGCTCAAATATGATATTTGGTAGGGCAACTCATCTTCCATTGCCCAAAATATTTCATAAAGCCAAGCCCAAAATCAGAGTGGCAGGAATTAATACTTTTCCCACAAGATATACTAAAAGTTTTTTAGAGAAGGAAGGAATGAATAATAGCAATTATAATCCATCATAACACAGTATTATAGAAGGTGTGAATCTTATTTTTCAAGCTCAGGTATACAAGAAATATAACATTCTTTAACTTCTATAATAAAATTTAATATAGACCTTGGAGTCCCCAGCCATGAGTTGATAGGATTTTATCAGTTTTTTCTGGTTCTTTCCCTTTATACCCCACTCTAGTTATGCAACAGTTCCTAATCTTACACTATGTTAAAGTGTTTGGTGTAATATGGACCTGATTCATTTGTTCATATAGAATGCTGCTGAGACAACAGGTTTATATCACTCCTTCACGTCCTTCAACTCTCTACACCTTATATGCCAAACTCTGAGCATGGATATTTTGTGAGTTTGCCTATGATCCTGCTTGCTGCCTAGGCCCACCATGAAACCATTTCTTCCCTAGAATCTTGCCACATCACTGTTGGTTTCTTCCAAGAAACAGGGTTCAAGCTGCTGCTCCTCCTAGATCCTATGAAACTTTCAGATCTTAAAGCATACCTGGTACCTCTGGTCTAGGAGTAGATGCAGGTAATCCTTGCCTTAAAATCTATGGGCTTCTCTGTATCTTAGTTTGGATCTCCCCAGGTCGGATCATGAAACAAGGATTTGAATTTAAGGAGTTTATTTCTCCAAAATAATAGTGTTGAAAATACTAGTAGGTATGTGCAGGAAATAATACAGAAAAGGGAAGACTGTATAGGATGTGTTATAAACCCAATGGGAGATTGCAGCTTCGTCCTACATGGAAATGCTAACAAAGAATTATCTCACCTGAGGGGAGAGGGAACTGGGGTATTTATGCACCTACTCTTAAGAAGTTCTGCTGTATTCTTAGAAGAGAAACGGAAACACACCAGTAAACCAAGGACTCTTAGTGGTTTCTGGGGCAGGGTTGATTCCTTCATACTTCTAGCCTGCTTTCTTCACAGAGCTGTGAGGTTTTCCTTGGTTTGGGGGAACACGCCTTCAGGTACAGAGATTCAGGTATTGGAAGTTCAGTCAAATGAAATCCACTGAAAGGGTGAGGAATAAGGGCAGGAAAAATAATTCTGCCCCAGCTGGCATCATTTTCCCTAGGGCTCAGGGAGCTCCCCTTCTAATCTTTGTGAAAGCCCTTTTCCTTCATATTTTTGGCTAAAAAATTTTGTCTAAACTCATAAACTCTCTCCCTGCTCTGGCCTTAGCTTTTTGCAAGCCCAATAAGGAGAATCCATAGGCTAATTGATTTAATGGCCCTGCTATTTCCCCCAGTCCTCAGTCCAAGCCTCCTTCTGATCCTGAGACAATGCACACAGGGTTATCTACCATTGGGAAGAATAGGAAAGGACAGAGGGTAAGAAGGACAAAATAAAAATTAAAAGTAAAAGAGGTTAATATCTCAAGGTTGTATGTTGTTGGAATCTTGTTATCCTACAGAGGTATAACCAGGCAGAACTATGTATCTAGTAGACTAATTGCTAAATAACAACCTAATTTCTCAGTGGCTTACCACAACACAACTTTATTTCTTGCTCACAGCAAAATGAAACACAAATCTCCTGGAAGATGTGAGTGTTGAAGACTGTGCAGCAGGCAGTCATTCAGAGACCTAGTCCCCATCCGTCTTGTGGCTCTACCCCTTCTGGGTCCTCAAAGATATCTCTACTAATTTTTCAGGTAGGAAAAATTCTGGAGGATTATGCACGAAAGAGTTTCATGGACAAGCATGAATTAGAGTTTACTTCCAGGAAATCCTGGTTATTTGTATGTTTAGGAGAAAAAGGGAAACACAACAATCAACAACTGGCAATCTTTACCACAGTGTGCAAATTGCTTTAAGAATAAAACAACAAACAAGGAACTTGAAGACTTTAGTTTTAATTGCATTTCTCTACTTACTATCGCTATGATGTCTAAGCTGATTACTGAACTCCAGGGCTCGGTTTTTCATCTGTCTTAGGCAGGCCTTCTGTATCTAAGCCTTGAAGACTGCCTGTACCTTCTGTCCATGAAACACAAACTCAGCCTTGTGTCTACGGTTGGTATTATGTGAGAGACCTCTTCGGATCAGTGCAACATTCGGGGCTTAATATGGCTTCCTGCCCCTCCTCCAGGGGCAGAGATTTTTTGCTTTTCCTTCTCCCCAGTGGCAATGGATTTTGCCTGAGTCCTGGTTGGTGAGAGGCTTTCCTCCTCTTCTATGGCACACAGGTAGCAGCGCATTTTTGCCTGGGACCTGGGAAATGAGGGTGAACAGGCCTGTGGCTCTTCCTCAGTGGCAGAAGTTTTTGCTTCCTATTGGAGGTAGGACTAGTGAAGAGAGTGGGGTAGCTGTTATGCAACTCCTGCGTGCCTCTCAAGGTCTCGTGCCCTCATCCCAAATCTTTCTCATGAACACTTGATGGAGGCCAATGGAAAAGAGCTTGTGATCAGGTGTGAATTTTCCTTGCTTCTAGGACTCCTAGCTATTTGAAGCTATTTTCTAGGACACATTTGACCTTTAATAATTTATTAAAATTTTAGCTGATTTCTTTTACCTGTTGTATGGCCTCCACCTCTTCTGTGCTCTGCTAAAGGTGACATATGCTTTCTCTATCTCCTCCTGTGTTGTGTATGTGTATGGTGTCTCCTTGAAGGAAATTCTTCCTCTGGAATTCAATTTGTTTGGCTGCTTTGTGACCTCAGCTCTCTCATGGAATTAATGAAAGTCATGATTCTGTACATTATCTAGCTTTTTCTTGGCATTAGTATGGGATCAACATTCTCTGTGACTTTCTATAGCCTAAGCAGATGCAGAATTCCCCCTATATCCTTTATTATTACTATTACTGGTAGTAGTAACACCAGTGTTATTGTATTGGTAATATAATACAAATGCAATACTACTGGTAGTTGTAGTATAGTAGTAGAGTAGTAGTAGAAATATATAGTTGTCAGAGCTGGCCTTGGAAGCCAATAGAAACTTTCTATTTATTGAAAAAAAATATATCATGACCAGTTTTCAACCCTACAAAGACATCAGTGTGGACAGTTTAGAAAGACTGTCTTGGCCCTGGCCCTGTACAAATTGTTACAGTGATTCTATTGTAAATCCAGGCTATTCTTAATTATTGCAAATATCTGGGCTTAGTGATCTTGTCTGTGAGCTTCAGGGTCTGCATTGTATATTCTGGGCACAGGAAGTCACATCTAGCCTGCCCAACTTTGCAATATAGCTTGACTGAGGAAGCCTACACAGATATGCCCTAGGTAAGCCTAGCCTATTCTAGGCCCAAGGTAGCCTTTGTGGTAATGCAATATTTCATATAGTGTTGCTTAAGTCTGAAAGACATAATGGGATTGAGCTATTGATTTTGTATAGCAAGCAACAACAAGCACCCACAGACCCAGCATTAGGGTTGGGGTAGGGACGGGCTGGTTGGTCACAAGACCCATGGCATTATTGGGCAGTCACAAAATGGTCTATATAATAAAGACAAACAAATTCATGGAGAATCATTGACTTGCATAGGGTCATATCATACATTTATTAAACTGTAGAGAATAGAAATTGGTTCAAGTCCTCTGATTTTCATACATATGTGCTTTCTAACACAAATTTTTGCCAGCCTCAAAATTACTGATCATGGGCATAATATCTAGATTGAAGTTCACACTCATTTGAAAAACTCCGAGTTTGGATTATAATCACTAGCTTGGTAAGGTAAGGTCTGGTTAAACACAAATGCATTCTAAATTGAGTTAGTTAATTCAGGGACAAAAACAAGTTGGAATGCAAGTCGTTTCAGGCTTGGTGCCACTGCCATTTCAAGCAAGTTGGCTTTTGTTGCCCTCATTCTCATAGCCTCATTATCACAATATAGCTGCTGTAGCTCAAGACGTTACCTTTGCACATCCATGTTCCAAGCATGGAGATAAAAGAGGCAATGCCTGAGACACAACACACATTTTCTTTTATCAGAAGACAAAACATTCTCCCAGAAGATTTCCACCTATATCTCAATGGGCAGAACTAGGCCTCATGATCACTCCTAGCTGCAGAAGAGACCAGGAAAGTGAATATCTGGCTTTTGCTAGTCTCCGTAGTGGTAGGCGAACAAAGGGAAAGAGCTTGGAATGACTGAGGGCTAGCTAATTCACAGTGTCTTCCACACAGTAGAATGGCAGGAAAGACCCAGAAACTATCTCTGCCCTCAAGAAGCTCACATTCTAGTACCAGAAGTAAAAGTAAGTACATATATGACCATAACACACGGTAGAGAGTGAGTTATATATTTCTTGTAGAAATAAAGATTAACGAGTTCTAGATATTCAGGGAAGGGAACAGTTATGACTTTTCTTGCTCACACTTTTTTTTTCCTTACCTTATGTCCAATATCTCTCATTAGTTGTGCTAAGCAGGACCTTTTATGTAGCAAATGACAGCTGACTGCGGAAAAGAAAAGGAATAGACTGGCTCATACAATTGAAAAATACAGCCATAGCTGGAACCAGGAATTTACAACAATTTCATCAGGGTTCTATCCCTCTCTCTCTCAGCTCTCCTTTTTCTGAGCTAGCTTCATTCTCAAGAATGTCCTTTAGCCTAGTAATCTCAGAGAAAATAAAAGTATACCCTTTCTCTCTAGCTATCTTTAGTGAAAGCCCTGGGGGTAGTCTGATTTAATTTAATTTAATTTAATGCCCTGGCTTATTTACATGCCTATCTATCCTGATCTGATCCCCCATCACTATGACCACGGGTATGGGGAATCTGATTGGCAAGCTTGAATCAGATGATAACTTTTGTGTTGGGTAAGTATGTTGGGAGGAGACAAGGGCCCCCTTGTCAAATGTTATCGATTAACCACCTCCATGTCAGACAGGAGGATTTCCTAAATTGTAAGGATACTAAACAGACAGAAAGTAAAAAATATCCTCTACAAAACAGATAGTCTACATTCTAGGAATAGGAATAGTGAGTTTTTACACATCTCAGTCCCATGGGACCTGAGTAGGCAGATGCTAACATAGGCCTGTTTGGTTAATACAGTAGTAATTGCACCAACTTGTCCCAATGCTGTGCAGTGTCGTTAATATAAATGGCACATTTGTGATTCCTGGCAATTATGTGTTGCAAGAAAATAGGAATCTGCATTTTACTATCAAAATTACATCCCCTGAAGGTGAGGTTGCTTGTGTGTCCCAGGGATTAGCAATACAATGAATATTAATTTTCTCTAATGCTTTCGATTATATAATTCTACCCATTCACTATATTTGAGAAACATAGTATATTCCATATATTCATGCTAGATATTTGATTTTCATTTGATCACATTTTAGAGAATGTGTTATCTATCCTGAACACACACACAGGCACTTACTCTACAACTTTCCTTGACCCTAATTTTCCTTCTCCTCAGATGAGTGGGCTATTCCTGCTGCCATCATTTGTCATAAATGTTTTTCTTCTTAGACTTCGATAATGTGGCTTCAATTCTTAATGCTCTTTTGAAACTTCACTCTGGAGTTCACCTAATTCAGTGGCCCCATCTCAGTTCAAATTTTCCCTGAACTTTTTAGGGCATTTTTTCCCTGTTAATCAACTTCTCCTTTTTCCTCTGTTGGCTTCCACGATAGCCCTCCAGAATTTGACTCTAAGTTACCTACCCAATATGGTGACCCACTTCTCACTATCCCAGAAATAAACTTTTTTCATAAACCTCATGCTGAACTTTCTGTTTTGGAATGTCATATTCTCCAAAGTAAATTCTACCCTTTCTTCAAGTTTTGCCTTAAAGTTTCCCAAACATTCCAATGTTTTTGGTAATTATCTATTTCATGTATATTATCCTGTTATTGATATTGTCAACTCTTTGAGAGTAGGAACCTTTCACTTAATTTATTTTCTGAGGTATTCTTAAGTCATTGTTGAGCACATCATAAGCACATTACAAAAAAATGTTTGGAATTAAATTTGTTCTCTAAATAAGCATCTTTAGTATTTCTGTGAAACCATAGAAATTTTGTTAGGGTAATAGGACATGTTTTAAATTTAATGGGCAAAAAAAAAGAAAAATAGCCAATTATGTAAATTAAAATCTCATGTCCCTAAATGCAAGATTTCTGGGAAAGAAAGGTGTGTAATGGCATATCTCAAGGGATGAATACATTCCAGAAACATCAAAGAATAACACTTTAATCTCTAGAGCAATTAATATCCATTTCAAAAAATTGAACTCTCCAAAATTAATATTAGTATCACATTTTACAGACAGTTAATATTTTAACATTTCCACATTTTAATAAGATTTTAATAGTATGAAAATAAAGCCATTATAAAAGACAGTTTACATTCTCACTAATTCTACATGATTTGAAATTTCATATGTAGCAAAAAACTAAAGGATAGAAAGGATTAAAGGATACAAAGCGTTTTAATTAAGAGCAAATATCCAAGCAAGAAAGGATGCAACTCAAATTTGCATCTTAATATCTCTAAATATATTAATAGAAGTAAAAATATTTCTGCCAGTTAAACATGTCTGATTAAAATTGTCTTGAAATATAGCATTTCTTGAAACAATCTGCTTTCACAGATTTAAAGATACTGAGCCTCTCCTTGTCTAGTGTTTCAACAACTGAAAAAGTCCAGTTCAGACTCTATGCCTTCCTTGTGATGAAACACAACCTTCCTTGTTTCAAACCTCAGCTCTTAAATTTCCTTCTACGTCCTTTACTGTGTGTGACAGTAGCTTTCTCTTTGCCTAAATTCCTACAACTTTTGAATACAGGTTATTCTCACTGGCTGTTGAAACAATCCTGAGTTGGGTTATTTCTTATTTTACTAACCTGAACTTTTTAAATGTTTACATTACACATGAAGCTCACTGAAAACCTCCACTGGAAATATTTAAAAGGTAAATTTCTTTTGCCATCATCTTATATAGCAGTTCTAAGTCCCACAAAATTTTCTCAATTTTTATTTTTATCACTAACTCAGGGTCAAGCTTTTTTATGAAGCCATCTAAGGATACTGCATGGTCCTTCGGTTTTTCATAATGTTGCCTCTTAACAGGGAATCAAGAAGACTGGCTCCTCATTAAGTCTGTCTTTTTTTCTCAGTTGTCCATTGATATGAAGTCTGTTTTCCAGTTTTATTGTCTAATTCATATTTAGAAGGTTGTTATAAAAGTAGATTTGCTTAATAACTGAAAGGGATAAGGTATTCTACTTTGATAATCAAATTAATTCAGTGTGCTTATGTATCTCAATAGAAACTCATATGTGTTTTGAAACATTCAAATTTCTGAAGCACTTTCTGTGTTTTCCACTGACGACAACATTTCTTTGGCGGTGTATGCATTATTTGTGTGCAGAATATCATCATACCTGGGGGTGTATCTTACTCCTCTGTGCATCCCCTTAGCACAAGGCCCATAACTTTCACATAGGATTTGTTGCATAAGTGAATGAGTGAACAGATGACCTTTTCCTTGAGCTGTGTGAAATTACCAAATGATTTCGTTCACTCCAGAAATGACCCATCTATACTGTCTTGAACTTTGCTGTGTTAACAACCCTAAAAATTCAAAAGAAAATTTCAAAGACTCAAGAGTAGCGATAAGCACCATTTTTGAGAAGGGAGTCAATTTAGGAAGTAAAAAATATGTTTTCAACTATATTTTATATATCAGAAACTTCTTTGATATCCTTGCTCTTAAGCATTCATTTATTATTTACCTGACACAAATGTTTTTTCTTTCATGCCCTTTTTTGTAATTTTTAGCTAAAATGTTGGGATCTATATAGCTGGCAGCTACAGTAGGAACTGATTTTAACATTATGCTGTTTAACAGATTTTACTGCTTAACATAATAGCTTTTAAGTTAATATCTTTTGTCTTTTCATGATTTATAAGCTACTTCATTATTTAAAAGACATTAGTAGTATATTCTTTAAACAAGTAGTATATATTTGCTATATACTATAGGAATAATACCTCATTCTACGTCCTTAAAAATAATCAATTTTCATTACTCATTTTCATTTATAATAAGGATTTAAACATAACGTTGAAGAGTAAATATAGTTGTTAATAATTTCATGGCTGATTATTTATAAATTTCTTTTTGACAATTGCTTAGGACACAAAAGTCTAGAAATTGAGGAGGCGTTTTATTAAAGTGAATCAGAAAGCAGAAAGAAAATAACAATAAATAAAGCTATGGGACACTTTAAAATATCAGACTCTTAAGAAAAAATCATTAGTTTTTTATTTAACGTCAACTAATATTCATTCAGGGCTTAGAATATGACAGATACTCTATAAATGTTTCAGGTGGATTAACTCATTTAGCTTTCATAATAACCTTATGAGATAGTTATCATCATCATCATCATTTCCATTTTACAGATGAGGCAACTGAGACGATAAAAGTTTAAGTAAATCACCAAAGGTCACACAGTAAAATCATGGCTCAAGCTGAATACGCCTTCCCTCGTCTTCATTTTGGGGCATAGTAGACACAACAGCATTAATTAAGACTTCACAAGGCTGGTGTAAGGATAAAGCTGGAAAATGCTCATGAATATATTTTATAAATCATAGGGTGCTAAACAAATTAGATATTTTGTTGGTTTTTAGCTGACTCTTAACTCCCCTATGCAGAATTGTAGCTATGTCATGTCCTTGTAATGTTAAGCAGGAGAGACCTTTTAAGAGAATATTATTACTTATTTTTGATAAATAAACCTGGTTATAAAGTAACATTATATTTAAGCAAAGGATAGCTTTTACTATATGAAAATCTTACACTATGTGGTTTGAAAGTCATATACTTTTACAATGACCTGTTTATGTTCACCTTCTATAATGACAAAGGAACAAAGGGAATGTCTGGAAATGTTTTATTTGTCATGTAATAAAACCCCAGATTCAGTGCAGTTATTCCAACAGAGCACAAGTGCTGACATTTTAAAGTTAAACGCTGAATGATTATGAACCTCACACTGTTTTGATACTGTTACTTGAAAAGTAATATTAAAGAGTCCTTGAATATCTCCAGAACGGTACCAGAAAAATCCAATATTTGTGTAAAATTTTATAGGATCAGCTATTTAAACAACAGCCTGATTAAATATCAATACATGTTTTGCAAGCATTGTAAATTTTACCCTATTATTATCTTACATTATCTTATAACATAATTTTCAACTGGTAAACAGATTTTTCTGAAAGCAACCAAATTATAGTGTACTGTGTCCTTGTCCCAAAATGTAAGGGTGTTCTACCAAAACACACCAGGGAAAATAGCAAGCTCTCATCCTGCCTTGTCCTGTATACCAAAGATCACAGAGGTCACCTGAATGGTTTTAAAATAGTTTCATTTCAATTAGGAAAGAGAATTTGCCCTTTTAAAAATTTTTATTATTTATTTATTTATTTATTTTTATTTCTGAATATTATGGGGGCAAAAACATTTTGGTTACATGAATTGCTTTTGTACAGTTTGAGTCAAAGTTATAAATGTGACCATCACCCAGATAGTGTGCCTTCTACCCCTTAGGTGTGAATTTACCCATCCCCTCCTCCCCCTTCCCACCTGCTTGATTTCCGTTGAGTTTTACTGCCATATGTGCATGTATGTGTTGATCAATTAGTTCCAATTTAATAGTGAGTATAGGTGGTGTTTGTTTTTCCAATCTTGCAATACTTTGCTTAGAAGGATGGTCTCCACTTCCATCCAATTTGCTACAAAAGGTATTAGTTCGCCATTTTTTTATGGCTAAGTAGTACTCCATGGTGTACATATAGCACATTTTATTAATCCACTCATGTATTGATGGACACTTGGGTTGATTCCACATCTTTGTGATTGTGCTGCAATAAACATTTGAGTGCAGTGTCTAATGCTATAAATCCAGTAAAGGGCTAATAACCAGAATCTACAAAGAACTCAAGCAAATCAGCAAGAAAACACCAAACAACCCCATTAAAAAGTGTGCAAAAGACATGAACAGAAGCTTTTAAAAAGAAGATAGATGAATGGCCAATAAACATATGAAAAAATGCTCAACATCTCTAATCATCAGAGAAATGCAAATCAAAACCACGACGAGATATCACCTAACTCCAGTGAGTATGGCTTTTATCAAAAAGTCCCAAAACAACAGATGCTGGCATGGATGTGGAAAGAAAAGAACACTTATACACTGTTGGTGGGACTGCAAACTAGTACAACCTCTATGGAAAGTAGTATGGGGATAGCTCAAAGAACTAAAAGTAGAACTACCATTTGATCCAGCAATCCCATTATTGGGTATTTACTCAAAGGAAAAAAAGTCGTTTTATCAAAGAGAATTTGTCTTTTCTTAGTCTTACTCTTTACAAAACTTAAGTTCTCTCCATTGTGCATTGTCAAAATCAAATAACATATTAATATTACAAAATACAAATTCTGAAAGAATATTTTATAGATAGAAGCTCTTGTTTCTTTTGTCTAAGCATTTCCTTGCCCAACCGTAAACTTCTCTTGATTTCTGAAAGGGTTATTATAAATGACAATTTATTTTTAATTTTGACCATTTGAATTGTTACTTAGAGAAGAACACATGCTTAAATAATAGTTGTTTTGGGTTTGAGACACTGTATGATTTATTTCTTTATTTAAGTTGAAAATTCGTAATTAAGAATGAAATAGAGCAATTTGAATACATTTAAGATTGTAAGCTCCTATAAGGTAAGGATGTGTCTTATAACTTTTTTGTAGCATCCTTATAATACTAACATACTAGCCTAACAACTAGTAGTGAGCCAGTAATTGTTTGACCCATACTCAATATCACTCAGACACTACTAATTCATCTTATATGAAAATGACCATTATGAAGGTAAAAATTGGCAACAGAAATTATCTTTCTCTTTTTATGTAACTTTTCTCTTTTATCTTCCCTTGGCTTCTGAGAGATATCATTTTATAAATATTAGAAGTATAAACTCTGAAATTTTATTCAGTCAATCCTGATTGATATAAATAGATAAATAAATGAGTAAATAGACTTTTCAGGACAGTGCTAAGGGGAAGAGGATGAATTTTCTTTATTATTGATACTAAATTGAAAATCAATAGTGTTTTTTCCCAGACAGAAACAAAATTAAATCAATTTCAAGACTAAATTGGTGTTTCTCCTTTTTTCAGTTCTGAAGAACTGATTTTATTTTTATTCATAAGAGAAATTTCTTTTCATATGTTAAACTGTCTTCCAACCTGCCCCCCGGTTTTCTGTCATCCTAATAATACTAGAAGATACAAAATGTAAACCAAACTTATTTCTATACTAGTTAGCTTTGAGATATGCATAGTGTTAGAGTTCTAGGAGATATTGAGTATTCATATTTTAATGTAATATAAATACATTTTATAAAGTATATATTTAAAAATTGATTTGGTGTTTCTGTACCATTCTGATGTGTTCTTCTGCAACAAACAGCCAAAAAAATTAAAAAAAAGAAAAAAATCAGTGTACATCAGACTGCCAAGAATTCTCCTTATGGATATATGCAACACTTCTAATTTCTAATGGATTGCTTTTACAGCTTTTGGAGTATTGCCATTGAATTTTCCCTTAATTTATTGTCACACGGTTTCTAGTGGATTTATCTCAGTGGTCTGCTGAACTCTCCCCAGCAAGCTGCTCTGAAGTCACCTGAGCCTTAGCCAGCAGAGGACTCTTTTTGAGCCATGTCCTTAGGCTATGGGAATTGGCGCATCCTGCCTGCCAGACCTCTTCCAGGTAAGGCCATTCTACTTCCAAAGAGTTGCTGGACCTCTCCCAGCACATTGGCAAACTCTGACTACTGGATTGGTCCCAATGAACTGGCAGAGTATAATCAGTTGGCTGCTGCCAATGGAAATGTGGCCCATACTACTCAAAAGACAACACCTTCTTTTATGAGGCAATTTGGTGATGCAGGGAAAATAATGTAGTCATGGTTATAACAAACTAATGGTTAGCATGGGGAAGCAATTGCTCACCACAAACCTTAAAACAACCACCAAACAAATTTACAAATTTCAGCTGAATTACAGATTTTGCACTACATATTTCTTCTCCTATCCGTTTTTTTTTTCCTCCTGGGCATTTGTCTCATTTTAGTCCACCATTCTATTACCAAAACATATTTTATCATTTTAGAGATTTTCTTTTTGCAAACATAGAGTTATAATAGAAATGAACACTTTTACCATTATCCTTTCTACATTTCTACAGATTCATTAATTATGGAAATAGAATCTCCACAATTTTATTTAGTTTGATTAAAATAATTTTAAATGAGCTTTTAATAAGCATTAGTTAGACATTTTTTAAAATCCTGGGCTGAAACAATCCACTATTCCCTGGAGGTACTTCATAAATTCTCTGAATAGACCCTGAGACAATATAATTAAAGAGAATACTTAATAGACATGTCAAACACCTAAACCCTCTTTATGTCTACTTTCAGGAGCAAGAATGCAGATACTACCCAACAACTCTATGTTCTCTAGATCATTCTGTGTTTTTGGTTGAGAATTAGGAATAAATAAATACTCTGATAGGTTTAGCAAGAATCTCACATTACCATTACTCATAATTTGGAGATTTATTCTTGAAGTCAGCACATATTTTTTTTGTTTCAGACCCATAAATAGTCTCGATAATATGTACTATTGGTACAAAAATTAAGTTCTATTTTAACTTTTTCTTTTTACATAATTTCAGACTTATAGAAAATTTCCAAAAATAGTATGGAGAATTCCCATAGACCCCTTACCAAGATTTCCCAAATGTTAGCTTCACATTTTCTTTGTAATTCTCTTTCTGTCTCTCTAAAACATACAAATGTTATTTCTTTTTAACATTTTGAAAGTAAGTTGCAATAGGTCCCTTTACTCATAAATTCTTCAGTTTGTTTTTCTCAAAAACAAGGACAGTCATCATTTGGCAGACATTGTAGTAACAATTATTGCAGACAAGAATCATAAATGGATGCTAAATTAGTGGGCAAAAGTATGATGAGAAATAAGAGAGTTGCATATGAGACTCTAAAGTCTCAAGATATCTCCCCACAGATACTTATTAGTCAAAAAAAAAGAAATTGAGTAATAAAGATTTTGCCTCAATCCAAAGAGAAGACTGGTCTCTGTCCCTGGTTTCTGGAAGTTCACTTCTAAATTCTTGAAATTTCCTGAGCAACAGGAGTGGGCCCTTTTTGGACCACACCACTCCTGTTTATGCTAACAGTGTGATGCGAGGTGAGCTCCCAGAAAACTTGTGCCAAGGAGATGACTTGGGCTGGGGACTGATTATTAACAAGAGGACTCCGGGTGGAGCCGACTACCCAGAAAGACCAACCAAGTGATTAGAGGGAGAAAGGGACAGGGGCTGGAGGTTGAGTTCAGCCGGGTGGGCAATGATTCAGTCAATCATGCCTCCGTAATAATATCCCAGTAAACACTCTGGACCATGAAGCTCCAGGGAGCTACCTTGGCTGGCAATATTCTTTGATTATTGTCACACTTCGACGCTGGAAGAGTAATGTGTCCTTGCAGGTGATGAAAAGTTCTTTTTTGGAACACTCCCAGACTTTGCTCTATGTTTCCCTACTTTTGGCTGATTCTAATTTGTATCCTTTGCTTATAATAAACTGTACGTATAATAGATTTCAGTGAGTTCTGTGAGTCTGTCTAGCAAATTATTGACCACGAAGGTAGTCTAGAGAACCCCCGAGTTTGTAGCTTACCAGTCGAAGTGAGGGTAGTTCAAGGGGTTCCCTAAATTCTGGCTGGTGTCTAAAGTGAGGTTAGTCATGGGACTGTTTCCTCAGACTTTGCTGGTTGATAAATTCATGTGATTGGTGTCAGACCTCTTGGACAGACTAGGCGGTTTGGAGGACAGTGTCTTTAACCCTGAGTTTGGCTTAACTCTGGGTAGAAATAAAGACTTTTCACTGGAGGAATTTGACAGACATCACCTTAGCCAAGTAATCAAAATTAATATATCCTACAATGACTAACATTGATATTGTGCACCTCTTCATATGGTGCACTGAGAAGGGCGCAACATTGCTTCTGTGTTATTCTCACCAAAAATGCTTTGACTTTAATTTAATTATGAGAAAACATCCGATGACCCCAAATTAAGGGGTAGTCTACACAATAATTGGCCAGGACACTTCAACATCATGAGCAACTGGAGGAGACTTCACATATGGAGACACAACTACTAAATGCCTGTAGGATTTTGGATTGTACTTTGGATCAGAAAAAAGATTTAAATGGAACCACTGATAACATTTCATTAAGGTCTGTAGATTAGTTAACAGTATTGCATCTATGTTAATTTTCTGGCTTAGAAAATTGTATATTTATGTAAAATGTTATCATTAGAGAAAGCTGGGTAAAGGATTCATAGAAATTTTGTCTAATATTTCTGCCTACTTGTTTCATTTTTGGCTTCTAATTCTCCACACTGTGTAACCCTGGTTTTGTTACTTAATCTCTCTGAGTCTCAGTTTCTTCAACTGGAAAATGGGAAATTTAACACATAATTTTTGGGCTTTTAAAATTATAATTAAATGTTATAATATATTTGAAGCACGTAGCAGAGTCCTAGAACATACCAGGGGCTCAACAAATGTGTTTTTCTCCCTTCAATTCCCAAACTCAAAGTTTTATCATGTGAGGGCCAGTCTCGCACATCAGCAGAGTGTGTTACAATTCAAGTGGCATGAATTGCAACCTACTCAAATCTATCAGCTTCCCAAACCCCTGGAATTCCCCTCTAAGACTCATCCCACCATGCTCATGCATTCCATACCCAAAATGCTCCACTAAGACATGCATGTACTACCTGAGTGAAGGGCTAACACTATTCATTGTCTTACAGTTTATGTGTTGATTGGGTTATCTGGGAATGGGATGTGGTGGAGAGTTTGAAGAGGGCAAGCCTGGAAGAAACCTCTGGTGGTTATCTGAGGAGACAAGTGACCCTCTAGTAGCTGAGGACCTGGAAGAGGGAAAGATCCCCAAAGCTTAGTCAGAGATACAGAAAGAATAATAAGAAAGAACCAAGATTAAATTTGGAAGCGTTTTTACATATGTCTAGACTGACTTGAGCATGACCCAAGTTCTTGTGTGCCTTCCCTTTCTCTTTCCTAAAAATAAAAATCACTGTTCTTTTCAGTGTACACTTTTTCTTCCTCCTAAGTACACTAAGCTAGACATGAGAGTGAGGCATAGGGTAGGATGGGACTAGGGAAAACCCCTTTAGGGCACTGTGAAGAAGCACCATCTACCTTGGTCCAAACATTAGGCTACAGAGTGTGTGATATGTTGACTCATAGAGCATCCCTGCTGCTCTCTACTGCACTCTGTCATTGACTTTTCTGTTTTTTGTTTTGTTTTGTTTTGTTTTTAACTATAAGCCTTTTGAACACAATTATTTGTCTCTACCTTCAGGACTTAGAACAGTGCTACCTGACACTTAAGTTAGGTGGTTGTGATGGTTAATTTTATGGGCCACAGGGGTGCAGATATTTGGTCAAAAGTTATTCTGAGTATTTCTGTGAGGGTGTTATTAGATGTTAACACTTGAATCAGTTGACTGAGTAATGCCGATTGGCCTCCCTAGTATGGGTGACTCATCCAATCAGTTGAAAGCGTGAACAGAACAAAAAGGCTAAACCTCCTTCAATCAGGAAAGAGTTTCTCCTGCCTGACTGCCTCTGAACTGAGACGTGAGTTTCTTCTTGCCTTTATACTTGAACTGAAACATCGACTCATGCAGGGTTTTCAGCCAGCCGACCTTCAGACTGGAACTACACCATGGGCTCTCCTGGGTCTCCAGCTTGCCAACTCACCCTGCAGATCTTGGGGTTTGTCAGCCTCCATCATTGGGTGAGCCAAATCCTTATAATTGATCTCTTTATGTACATATATATACACACACACTCTCAAAAATATATGTATGTATGTATGTGTATATATGTGTATACATGTATACACACACATCCTATTAGTTTTGTTTCTCTGGAGAACCCTGACTAATACAGTGGTCAATAATTTTTATTGTTTTTGAGTCAATGAATGAATAAATTAAAAAGTAAATCAGGCAAGTAAACTCACCTCATCAGCAAGTGGCCTGAGGTAAAATGGCCAGTGGATGGTAGAGGTGGTATTTGAAACTAGAAAGTCTGAGGTCAGAGCTTAACTTTTTAGCCACTGAAGTAAAAGACTTAATAAGAAAAGTAAAACCTGTGGTCTTGTATCACTGGGATCTTAAAATATGGGACATGAAGATATTAAACATCCATTTGTGAAACATCATAAAATACAGTGTCAACGAAGTAAGTGTATCCTCTGGACCAGGAAGGAACCTTTATTGAGTGCCTGTTAGGGGCCAGGTGTTTCATATTTATCCCCCAATCTTTCCCACACTCCTGCAGGTGACCAGAGATTGCTCTCACCTGCAGATGGTACGCTCAGGCGCTGTCCTCCTCCCAGCCTGTAGCACACTTTGTTCCAGGGTGTGCTCTGTAATTCACAATCTATGTATGTATATGTGTATTGAAACCCCTTGAGGGCAGACACCATTCATGTTTGTAGCTCTAGTTCCTTGTTAAATGAGACTAATTTGCAAAATGAATAAATGTATAAACTGACTAGATATTACACCCATTTCTACAACTGAAAAATAGTCAGAGAAAGGCCATGCGTCATGTTCGTGTTGTTACATGGTGAGTACCCCAGGGAACCAACAACAATCTTCAGGTCTGTTTGCATCTGCACCTTGTGATTTTTCAGGTGAGTCTAAACAAGATGAAAATAATGTGAATGAGTGTAACAGAAGGCTGTGTCAGGGCTGAAAGAAGTGGGTGGTATAAAGGCCTGAAAGTTCCTTATTCTAACTGAAAAAAAAAGGAAAGCAGACTTTTTTGGGGTTTGTTTTTGTTTTAACCTCAGGGACATGAAAAGTAAGAAGTGGAAACAAGCAAGTTCCATGGGAGTTTGGATTAACACGCCGTACGATAACAGGTTGGCCCATACTGTGTCCAGCTACAGTTGGCATTTTACTTTGCTGACATTTCCTGTCATATGCTTTGCTTAAGGGGAGTAAATACAAATAAAAAAAGACTGTCTCCTCATTCCACCCCCACCCCCCAGCAAAGCTAAGTAAAATCAGTGTCCGATCAAGGGTTTTCAAATTTGTGGTAAAAAAATGCAAAAGGAAATGTGGCTAGTTTAATTTTTTAAATTGCCATTAATGATTGGTGTGGAGTCCATTTTTCCATGTTGGGTTAACTGGAGGCCCGCACTAGTCTCCCCAGGCCCTCGCACTTCCCCACAGGGCCCGTGCAGTGCCTCTGGAACGGCAGCGAGCTTTGCCAGCCAATCTGGCGTCTTGGGGCACGATGTCTTGCACAGCTGACTTGATCACACTTTCTCCCTCGGAGCAGCTGTGTGGCAATTCAGAGGTGAAGAGGCAGATAATTGGACAGTGGAATTGGGCCCTGTGTGGCACAGAGTTAAAAAAGAAATTCCTTCAGTATGAACTGGGAGGTGAAGAGAAAACCCAACAGACAAAACTCTGTATGTACAGCAAAGGAAGCCAAAGGGAGGCTTGAAAACACCAGAGTTCTTGCAGGGACAGAGGAGACCGCTGGCCAGAAAACTCAGAGACAGTACTGATGATGCAATGCTACTTTTAAGTACTGATTTAATTTAAAAATGCAATTTATGATTTCTCCCACCTGCTTACTGACTGTACTACAAATTAGCATATGAAAGGTGACTTGAGCACAAAATTTGGTACGGTTTTTGTCAGTGTTTTTCCTAATTCGTATAGAATATTTTCAGTAAAAGCAAAATATTTTCTAAATTCTGTCTCTGGAATGACCATATATATTGCCTATCTTCCTAGATAAATTTGACCTTCTATATAAATCATTTGGGCTACATCACAAACAATACTTAATACACCTTAAGTCAGCCACACACAAACAGAAGTCTGGCATACTGAATAGCCATTTGTTTTGAATGACTAGATAACAGGACAGAGGACTTTATTTTTTAAACCATATTTACAAAATTTACTACTCAGATAAAACAATAATTATTATAGTTGTACTGTGAGCAAAGCACTGTAGTAGGCATTGTAGAATATAAAACAGAATCACATGATATCTGACTCAATAATTTTGCTGATTTATTTGTCAACTTTCTTTTGCTACTTAAGTCTAGTTAATTAAAAGCAAAATAGATCACAAAATTGTAAAATTGATCAAACTATATCTTGCCCAATGATGAAAACTACCAATGTTCCAATATTAATTTCACTATGGAGAAGTAAACACATGATTTAACGCAGTTATTTTAATATGCTACTTAATTTAATCAAAAATTTAATTGATTATATAAGTTTTAATAATGAACTCTTTTCTTCCTAGAACTTGGTATCAAATTTTAGATACTTATTTTCAACATCAACTTCTTAGGTGGCAACATGATGCTTAAAAATGTCCTGATGGACCCATAAACTGTGGTATGCCAAAACCACACAAAATAGATGTATTTGTTTTCTATCACTTCCTTAACAAATTACCACAAATTTAGTGGCTTAAAATAACACACTTTTATTATCTTACAGTTCTGTATGTCAGAAGTCTGACATGGGTCACACAGGGCTAAAATGAAGGTGGTGTCAGGGCTGCATTCCTTTCTGGAGGTTCTGGCGGAGGAATCTGTTTTTTGTCCCCTCCTTCTAGAGGGCTTGCATTCTTGGATTGTGTCCCCTTTTCTCCGTCTTCAAAACCAGAAATGTTGCAGCTCACTCATGCTTCACCTAGTTACATCCCCCTCTGATCACAGCATGGAAATGTTCTCACTTTTAAGAACTCATTCAATTTTTTAATAGATTGGGACCCCCTGGATAATCCAGGATAATCTCCCTATCTCAAGGGCCCTAGCCTTAACCACATCTGTAAAGTCTTTATTTGCCATGTTCACAGGTTCCAGGGAGGAGGATGTGGACATCCTTGAGAGGGGCCTTATGCCTACCACAATAGAGCTTATTGTTTTTTTACAGTGGAATTTTAAATTATAATTCATACACATGACACTCTACTATGTTAACAGGTCTTTACTCATTCATTCATTTATTCATTCACACATTTAGGAAACATTAACAAAACATATATTATAAGTAACATACAACTGCAGATACAGACAAATGAGTTTACTCACTATCACTCTTCTGACCTTTGGTTTTCTACCTCCAAGCCTGTGTTGCAAGTGCTCTTGCTGCCCTAGATAGATACCACCTTCTGTCTAACACAAGATAAGTTCCTAAATAAATTTTTCAGGACTCATTTCTAATACTATTTCCTCCATAAAGCTTTTTTTTGTTTTGACAATCCCAGCTGGAAGCAGTTTCATCTCAACTTTTATAACACCTTGCTTTTACGATTTAATGACATTTTAGCTTGTTTGTAGTTATTTGTATATTCCTTTCTCTTCTTAAGGAACATAAATTCCTTTAGATCATAGATCATTTACATCTTAATGCAGGAGGAACCAAGCATGGCAGTCGTGATATACTGACTTACTATACATGTGGAAACTTTCTTTGTAAAAATGTATTTGCTTATGTCATGAAACAGTAGAAGATACATCAAGAAATTTAATTTTGTTTTAATATTTTACCATGTTTTTACAGGAATAAAAATTGTACGAAAAAGAACAAAGTAAATTAATTGGCGTTTAAGGCCTTCATAGTAAGAAAAACCATGTGATCTGCCAATTTATGAAGCCAAAATGGAGAATTATGGAGAAATTTCCCTGCAGATCTCTTGCTGCTGCCAAAGCAGACAGCCAAAATGAGGTTTATAGTCACTCATATTTTTCAACAATGTGTCTCACATTGCCAATACAGAAATGCCTCCTTTGTGACCTTGAAAATGCCTTCTATCTCTTTATCAGTTTCCCATCTAGGAAAATTAGATTCTTTTCTTTTACAGTAAGTTTTCTCCCAAATCTATAAAATATATTTTCTATTGAAAAAAAGGTACATTTTTCCCTTTTGTAAATCAGGAAACTGAAGCAATAAAGAGCTGGAAGCTGTCTTTGAGATATGTACTTAGATACAAATTGCATTTGAAGGATCTTTATGAGCAACCATTCCCACTCATATTCATTCTAACATATGTCTCTGCTTTGCTCACCTGTTGAAGATTGAAGATTGTTCATACCACGTGTTCTGTTTTCACGAACATCATTTTGAGTAAATTATACACTTTTGTCCACTTAAGAACAATTGTGTGGGTGTCTATTAAATTTTTTTTGAAGAGTGTGTCTAAATAGCAATGCAGATTTTTCAATTTGAGTTATATCCTGAAAAAACGAAAGCAGTTCATTGTCCGATTTTGACTCATGTTCTCATTCTTCCTTAATTTAAAATCTCTCGTTATATTTTTGCTAAAGCAAAATAATTTTATTTTTATAACAATGTAAGAATTTAGAAAAAATATCAGGAAGAAACGTAAGGCAGTGATGGCTGTTTAGATCCAGATTTTGAAGATCAGTTTCGGAAACTCGAAGCAAAAGGAAATTAACCTGTGGACTTTGGTGTCAGACTTATTTTTGGCTCAAATCCTAGCTTTGCCGTTAACATTACAAGTGTGCCCTTTAACTCTTTATTCTTCAGTTCCTTGATCTTAAAAATATTATAATAAGAGTTCTATCTCATAGGGATGTGAAGAGCAAATGAAGGAGTATAGGGAAGTGCCTAGATGGTTCCTGACACACAAGGATTAACTAAACCATAGGGAATATTTCTTCTTGCTGATAAAACAAGGCCTTTCTTCGTCAAAAAAAAAAATTCAAATGGCAGCAAATTCAATGAAAATATGATCTTTACCAAACTTGAATTAACCTTGATATTGATTAGATTTATGAACTGATTTATTGCAGATTTTCTTTGGATTACTTTTTATTTTAGACAGAAAGATACTTTTATTTATTATAAGGAAGTAAAACAAATAACAAAATGAACCTGGATTTGGGAAAAACAATACACAAACATCTTGACTTTCATTATAGACACAAATACTGATAACGAAACTCCCAAATCTACACAAACATTTTAATATTTAACTTGAAATGGATCATATTATTAAAACACCATGAACAACAACAAATTTAGGAAAGAAAACCTATTTGCTTTATCCATACGAAGTTAATAAAGTATATTTGATCTTTTGGATATCTGTACCATTACTTTTAAACCATAACTGTTTTAAAAGTTAATGCAATGTATCCCTTTTTAAGAAGGAAAAAAAAACCTGTTTCTTGATAAGAAAAAAAAAGAAAAACCCAACAACACCAGTTTTTATGTTGTGCCCTATCCAGCTGACACTGTCCTTTTGGAAAGCCAATGACTTGTTAGTACCCCTAGCAGCAGTGTGAACAGATGCGTCCCTGACAGGCGATGGATGGTCAGGGTCCATCTGGCCAGTGCAGCTCGGACAGAAATGATGTATACAGCTTCATCAGCGAATGACTGTCATCAATCGTGGGCCATGGATAGCGTAAATGACAGCTACGCTGCAGCTGAGACCCCAGGTGTGAGACTGAGGAGGACTGATTTAAGAATGCTGGGTAATCAGGACTGTATAGGCTCCTGGACTTTAATTTGTATCTTTAACCTCCTATAAATATCCTGCTATACTGCAGCAGGTATGTGTTTTTTAGTGTCTCATCACGAAATTAGCTTCAAGATGACGGCTGTTGTTTGCTCCTTTTAACTACTGATGCCTTTGGTTCCCTGTCCCCATGACCAAGTGCATGAAGTGTCCTGGCTGCTGTATGGTGTGCCCACAATTTAGTTATTACCTCACTGATTTTTCATATATTTCAATTTTCTCTTCTTTAAGTCACAGTGTCTATTCTGTTGGGTAGATGTTTGTTTTTCTTTCCAAGATTTCCTTATGGAATCCTTTGGAGTCAAAATGTTTTTGTTTTCCTTCTATCCTCCTTGATCATGCCTCCACCCCTCCTTAGGAAGGCCTCACAGTGGTGGTCTGGAGGTAGGCCTGTCTGTGCCTACCATCCAGAAAGGAAACTTCTCAGTTGGTACAAGATCTTAAAAAGGAAATGATATTCCACTGCTTACTCACCAACAAAAGATACCTGTTTTTTAAATGGTCTCTCTTTAGTATGCATTAAAGATCATGCATAATTTGCATCTATTAGCATTTTATTATACCACTGGCACTGGGGAAAGGAAAATGAAAACAATTATTGTATCCTCAGAGGACATTTCTTTACTTATAACTATTTTACAATAAATCATTTTTGTTTATCAGTTTACTGGATGCAGCAAATGCAGAAACACTGGAGACCGAGAGGGTTCTAAAAGCCTAGGAATTTATAGAGTGGCTCCACATGTTTTCACTGAAAGCTCTTCAAATACTTTCAACTCATTAAAATGAATTATGTCAATTACCACCAGTAGATCTGGAAAACATTTGAATCTCATGGAAGACGACTCCTTCTCCATCCCCCCAAAAGCACAGAAATTCAGCTCTCCCTAATACAAGCAAGTTAATGCAGCTTAAACAATATCTGAATAAAAAGGAGGCCAATAGATAAGAATACCCTCCTTCAGATGTGGATAAAGTTGATTCTTTGATAGTCTGGCCATAAATTAGGGGTCAGAGTTTTGCAGGAGAATCAAGAGACAATCTGGTCTATTCCACGGCCTTCAGGAAGGATATACCAAAAGCATCTCAGACCCAAGAGAGGATATTTTGTTTTTAGTATACTCTGAAGGAGAGTAGGACAAGAAATAATGATACAAACTCTTCAGGAATCTTTCTCATAGATTTAAAAAAGCATGATATTTCTAATATTCTGCACTGATCTTAGTGATGTTCAAGGCAAGCACTGTAGTCTAGAAAAGAAAGAATCCAACCATTTTTTCCTTTTATCTCTTATAAAGATGACTTCAGCATTATTTTAGTGGCTAATGCAAAACTCATTGCATCCTACTATAAGAAAGTCAACAAAAATATATAGTTATGTAAAGTCAGAGCAGAGAAAAATGTCAGAATAAGGCTGCAATGTTTTGGAGACAAATTTTAAGAATGTGAAATGCCAAATAGTAAATTTAAGAATAGCATTAGAATAGCAGAATCACCACATAAATTAGCACTCCTGATAGTGGAGAGAGAGAGAGAGAGAGAAAGGAAATCTCACTGAATTAAAAAATGACTCTATAGACATTTTGTTTTTCAGGCCTGAAAAACGTCTTAAACGTAGCTTCAAGAATGGAGTAGTAGGTCTGTCACTGCTACAGATAACATATCAACTAATGCCTGCAGTTAGGAAGCAAAGCTCAACAAATTAATAGAAGTATGCTTATGTTACTGAACAGAAATCTAAAAATTTGTATTTTAGAATGCCAATAATAAACCCAAATGATTAAAGAGGTTTTTAAAATTATGATTAGTGTTGTAGTTCTCAGTGGTGATCTGTGGCTGACAAATATTTTTATGAGCTTAGACATTTGGTAAAAGTGGATTTCTTAAAATAAAAAAATGGGGAATTTGACAACAAAATGTCCTGACTTCATAAAGTCATAATTGTTCATAATTGTTTGATTTGATATCAGACATTATTTCTTATTTAGACAGTCTATATCATTTCAGTATGACAAATTTAGATTTTGGAGAACATAATTTAATAGGTGTTTATGGACAATGAAATCCTTATACAACTATTTGTAACCAAATGTATCCATAATTTCTATACTAAAGATTTTCAGTGTACATCTATCAATAAATTAGTATTTTTAACTAAGACTCAAAAGCTGTTCACTAACTTTGGACCAGTTTCTTCTGTCTCATCAGTAAGTTGGACAATGCTTTTCATCTGTTAGACACTCACACCTCCAGGATCCAGAGCAGCACACTTAGAGATACACTTCTGCCAGGGGGTCACTGCTCTGTCTTTACTCTGCTCCCACTTCTGTCCTCTGAAACCAAGTTCTGAAAAGGAGCAAGAACAAATGGTAGAATTTTCTAGAAACACAATTTAAACATTTGGCTTTTTTGGTATGTGTCTTTTTCTGGGATCTTTTTTCTCTTTGGATTGCTTCTTTCTTTTGGAATTTCATGAAACTGTTGTTGTATCTCAGATTTGGTATTTTTTTCCTTTTTTAGAAGGATTTTCCTAATGCAGACAGACCTAGTAGAACTTAGTAGGACCAGACAAACGTCTAGGGAAAAGAAGACATTAAGGTCATACAATCCTGTTTCCATTTTAGGCAGATGGAGTCTCAGCAACATCCTGGTCTACCCACCGTAGGTCACAAGGATAGGGGACAATATAAGGATTTGGGGCCAATGTGTCTGCTAGTAATAGTGTGTCTTTTCACCTGGAGTGTTTCAATTAGGATCATGAGTTGGCAGTAGGTGGCTGATGAAGGATTTTGCATTTCTAACAGTACTAATGCTTTGTTTCTCTATTTAAAAATGAAGGACAACATCCATTTTTCAGAAGGCCTGAAGTATTGTGGAAACAGGAGACTCAGGCCCTCTATATGGTACCATGTAGGTTCTTGGTTTGAGGTAACATTAGAACTACTGGCATCTTTTACATCTATGCTTAGGTTTATACCTTTAGTAGGTCACTTGCAATAATTTATGGAAGTGCATTTTTGCTCTTTTCTTGGGGAGGAATTGGAAAAAATCTATAAATCCATTCAAATAATCATAGCTATATGTCAAATGCTTAAAAGAAATTAGTGGAAATTTAAAGGAAATACCAAAATATGATTTGTTTGATCACTTCCCTTAAGGAAAAATTATGAATACATTGTGAAGACAGATACCTTTTTATTTAGGTGGAGGCATGGGTATCAGCAGAATGCACACCTGAATTGACTATTAGGAATGCCATTTGAATAAATTTCAAATGGAGAGAGGCGCAAAAATTTGGAATCCTTTTAATTCAGTGTTTTTTAAAAACATCATAGAATAAGACAAGTCATGTATGGATCATAGGCAGCTGGTTTTTCTTTTCCCTTACCCTCAAATTCAGGGTGCTTACCAGAGAGTCAAGCACAATGTAAGAACCTAATCAATATTCATTAACTGTATGATCAGGTTTTTTTTAAGCCATCATTTAATTTGTTACATTAAAAGCTATGCAAATTTGTATGATTACTAAGAGATTTAGATCATGTAATTTTGTTTCACTCTGCAAATAGAAAAGCTAAGGCTGATACCAAGATTGCAGAGTGAGCTGTCTTACTAGTTCAGAGTGATTACCTTTTGGTCCTATGGTGGCCACCCTGAAGGAATGAGTAGAGCTGGTAATCAGGTGGCACTGAGCACACTCCCCCAGAAGATGGCAGCTACATTGCAAGAAAAACAAGGAATGAGATCTTTACACTGTTTTCAGATTTAATGATTTTAAAATAACCTCTAAAAAAGTCTTAATCTTATCCAGTATGAGAAGAGATTTTTTTTTTGAAATGTTGGAGGTGGTTTCTATCTATTGAACCGTTGAATACACATCATCCTTCCGTTTCTAAAACTTAAACAAATGGACCGAGAGAACTGAATACATTTAGCTGTTCTTTTTTATCAGCCCAACACCCTTATGCCAAGCACCAGTAGAGCCCAACATCATGGCACATTTCCCCACAATATACTTACACCCAATGACCACCTAGGAGGGAAAAGAGTACGAGGGCTATTGAGCACTGAGAATTTTTCCAATGAATCACAATTATATGAACACCTGTGCTAACTAAGTTTGTGCTGATCCACTGTGAAAATTTGCAAAGTGCTCAACAGCCCTGAATATTTCTCATTTATTATCTCAGGTGGGGTGGTCTGCAACTGCACATTAGGTTGCAGTGTGAAGCATGTAAGGACACGCATTCAAGACCTCATCTAGGACCTTTTCATTCTACCTGCAGGGTACAGCTGTGCCTCTGAACAGGCCAGAGTTCTGTTTCTGAATGTCTGCCCAGAAAACTTAAAGGCAAATATAAGACCCCTTCATCTGCAAGTGAAATGATTGTAGAACATGCAATAATTCACTTACATTTTAAGAAGAGTCTACCATAGGATTGATTTTGGGAAAAACTTGATGATCAATGATATTTTTGTAAGTCCATAGCCTTATCACACATTAAACTGAAATGGTGTCAAAACTCTAAAGGATGAGAAAGAACTTTATCCATAGACATAAATTTTAAAGTGCCATTAATTTCTCTTCTTAGGAGGTAAAGATATAGTGAAACTGGTCTAGATCCCAAAGAATCTATAGGCTACTTTATTTTTGGAGTTAATGATTGATGAGAATTGGGAAATAATTTGTGAATGAAGTCATCAAAATAGCTAGTTAAAACCTAGATGTAAGCGGTGAAATCGAGATCACTGAATAAGCTGGATACAGGGTCAATTTTTTGATTCTACAACAGAGGCTCCACATAAGCCTGGGACAGCAGCTTTCATTGAAAGTATTCTTTGTCTCAAGAACTATAAACTACTGTGTGGTCTCTGAATGTTAATGCAATGTCAAGAATAGAATTTTCTGTGTAGCTCTGTAGACATAGTAGATATATTTACCAAAGACTCTTTAGTGAAATATGTATTTGTTACTTTGAATAATTAAGTTTAATGAAAGATAAACTCAAAGATACAGATGCAAAGACCAGGGACTACTCTGGCATTTAAAGTTTTGTTTTTTCAGTGATACATTAGACTATGGAACTTAATTATATCTAACAGCATTATGTTCTTACCAGTAGGATCAAGGTGCGTAGTATTCAGTGGCTAGTGCAGTTGTTATTGAAGACAACATTGTGGTATGAGATAACAGAGGAAATTATGGAAAGAGAAATTCTGAAACTTTTGAACAGTCCTGGGATAAGAATGTCCGTGTGGTTGTTCCCAGGTAATGGTGGTTGGTTTGGGAACACAAGAGAAAAGGTGAAGGGATCTTAGAGGTTTTTTGATTTGGTTCTGGCATCTAGTTGGGAGATGTGGGAACTTCAAGCGAATAGCCTTTGATCTCTTTTCCTTAAAGTTTTTACTCACCTGGCTTTCAGTCTCAATCTCTGGAATTAAATGAAAAGACACCCCTTTCCCTGCTGCTGTCACTGTAGTTAGATGAAAGGAGAAACAAGATGCTCACGAGAAGCACTGTTGATGGGTAACTTGGCTTAATGTCAAAAGATTTTCCTCGTGAAAATTAACTTTTTCTGCATCTGGGTACAAAGCACTCGTTTTAAAAAGGAGTTTTTAAGGTTAGGTGAGTGTATGAGGAGGAGAGAGAAGGATCAGTAGGTTGGGGTAGATTCCACCTGGAATATATCACGTGCTTTCACCTAGAAATTAGATTTATTGTGTTTCTTGAGCACCAGGCATGGGCTAAGCACTTGACACACATTATATCATTCCATCTTCACGACAGTATGAAATAGTAATGTGTCTTATACCACTTTGCAAGACGAAGAAAATGAAGCTTAGAAAGATTAACTAGTCCACAGTCATGTTAGAGTCAGACTTGAACCCTTGTCTAGATGAAAGCAAAACTCGATCTAAACTACTACACAATACTGCCTCCCCGTGGCTGGAATTTGGTAAGCCTTCAGCCAACACCAGCTATTGAAGAGGTGGTGTTTTTCCTAGGGGGGAACTGGTTTTAAATCCTTTGGGCTTAGTTCAGTATCTCAAAGGCATGTAGAAAAACGCCTTGCTTATCAAAATTACTGAGATGTTGACTGTCTCTTATATAAAAGTGGCTGGTTCAAGCCAAGCTCCCACTGTGACTGCAAGCAAGCAAATAGGTGACTGCATTGTTTATGAAGCAAATACTTTGAATTAATTCCTACTCAAAATATAAAAGTGCTTGTTGTTCACCTGAAGCATAATTTGTGCAAACAAAATTTTACCAAGCAAAGCGATTTTGTAGTATCAGCATTTTAAACTTGTATGAATATTTCCTTCAGTTGCTATAAAGCATAAAATTTAAAAAAAAATAAGGGAAATGAAAATTCAAGGAAAAAATATTTTTGTATAAGGCTGAGAGAATGAGCTCATATAGTAAGTCTTGAAGTGTTAAGGAAATATTTTCTTTAGTTTTTAAATTAGAATAAAGAAAAAATAATGTGTATAAGGAGGGATAAGATGCAGTTGTGCATGGAAGGCTTAGCCTTGAGCAAAATTCTAAAGTAGGTATTTTTCATGTATTTATCTCCAACACATGCACTTGCACACATGCACAGAGTTGTTCTTCAATGCCCTTTTCTCAATGCTCAGTATCCTCTCTCCTAAACCTCCAAAGCATTCACTATTTGGTGCTCCCTCTGGTCCCCTATTCTCATTCTTTACTTCAAAATCCCACTAGACACCCTCTTACAATACAGATATTTCTTCTCTTCACTCCTCACAAGAGGACAGTGGACTATCCCATTTTTTTTTCAAGATAGCATTATGTTACTGTTTAATAGTGCTTATGAACAAATTCTCACTAAGGTACAAGTGAATGGTAAAAGATTAAGGTGTTATTTTACTGAGTCATATTTATTTCATATTATGGACTCTTCTAGATAAAATGCCTCAAGTCAAAAGAATTAATTCCAAAAGATAGGAATATCAGATTCTGTGGCAGTGTAGGAAAGCGATTTCTGCAAGGCTGTATTTGCCCCATGTTCCTTGAAATATGCTCCAAAGGTGAATGTTTACTTTACCTATGTATAAAGCTGACCCTAGTGATCAGGTGTATTGAGATATTATAATCCCTGAGAAGAAAGGTCACTGATATAGCATTAATGCTCCAGTCCTTACTTCCTATTAAACGATGCTTCAATATGCAACATTCCACACTTGATCTCTGCTAAATGGATATTAGTGACCTTGAGTCAACAATCTTTACCTTCTTTAGACATTGGATAGCACTGTAACATTTTAAATTTATAATTCTGTTTACTTTTTAAATGGAGTTTAAAAGTCTTTAAACTGGATAGGTAGAGAGGTTGAAATGATCACCCAGAGAGCCTGTAAATGTTTGGATTGATACCACATATCACACCAGTTATAACTCAGCAGTCAAAGCACTGAACTGGCAGAACCATCGGGGTAAATCACGTTAATGCATAATGCAGGGTCTTTAAGTATCTGTGAGTCATTGACACGATACCTTGCCAGGTCCTTTACCATCCGCCATGTCAATACATAGTCTTTTATAATATTAATTGAATATAGGCTATGGGCTTTAAAAGTTTCTGGACCAGCCTCTTTGCTTGTTATGAAGAAGATATTGTTTCTGGTAGTTTCCATCCCCCTCTACTTTGTGGGACATGGCACATTTCTTTCCTTCCCCCTGACTTTTCTCCCCAGCTGTGGCCAGCTTCATTATGCTATTTCCACATTTATACTTATCAAAATTGCCAGAGGATAAATTCATCCACAGAGGGGTGTGACTTACTAGAAAGGCTTGTGTTGTCATACACATTTTATAACATTTTAAAATGTGATTTTAAACAACAAAGAAATTTTTTTGGCATCAAAATTAAAACGTCACGAACCAGAAAGAAAAGGATACTTCTCCTTCATCCACTACGTTTCAGGACATAGGCAGCCTTGTTTTCTGTTGGACAATTCGTCCATGAATTGTGTTACATTCATATTCACAGTGGAAATCCACATATCCATTAGAATAAATGAACCAATTCCACATGCATGAACATGGATAAATCTTGAAAATACAATGAGTGAAAAAGTAAGTAGCGGAGATACGGCATTTGTGCAAATTTAAAATCATAGAGCAATGAAACATATTGTTTGTGGATACATACAAATGTAGTAAACATAAACTAACATTGATGTGAAAGTTGCAAACCAATTAGTGGCTCTCCTACCCCTGGCAGGAAGGGAGAATGATAGTGAAGGAGGTTCACGACTAACTTTTAAGTACAGAGAGGTCTTCAACTTCCTTTGTAACATTTTATTAGAAAAAAGAAATGAAGTAAACATGCAAAACTTTTAATAATGTATTCACAGTTCTTAAATCTTAGTGAATATATGTGTGTTTATTATTATCTGCACTTCTATGTGTTTGAAATATTTTATAGCAATAAAAATGAAAATGGTAAAAGAAACTTCAAATTCAAAATGGGAACTGGCTAGTAATTCTTCATATTGTCTCTTCACCACTTGGCACTAAAATTCCCAAGGAGACATGAGAAAATAAGAAAAGCCACAATTCAAACTAGGCCAAACTAACAAGTTAACTCTAGAAACTGGGAGGAATAAACTCATAGTAAAAGTCTAATGGAGCTGAGGGGAAGAAAAATCTGTCCAGTTTTCAGGTAATTGCGTTTATCCGCTTTGCTTCCTGGGGAACAGAGAGTGTGCATGTGTGACAGTGGAGGGTATGGGTGGAGATTCCCAAAACAAATATTTTTAAAAATAAAGCGAACTATGCACATTGGAATATTTTGGAAAATATAGAAGGGGATAAAGTAGGAAAACAGAACCCACGATTCTACCATGTAAAACCAGCCAGTCCTATTTCTAACTTCAGAACTACTGTGGCTTCTGACAGGAGGGAAGGAAAGGAGACGTTCAATGATACTTCTTTGATTGTACAATGAGGAGGTGTTCAGCCACTGGGGGACCCTCATTTTATGTCCCCCTTCAACCTTACAGCTCAAAAGCCACTTGGAATATATATATATATATATATATTTGAGATAGGACATTTTCTTTTTCCACATGAAATGTTTTTCCTGAATCTCTTTATTGCCTATTCCTTTCTTAACTTTAGTTCCCTATAGAAACATTCAGTGTCTGGAGAATAAAAAGGAGAGAAAAAAAGAAGCTTTTTTTAAAATTAAAAGAAAAAAACTAAAGCATGTCATAGCATTGTTGGAAAGAACTAAAATTACATTTTGGTGTTTTGACTTTAAATTAAGTGACTTGATTTGCATAAAGTGACATTTGTGGAGACAAATATTAAATGCAATACAAAAATGAATTTCTGGATTTAGAACTTCTTCCCCTACTTTTATACCAAGGATTTTATTTTATTTTATTTTTTTTATGATCAGGTCATATATTCCTCAAAAAAAAAAACTGGTTTTAAAGGAAACTCTGGTCCACCTTTATCTCTAATGGCCCGGTTGGGAGTTGCTATAATAATCCTTTTGCTTTTATGTGGCCATCTGGAGGCCTATTAAAAGGAGTATCTAAAACAGACTCCCCAAGTGTGCTGAGTTTGTACATTTTCACCAAGTCACCAAAACAGGAGCATTTTTCCGACTGCAGGGAGAAGTGACCCTTTACAGAGAGGGGTGGGGTTAGGGGAGAAGAGAGAGAAGAGACACAGCACCAGCAAGAGGCACAACTCGACCTTTCACCCTTGCCATTGTGAACAAGTAGTAAGAATAGTGGTTGATTCTGGTGCATGCGTTTTAAGGGTACAAAGATCTACAGCAAAGTTTCTTTACACCTCTGGGGCTCTGTGATGAGATGGAAGAGGTTAGGGAATGTGGGAACGGGCAACATTGAGGATTTAATGAAGCATCATGTTTCAACTGGATAATATTCCATTTTTATTTGTGTAGAAAGCAAATATGAAATATTGAAATAATATTTCAAGTTCCCAGTTTGGTGGCGCAAATAGACATACAGAATATTCTTGCTTTTCTGAAAACTACACCTTTCATCATAAGTCTAATCCAACAAAGTTTAGGACATAAGGGTACGTTGTGAAATGGAATTAGATGAAAGTTGGCATTTGTCTTTAGTAGATTATTAAAATCGCCACGGTAAGAAATCTGCTCATAAAGACAGAATAAGTGAGCAGGGGCTGGATATCATTTGTCCAAAATACAGTCTTTTCTCTACACTCATTAAACATCTCGCCCAGTAATGTGGTTGTAATCCTATTAAACCTGATACATCAAAAATTTAAAAAAAAATTTAGTTGATGTCTCAAACTGCACTGCAACTCAGATCTAGGACCAAATAAGATACATTAATTGCTTTACTGCTTCACCGCAAAGCCACTCTTAAAACATAATTCCTTAATGAAGTCCGTTAATTTGTTCATGGCAGTACACAAGCTGTTCAAAATGACACAGAATTGCACTCTGTTTTCTAACCCCTGCAGTTTCTTCTGTTAGTCACTCTGTCTTGTGTTGTTATCCCATGGATAGTAATTATTTTATAGTGGCTGTAATTAGGAGAGAATTAGGCTTGGTAAACAAAACCTGCCTTCTCCTGTTAATAGCTAAGGATAATAAATTTGGCTCTGACATTCACTATATTTGGACAAGGCTTGGCCTACTTCCAGTTTTCCCAATAAGAACTTTATTATATAATTATGCCTTGGAGGGGCTCATATTACAAGGTAATTTTTTTTTGTAAAGACACATATTGCATGGCTTCTAGCCAGTAAATGATATACTGTAATATATGCCTCCAATAAATGTTTTAAACAAAATCTCTCTAAGCAATATCCTGCTAGAGCCACACACTGTTCTTAGCATATATTATTTACAGGATTTGTTTGTTGAGTTTTTCATAAGGTAAATTATTTTTTTTGCCCACATTGTCCAATATTATCACAAGTCTCTAAAACAAAAAGGCCTAAATTATTTCTATCAGCAAATGACATATCTGGATCTTTAACTTTTCATATTCTAGTTCCTAAAGGTGGTGTCCATCAGAGGTTACCAAAAAAGGGGTATTTAAGCAATTTTTTTTGGTAAGGATTGGCTGTTATTTTGCATGTTATGTTATCTTTGCTTAAACTGATTTATTTTCTTTCCCATTTTTAACATAAGCGAAAATAAAATTATTTTGTCCCACTGTAAGGCCAGATCTCTGATGATTCATGTGCCTTTAGTTGACCCTTTACTGAATGGGTCTCTCAAACTTGTATAGATCAGCAATAATACATGACATCACAAAATGCTAAAGTGAAGACAACATTCAAAATAGGCTCAAAAACAAAATCATGAAAATATAACCTCCACTTAGAAAAATCATGAGACAATAGGCATAAGTGAGATTATTTTCAGAACAAGAAATAAAATTATTAGATTCTAAGTCAATGTAAAATAAAAGACATAAAGTACTGTTTTTCTAGAAGCTATGTTCAATATTATAGCAATTCTTGATGCTTTGATATTAGGCATAGTAAAGTTACAAAGGAGAACAATAATATTTAAAAAGTAGTTTGGAATTTGTAGCCCAGACACTCAGGTTATATTTAAAACCCAATGTAAAATGGAAAATTAAGACAACCCACACATGTAACCCCCCTTCTCCCCCTTACCCCCCCAATATGTCTCAATTAACTGCAAACTAAAGGGAGGGAGTTTTTACTGGACTGGCTGGGTATCTGTCTGTCACCCCAATTCACTTTGCTTGTATATCAGGGCTTACAAGTCACTTAAAGAAGAAACCAACTGGTTTCTTAGGTGGTTATTAACGTTGATAAGAGATCCCCAGTTTATTTAGTCAAATTTTCAAAGGGCCCTGCTATGGAAACTCATATGAATTATGCATATGCAAAAGTCTCCCTTCAAGTGAGATTGGATTCCCTGCCTCTCTGTTCCCATTTCTGGAGAAGACATTAGTGGCTGCATTTATTCTTCCTCTAAAGCATAACCCTCACTTTCAGCAGAGGGTGGAGACTTGAATTGCATCAGATCCCTTCTGCAGTCAGGAGGGTCCTTACCTTCCATCTGCTTCCTTTCTTCCCTGGTGTGGGCCAGAGGATGGACAGCAGACATCTCTTCATTGTTCTCTCACTTATTGTCACAAAGCTTTGAGAATAAAAAAATAAATGAGCATTTATTATATTTCTTTGACCTAAGTAGCAGAGTTTTGGCATTCAGACTTCATGCTTTCTTTAGGAAAAATAATTAAATTATTGTTTTGTTCCAAGAACACTAGTCTATGTCAGTAAGGTTAAACTATCAAACAATGTATATTTTAAGGTGACATAATTGCTGAAGAAATGATTGGTAATTCAGGTCATGCACATATATTGAGTGCCTACTGCATGCACTAAAGCATCATGAAAACCAGGAAAAATTGAAAGTAGGCAAGATTTTTTTTCCTACTCCTTTAAGTAACTCAATGCACTCAATGCAAGTATCTTGTTTATCCTCAGGAAATCTCAGAAGAGTGTCAAAGTCCTGTCTCCTGTATTGACAGTGGCTGCTACTGCAGCTGCTGCTGCTTCTTTTTTTTTCTTTGCTGTACAGAAGAAACAAAAGCACAGTGAGATTTAAGTTGCATGTTCAAAACACTGCAGTCATTGATGGAGAAAGATGGTCCAACACCAGTGATTCAGAAGCCAGTCCTCACTCTGTAGCTTCTTTCCCATTCTGTTCTTTCCCTGTTATGTTGGAATTATGCTGATGCAGGCTTTAATCAGAAAAGATATTCATTTTACTATTGATGATCAGTAAGTACCAAATCTTCATTCCTCATAATAACAGTAATCACAAAAAGAGGGTAAGAGAATGGTGGGCAGATTTGTACGTACCAAAATACCTTTTCCAATGAGAAAATGAACTGCAGAGAACTAACATCATTAAATGAAAGGTTTCACATTTTAGTCAGAAAGGGAGCTATGTTTCACAGTTTTTTTTTTCTTTTCCTTTTTTAAATAATGGAAAGTGCTTTATTAGGATTCAGAAATTACCATCATCACACTTTGTAAGTGGCTGAAATAATCATTTTGCTATGAATCTATAAATAGACTGTCAGAGAGGTATGCTTTGGATTTTGAAGGCTCATTGTTGGCATGAAAATTAAAGATCTTTTGTCTCCATGACAAACTGCAAAAAACAAAACTAAATGACTCAAAAAACAATAGAGTCACTGACACTAGAGATGGAAAAGACCTGTAAGTCATTTCATTTGCCCCTGCTCATGCAGTTCTCTAGAGGATCTTTGTCTAATAGAATTTAACATCATCCTGGAGTTGTGTCTTTCACTTCTGGGCAGACACTTCCACTGTATCACTTTGAGGAGAACAATCCTAAATCCTTACTTACTAACCTGCCCTGGTCATAGCTCTGCACACAATATCCCAGCTAGGTAAATGTGTTTTCCCCCAGCCCATTCCACAATCAGTATGTCCTTGAAATTTTCTGCTCACAAAATTCCCTTCTAACTTCAACGTGTATGGCAGTCCTATGGCATTGGGTCATGATTTGGCCAGTCCATTAAGTTGTTTTAATCCATCCTCATAAATCAATCCTTTTAGCTCCTTCATCATAGTGGTGGCTGTTTTGTGACATCCTCCCATTTTTTGACATGATTCTCATACTGGCATCTCTCAGCCCCAAACAGATTTTGAGGTGAAGAGTGTGTCTTGACAAGCATAAAGAAATCATGATCTCCCATAATTTTGCAGGTATTAGTACACTGAAGAGTAGAAGGTAGAAGCTTCTGAATTGAAAGAGGTAAAGAAAATCTCATACATAGTGTTTTGTCAACCCTTCATGCTATACAGTACATCGCTACAAAACATCCCCATCCAACACCATGTAGAATAATATATAGTGTGTCTGGAAAAGACAGGAAAAGTCAGTTTGTATCAGAGCAGTTAACTCGGCTTCCACAATTTCTCCCCTGCTGCTCTCCTAGTCCCACTTCAGCTGTATTTCACTCCATTAACTACAGCAATGGGTATTTGCTCTCAATAAATGTGTGTGGGTGTGTATGTATGTTTGTATTTGAAAAGAGTTTATGCAGACAACTCCAAATAGCTCCAAAAGTGATTGCACAATTAAAGAAACGATTTTCCTGCTGTTGATGGTTGTTTCTTAAAACATCATCTGTCAGCCTAGCTACTGAGATTGATGTCCTGAATATATATATATTTTTAAACCCTAAGGAAATATCCTCTTCATGTCTTTGCCCTAACTTCGTCACTCTTTTCTCCAATCTTTCTTGTGGTCTGATTGTGAGATTAATTCTCAACGGACTATCAACATCCACCATGGATATTAAAGGAACGGGTTCAGGTTCAGGTCTTGTGAGGTTCTGAACTCTCTGCAGACTGACCCAAGCACTTTGAACTTAAATTTTGAATTTTTCTATTAGCTAGTGGAAATGGCAAAATAAGCCAAAACACAGGGACTTCCAACTGCAGCAAGCTTAGCACAAATCTGATCTGCTTACATGGGGGCAAAGGACAATTTGGGGTTTACCTAAGGGAGTTGCTATAGTCACAGCATGTTTTAGATTTTGCTGGAAAAATAGTATTTTGGACACTGTCTTAATGCTAATAACCGTACATGTGAGGTGGATTGGTTCTCTTTTATACTGACAGATAAATGATGTGACAGGGGCTCAAAAATTTTGCTTGAGAATATCCAATTTGATTACTCAATAGCTAAAGAAATGGAGAAAGAATAATATCTTTGTTAGTTGAAATTTTGGGATAAATATCAAGAAAACCAGCATAATTTCGTAAGCTTCCACGCATATAGAAGCCAGGCATAGGCTTTGTAAACTATCCCTGAAACGTTCTCCTAAAATGCTCAATAGGAAAAGATGAGCACTATATTGATATCCAAGCTGAAGAATTTAGTGGGAAATCTCTTTGACAATAAAATGCCTCTTCTCTATTCATCAGTTCCCAGGGTGTCTTTTATGGGGAATAGGGCCTTATACACCTTAAAATAATATTTATACTACAAAGACATCCAGCAGCACACTAGGCGACACTAAGTTATAAGTGGCTTATTATTCACAATGTCCAGGTTTTAATGAAGAACTATAAATACCCCATAAGAGGAGACAAGAGGTGTCTTTAAGACAGAAAGCAAAGGCCTAACATTCTGAGAACTTGATGTTTTCCTTAAGCATCTTCCTCAGATTAAAAATCAGGGGACCTAGGGCAAAAAAAATTACTTCCATTTCTTGAACCTCAATTTCCTTATTTGTAAAATTTGAAGTTTAGAGATGATCTGTGTAGTAGCCTTTTTATTTTTCCCTCAAAATGAAAACCACAACTCCTTCAGGGAGCCATCTCTACCGTTTGGACTACAGGGATGAGAAGCTAACCCAAGCCAGCCCAATCTGAGTCTCTTTCTGGAAAAGTTCAATGTTGTGAGCTATCTCAGTTTGTCTCCCAATAATCTCCCTTCCTCCTCTTTTAATTTAAACCCAGGGAGAGTTCATTTATGTTTCTTCCAAGCAAAGAACATTAATTGATGCAAGCAATTATCTTGCTGGAAAATATCTCGTCTGATGCAATGAGAGAGCCCTTTCCTCTATCCCAGGGAGTAGTAGACTTACATGGGGAAAGAGGTGTCAATGAGAGACAATATTGGGTTTGAATCCCAGCTATGCACTCTTCTTCTGTCTGAACTTTAATTTCTTCCTCTGTTAAACAGAGATCCTAATATGCATCTTTCAGTGCCAATAGGACTATTCATTAAGGATAGCGCCTCTATAATATTAGACATCTTCGTTTGCCTAACTTCTAACTCAGAGCTTAACTCACAGATAGGTTAGTCCCAATGAACAGTGGGTAGTAAGGAGTCAGACCTGGGTTTCAATTCAGGTTTACTTTTTCCTATCTCTGTGACCCTCCACAAGTTCCCAAGCTCATTAATCTGTAGTTTCCACATCTTTTAAAGTGGTGATAATAGCTACTCCCTTTTAGTGTTGCTGTGAATATTAAACAATATGTTAACATGTGGAAACTGATGTTATTACTACTAATGCTCATCAATGTTTGCTGAAACAAATGACATTGAATTATCCAAATTGAAAACTGGACTTCAAGGCTCTATCTCAACAGTGATGATGTATGAATTATTATTATGTGTCAGGGACTATTCTAGACATATATTTTTTCCATTTCATTGGAAAGATGATCTTTACTGACTTTTCCCCTATCCTATGCAGAGAAGATATTGATTATGACTTCAAAAAGGCCTATCATACTCTAGTATGTATTCCAAATACCTGCCATACTGGCCTACTGTGCCTTAAGCAAGCTAAATTCAATCTTGCCTCTGGGCCTCCATGCCTCCTGATCCCTCTGCCATCTGCTGTTCCTCTGGTGTGTCAAATAACCAGGTTCTTTTCTTTATTCAGATCCAGCTCAAATGGCATCAGTCTTTCTCTTTCACAGCCTATTACTTCATTTCCTCCATTGCACTTATCCCTACATGAAGTCACCTGTGATTATATGTTCATACCTATATCACCTGTGTCCCATCACCAAATTATAAACTCCATAAAGACAAAGTTCGTATTTTCTTTGCCTTAACCAGTTCCCAGCATATAATAGGTGCTCAATAAATGTCTTTTTAAATGAATGACTTAATGACTGATGAATATATTTTTGGAGTGTTTCGTTAGTAGTCGGAGGCTTACCCATAGTGTTGGGCTATGAAATATAGGTCTTTAAATTTTATGTCTTTAAATCTGTCTCAGAGAAGAAACAACATAGATGATTTTCTTTACTTGATGGCATCTGAGCAGAACCCAGCAGAAGGCACAGGGAGCAGACAGACCCTTGAAGAAAACGAATGTATGAGTGTGCTAATTAGTTACATCTGCCCTGGTGCTGGCAGGCACAGCAGAAGGTGAGTTTGTGGACAGTTTGAGGAAAAAAGGTGGGGTCCCTGGCTTGAAAAAAAGCAATCCTAGTCCTTCTGTACAATCCCCGTGGGGTTCACTCCCTTGGAAGAGTGATATCAGTGTACTGAATTGAAACTCCAGATTCGGTGAGACGTGGACTAGGCACAAGGGGCAACCACATGTTTCTCCTTAGTGATGATCCTGGCTGGTGGCCAATTCCAGAGAAGGGTTCTGCAGGCTGGGAACTTGAAAAGCCATAGCAGCAGCTATCTTTTTTATGTTTTTCATAACAAATAATAGAACATTGTGAAGAAGCACAAGGGAGAAGGATGCCTAGCAGGGCCCTTGCAAATAAAACCAAGAATCCCTGAAGATACTGAGGTTAACAAAGGAAAAACGCAGCTGTTGTGAATGCGGTTTGCGTCCAAATCTTCAGCCTGGTACAGGAGGGGATGCTTTCACTTAGCTATTGCTGTCCCTGAGCAGAGGTGAGAGGGATGCTGTTAATAACAAAGACAGTCCCTGATGATGGTAAGTCTAATTACAGGAGGAAAAAAAAGTGCAGGGAAAGAAAGGGTTTGGTTTCCCCAAGACATCATTTTATTACCAGCCTGACACGGCAACTTTAAGGGTCATTTCTTTACAGTCACTAAAATACCAAACAGTCGGGAAAACAGCACAGAGGCCATTGCCAAAGCCCCTGGTGCTTCATTTCTGAAAACATTTTCCCACAATGGCAGCTTTTAAAAATTGTTTTTCCCCTTTTAATTAAAGAAACAATTTTGTTCCTCTGGATATCTGTAAATAGTCAACAGGATAAAAAGAGGTGGGTGGGAGGAGAAAGGTAAGGGAATAAAGAGAGAGAGAGAGAGAGAGAAGAGAGAGAGAGGAAATAATCCAAAGGTTTCAAATATTAAGAAAAGGAAAACATAATGCCATTTTTTGGAGAAACTTTCAAAATTAGGAAAATGTCCTGTCATATACATTAAATTATGTTTTTCTTGAATGAGCAATAATCTTTTTAAATACCCATCCTTAATTATTAAACATGCTAAAAAGGAAACGTTAATGTCATAAATTTAGAGAAGGTTCTTTTGAAATATGACTATTTTTCCTGAAGCATATTCTAGTAAAAATATTGATTATAGTTACCATATGGTTATAGATGAATCAAATGACATTTTTTTCTGAATATGTGCCATAATTCTAGCTTTTTATTAATTCAGGTAGGAATTAACTGCAATTAGTTTGAATTCATGAGGATTTGCCGTGCACATAGTGAAACATTCAGAAAGAGGAGGCAAACTATAGGTTAAATATCTGTATTGGGAACTACAGATATCCTCAAGATAGTAAGTATCAGCTACAGATTTGTTTGTAAAGCAAATTTCTGCATATCAAATCCTGCAATTTCCTTCCTTTCTTTATAAATTATGACATGCTTCTTCTGAGAAAATTTGGATTTGTAGAACTTAAAAATTATATTTAATGGTATCGCAATCTTTATTAGTTGAACATGGAATGGCAAAGTGACATTTGTTATGATATAATAACAATTAGCATTCAAATGACATAATATGATATCTATTTTAACTGCAAATTACTGCAACCGTGTTTTTGTGTTTCCTGCATGCCTAAATGGTGCTACAAAACGTAGGCATAGAAGTGAAAATCATTAGACCCTTTGCTGTAACAGCCATATCACTTCACTGCCTCAGGCAATTGTCCATGGTGAGTGGAGCCACTATCAGGAGAGGCAGATTTTTCTCTTTTGAAATGTCTCAATGAAGTTGTTAGATTTGCTTTCTTTTCTCCCTGATGCTGATATTTCATTTCACTTCTATAAAATTAGACAATTCATTCCTGCTATCAAGGCCCTACATGGACATATTTTGGGTTGCAGAGCTTTAGAATATGTTTACATTACAAGGCTGATTCCTCAATGACTTCCCAACTTCCATTCTTGCCTCTCCCTTCCATTATTCTGCACAGTGGGTGCACAGTGGGTGCAGAATAATGTTTTAAAAATGGAAATGAGATCATGTGATGAGGACATTTTAAAAATTTTCCAGTGAGGTCCCATTGTACTCAGAATAAATTATAAGTTCATTGCCATGGCCTATGAAGCCCCAGTTGGTCCGCCACAGCATCTTCCCCCAGCTTCACTGGATGTCACTCGCCATTTCTCACATTGAGCATCTGTTTCACCAACCCCCTGTCCTCCTCCAGGCTGGAGCTCTTGTTTATAATTCTTCCTGGAATAACTTTTGTCCTTCTTATCCTTTGAGTCTCACTTCAAATGTCACCTTCTCAGAGAGACCTTCCCTGGCTAAACTCTTAAAGTGCTTTCTTCAGTTACCGTGTCCTCCTCTGGTTATTTCCTCCAAATGCACTCTTCACAGTCTGTAATTTTCTTGTTTAGTAATGTGTTTGCTTTATATTGTCTGCCTCCCCCAGCCTACCACAAGAACAAAGCTCCACGAGTGAAGAAACTTGCTTGTTCTGTTCACTTCTATATCCCCAGAACATAACATAGTGCTTGATATATAGTAGATGCTCAATGAGTAAATAAATAAATTAATTAATGATGAGAGAACTCTGTCATTTCTTTATAAAGTCCTTGAATTTCCAAAGAGGCAGAATGGCACAGGGTAAGACTTCCTGAATACTGATTAGATCCTACAGAGAAAGAGAGATCCTAAAAGGGTATTTTATAATTTCACTAAAAAGCTGATTAAAAATATTTAACCTGAATCTTTTACCTCATTTATGGAAGCTCTTTGCTGTGCTTGAGTTCTTCGTAAAATGGATGTGTATGTCTGTGGATTTTAAAATGGCCATCTTCTTTACTTCATGTAAGTGCAGGGGACTTGGAGAATTGGTAATAGAACTAATTTTACTTCTACAACTATTCATCAATGGTGCTGCACCATGAATTATTTACTTGTCCGATTCAGAATCCAACCCTTTGCAGAGATTATCATCAATGACCTTAATAAAAAAAATAAATCCAATGTTACCCAGATATTTCTGGCATCAACTTTTTATTGTGTGAGATTTTAGGGATGGGAGGGACAGAACTAATAATGAATTAATTGAAATTTTAAAACTCATATTAAATGTTTTCATTGGCTATATTGAGGTTTTGATCAATTGAGGTTGTGATGAGTTGAAAGCCTCCAAAAATCTCTGGACACCACTCCTTCCCAGACCTCACTTTATATGTCTCTCTGTTTGGCTGGTCCTCCTGATGTGTATCCTTTATAATAAAACCGCTATCACAAGTACAGCATTTTTTTGAGTTCTGTGAGTTGTTCTTGTGAGTTATCAAATTTGAGGGGTTATGGGAACCCCCCAAATTTATAACCAGTCATTCAGAAGTATGGGTGGCCTGGGTGGCCTAGGGACCCTCAAAATGAGACTGGTGTCTGAAGTAAGGGCAGTCTTGTGAAGGACTAAGCCTCAAATTTGTGGCATCTCATGCTAACTCCAGGTGGGTAGCAACAGAATTGTATTGCAATCCACTCTATTAGGGGTGAAAAAGAACTGTTGTCTGTTCCTTTAATATCGTAAACCTCATTCAAATTTGCCAGCTCCTTTATTCTTTATGTCTGCAAGAAGTTCAGTGCCTTCTCCAATGTTTCTGATGGCTCCTAGGGAGGTACTTTATGATTACTTGTCTTTTATCAATTTGAACTCATGACCTCTGATTAATTTTTCTTCATTCATTTATTTAACAAATTTTATTGAGTACTTAGTAAGAATCAAGTACTGGGCAGGATCCTGGGTATTAGGGTATGTCAGTGCATAAGATAGAAACGGTTCACGTTATCATGGAGCTCACAACCTGTTGGCATCAAGACACTCCAATGAACAAATATTTGAGCAATTATAAATTGTGTCCCTTTATCCTTCCTGTATATTGTTTTCTTTTTCCTCAACAATTCACACCAGCCATGGTTATAGCTCTTTCTCCTTTATTTTCCAAGGTGCCTCTAACAGAGTGCTTCTATGTCTTATAGACTTTATTATTTATTTGGGGATAATGCAGGGAAAACACTGTAAAGGATTAGAAACAACTCAATCCAACTATGACACATGATTCTTTCTAAAATTCCTAGTCCCTCCTCACTACAGGGGGTCCATTTTGGACCTTCCTCCTCAAATCCCCGACATACCACCATGTTGCTGTGGTCTGCCATCTCCTTTCAGAGAGTTCCTTTTTTCTCTTTTCCGAATTAAACTTAAAAGTCCCTGCTAATTTATTTTGAAGAGCTCCCTTCTGTCTCAGTCTCTTTCCTTCAGACAATGCCAACGGAATACGGCCACCTGTGCACGACCAACACGTCCACTAAAGTATATCCCTACATAAATAGCAGTCTTCTTTCTATTATATCTCCCCCCACACACACACACACACAAAACAAAAGTGTGTTCAGGGTAAAAAATAACATCATAGTATCAGACATGTATTACTGGTGTTAATGCTAAGGGCTTCTTTTTTCTAAAAACACTTTTCCTTTTTTATGGCATTTTTCTCTTTTCTTTCTTCTGTCCAGCTTGAAATGTTTAGGTTAATGTTTAGTCTACATATTTATTAATAGAAGTGTAATTAATCATGGGGGCAAAGATTATGAATTTTAGTAATCCTGTTTTTTCCTTATAAGGTAGGTTATTTAAACATTTATATTTATCAATACCTGTATCTATCTACCTACCTACCTTTATATTGGGAGACTTTATGTGTGTTTATGTTTGTGTATATATGTTTATGTGTGTATGTGTGTGTGCATATATATATATGCTCATATTATGTTATGAAGAGCTTGATATTGAGAAAGCAAAAAGAAAAGGTCTTTAACATATCATCATTGTATTATTTTCCTCAGCTAGGCATTGGTTACCTCTATGTGCAAAATCATTTAAGCCATCTTTTTTTTAAAAAAAGACCAGTCAGATAGATGATTTGAATATTTATGTTTTTGGAGAAATAAACTATGGTTTGCCTCAGTTGACTAATTAATTTTCTGTAATGTGGACATAGCTAGTGCCTTAATATTCTTTCTACTATGTACACTTCCTATTGAGATGACGTCAAAGGACTTTGCAGTGCCGACAGACCCATAAATCTACCTAGTTTCAAACTGAGATGAAGATCTCCCAACTCAAATTCGGTATAGGTCATGAACAGTGCAATGAATCACATTCTCCAAAGGCATTTGACCTGACTGCAAATTATTTCCATGTTTTGTAGATGCAACAGACTGTATAAGGAAACTTTTGCCTATAACCCCTGGGAGATGATGTATGGCCATCCTGACACATGGAGTGTGTACAATACTGGATCCTGACTTGGATATCATCTCCTGGACTATGAGTTCACTTTTGTCTACATTCAATTTTCAAGAAGTATATTTAAAGTGCTTACTATGTGCCAGGTACTGCAATAGGAGAGCAGAGAAAGAAAATCATCACTGGGTTTTTAGTAGCCAGTTGAAAACAACAAATAACAGAAGCAAAAACTCATGCAGCAGTTAGGAATTCTCTTCTCTTTCACTGGAATAGTCACCTGTCTCATTTCAGTTCCTCGCCAGTGCAATGTTCTAACAAAGCTGGTTGCCAGACGTTGCTTAGCTATTACCACATGATGCAAACAACAATTTTTAAAGCTATCAGTTTCCTGTTTTTAAAGAGAACACAGAGCATACAGAGGGAGAAGGACAAGTTTGACATTGGTTAAGGCTTTAATGCCAAAAAATAAAATACTAATGTAGACCAAAATAAACCACTATAAAATCTGCCTGTCAGAATGTGAATTATGTTCGTGCTCTATAGACGTAGAATTAGCCTGTGAACGTTTTCTTCTACACAGACCCCCACAAAATCTGCTAGCAGCTGTGGAGATAGTACCAAATGAACCTGATGTTGGAGTCAGACCATCAAATATTTCCAGAAGAGTTTTGATGTATTAAGGATAAATTATAGCTATTATAGCTTTATCCGATTTTCTTATTAATGTTCAAATGGGGACAAGATGTCATTTTCCCACCATCCTCTTTCCATTTATGTACTTTAAATGCACTTTCAGGCAGAGAATCTTTAAGTGAGAGAGCAAGCATTGTTAGTGACTTTGGTATGTAATCATTTACGAATCAATTAAAAGGAAGCACAAAATGGATGGTGACAAAAATTAGTCCACTATTCCATTTCTAGAAAACTAATTATTATTTATTTCCACATAAATCAATTAATGGGAGATAGGACATTTAGAAAAAGAAATATTTGATTAGGACAGCTTTTCTGAAGGCATTCAAAGATCAAGGGAAAATCACCTCCTGCTTTGGTTCCTCACTCTGCGGTGAAGGCCCCTTGACATTTCTGCAACTTAAACACAATGTGCAAAACTAAGGATAATTGGGTTCTAATTCTGTTTGAGCCATTAGCTAGCCAGGCAACCTTGAGGAAGATCTTGAACATGCCTGGTCTTCAGATTTTTATTTGAGAGTAAAGGGGTTCAGTACATTGTTTTTAGCTATACTCCAGGAGGATCCAAAGAGAGTTTTCATAAAGGTTAGAGAACATAGGCCCCAAAGCAGGGTGCCCCCAATCCTAACTCAGCCAATGTAGCCCTGCTTCTCTCAGAATCATTTATCTTGGCTTCCAAATAAGATTTTGTTTGGCAAGTGTTATTTTTGACGCTAAACAACAGTTAGAACAGCATTGGGCTGGAGTGATATCTTTCTCCTACCCTCCCTCTTTGGTCCCCAGCTCCTTTATCCACTCTGAGCTATCAGTTCCCGAGCAATTCATCTTGCCTCCCTTTCTGATCAAGGATTAGAGCTGGGTAAAATTAAACCAAGTAGGTGGGTTTCCCTTAAGATGTGATCCAGATTTTACTTGCGTAGGAAGTCATGAAAAGCTGTCCAACTCTTGGAAGAGAATCATTAAATGCAGTAAGATAGCTTCAGAGATTTTTATAGTGGTTTATTTTAGTCTACATTAGTAATTCATTTTTTGGCATATCAGCCCCCACTAATGTCAAGTTGTGCTCTGGGACTTTTGCAAAGTAGATCACACTTAAGCATATTTTCCTCGCATAGCAATACAGAACATTTGTGTAGGCTTTTGTCCAGTCATACACACAACTGAAAAGATATTATTTTTGCTGCCTTAAGTACTATTAACTATCTCCCCCTTGCCAGACACAGGACCTGTTTTTCGGTTCCGTCTCTCCCATCTTTCTAAGACATATGGCAGTGATGGCGATGGTCATTGATGTAACATCGCATGCTGTTGTAGTTTCCTAATTTTCTTTCTTCTTCAACGGCTGATTCTTTTCCTTTCAGTATGAACATTAGTTGATGCTGTAAATTATTTCATTTATTTCCTCTTCCTATACTCTCATCAAAGATTACCCTTAACCTCTGGTGCCTAGTCTTTTTATTAATTCCTTGCATGACTCCATCACCGTGTAGATGACAACCAGACCCACACTCTGGCCCTGCCTTCTTACTTAGGTTCTAAATGTGTATTTCCATTTGACTCCAGGATATCTTCATGCCAGCACGTCAAATTCATCCTCCTCAAGCTACATTCACCCTTCCCACTCCCCGGCCCCATATTAGGTCTTTCTCTCTCCTTCAGTCTACTTAAGTCTATCAGGGGTGCCATGGGCTTCAAATGTCCTTTGTTCCTAGAAAAGCAGTTTTTAGACACTTCTCCAAAAGCTATTACAGCTCTTCTTCAAATTTAATAAAATAAACTAATAAAGATGCTAGAACAATAGTTCCAGTTGAAACAATGGTTGGAGGCTCCTTTTCTGCAAATATGTTCCCTTTCTCACTTTCTTCCACATCCCTGGTATTGGAGGAAAGTTTGAAACCTATTGACTTAAAATTCAAAATTGACTGCTGTTTTCCTTGTCCTTCTTTTTCTACTCTGTCACCATGTTTCATTTTTTTTCCTTCTGTAGCCTCTGGAGAATTGTTTGTTTTGTTTTTTTAAGTCACCTTCTCCATCCTCACCCTATTGGTTCTCATTAGCAGCTCTATTCTCCAGATTCCTGTAGCACTTCATTTGTACCATATAGTGTATCACCTAGTTGTTTTCAAATTAGATTTTGAATGGATTAGTTTTGCCTCCAAGACAATAGATAGTTTAAGAGATTGTTTTTCCATTCATTCATGCATCCATCCAACCATCCATCCCTTTATCTGGAGTATTCATTAAGTGTCCCATAAGGCTGGCACCGTGTTAAGCACTGGAAATACATCTATAGCTAAAGCAAATGAGGTTTCTGCCTCCATGGTGGTATTCTGGGTTCACCAACTATAACTAACCTTGTATTATTTGAAACATAGAAAATATACATTTAATACCTGATAATGAATTGAATAGAACTGAGTAAATATCTGTATTTATGTTTCCTAAAATGAGAGTTTTTTGTTTTTCTTTCTATGTACCTCTCTATTAGGGCCAGTTAAGTCTAAGGCAGTGGTTTTCCACTGGAGTTTATTTTGTTGGCTCCTGCCCTACCCTACCCCCAACCCGCAGTGACATTTGGTAATGTCTGGAGACATTATTATTACAACTGGAACTGGGGGAGCTACTGTCATCTACTGGGTAGAGGCCAGGGATGCGGCCTCATACAGTGCAGAAGACAGCCCACCACGGTGAAAGATCATCCAGCTGAAAATGTCAATAGTGTCGAGATTGAGAAGCTCTCGTCTATGATATTGAGTTCACATGAATTCATTTTCTTAAATAAAGTTATTTGTCCCATTTATCATGTGTTTTTTTTAACCAAGTATCATGGGATAATTTCCTTTTTAATGACACACTTCAAGTTTCTTTGCTCTTAAGCATTGATCAAATTATTATTCATCAAGCATACAAAAAGAAAAGATTCTTTTGGATACAAAGTACTCTGGATAAGAGTAACAGAAACCCCTGACAAAACTGGCTTAAACAATAAGAGGACTTTTGGGGTGGGGTGGGGTGGTATTCTTACTTTAAGCAGCGTAAAAACTAAGTTCTACTATCAGTCAAGTTAGTAGCTTAATGTTGAAATCAAAGATTTAGGACCTTTCTGTTATTCTACTCTTCCATGTTCGTCATATTGGCGTTATCCTCAGACGTCTCTCTTTCTGACTGAAAAACGCCTGCCATGGTTCCAAGCACCTCAAGTAGATAAAAAATATTCAGTGGGACTGTTTTCTCCTGTGCGTATTTATTTAAGAGCTAGAGAACTTTCCCCAAAAGATCTCCTCTCTTGTCATGCTGTCTAGAAATGAGTCACATACCCATCCCTAACTGATCTTGGGCAAAGGGCATGAGAGACCACACTTGTCTTAGACTAATTAGAATTTATCCATGAGTCATGTGGGAGATATGTGGACATCTGAACAAAGTTGAGGCTCTGCCAGCAAAGGAGAGCGATCAAGCTGTTGGGAAGGAAGTTACAAATGGGCATCCATTTTACAGATGAGATATGTAGTTGAAGCCCTGACCATTCATTGTTGTCATAAGTGCCAGTGCCCTTAGAACAAAGATATTAACCTTAGCAGTTTGGTCCCATTCCAAGCTGTATAATTACCTCTGTCTCTCTCTAGTTTCTATAGTTTAATGTAGAAAAAATGTTCCTTTTTCTTCTTAAAATGTGTAGGAACAAAATGTCTTTCTACCTGAGAAGTGACTGTCGGGACTGACACAAGGATGAGGTGAGTGAAGTGCTTTAGGTGCAAAATTTGAAGAGGGACTTAACGTAAATTTTAGGAGTATCCCCTGGAATTTTGTGGCCTACATGCCTCAGTTGCTTCACCCTAGTCCAGGCCCTGGTGACTATGTTTTAATGTGTGCCTTTTTTAGTAGTATACAGAGTTTTTAAATATTTGGGACTAATCTCGAGACAATTGTCATTCATCCTACAGTAGAATTTTTTTTTTCTATGAGACAGTTTTAAAATAATTCCCAGCCCTTGGAAAGACAATCCTGACCATTGGGTATATGACAAAACATGGCAATAGTTTTTTGAGCCAGTAAAACTTGTTTATAAAATGATTTAAAAAATACTTTTCTCTTGAAGTCCTGACATGATCAGCATTGGGTGTGACCTAAAGACAAAATGAAGAACACGAATGGAGGACTGTTTCCTTAGCAACAAGAACCATATGTTTCCTCTGAAACAAGAAACCAAAAGAAACTGTTCCCCTCCATTTTTCTTTCCACCAGTTCAGTGGTTTAAACAGTAGTAGCTCAAAATTCTAATATTTATTCAACCAATACTTATTGAAGATCTACCACATGCAAAGCAATAATTATATTCTGAACATTTAGATAAGGCTTCTTTTACTACTATCCATTCAGCTACGTTATCAGATGTATGGGCAACTGTATAATGCAGGTATCTACTAAAAACAGTGAATCTCAGGTGTGGCTGCATATAAGAATCACCTAAGCAGCTTTTAAAAAACAAAGATGTTTGACTCCAATAGAATATGATTCAGTTTTTCTCACCCAGCATCAGTATTTTGTTAAAGTGCCCCCCAGGTGATTGTAATGTGCAGCTAGAATTGAGAATCACAGCCCTAAGAAAATTTATGGCATTGATAAATCAGCTAAACAATTGGAATTACATCAGCTGGAGATTAGAGTTTATAGAAAATTTCAGAGGGTGTAGTTCAAATTTTTCCCTGATTTACTGTTTTTCAGGACAAGCTTTCAACAAACTAATAAATCAAGGTCCCCCAATTAGTCAATCCCTACCTTGGGTTTTTGGGTAGGGAAAGAACTGATGAGGTGACTGCAGCTGATGCCAAATCCACCCAAAGTCTGCTTTCCCACAGCCTGCAGGAACCACGTCTAGGAGAAGAACAAATCCAGAAGCTCTTTCCTTAACTATGTCCCTCCCGAATGGAAACACAGCCCCAGAGGCCTCAGAGAAGAGTTGGCCTTAGTCTCCTGCCTGGCTCCTTCCTGCCAGGGCTGAGGCTCACAGAGGCTGCCTGAGCCTCCCAAGGTCATGATCCAGGAAGTATGAGAGTTTGCGGAAAACTTGGTCTTTTAGTCCTAATCCAGAGTTCGGGCCACACCTGGGATGGGGACAGAAAACCTGTTTTTATTTTTTTAATACTTATCGAGTAATAAAAGACAAAATTTATTATCTCATACAGTTCAAATGCTAAAATGTCAGGAAGTTGGTCTTTTTTAGGAGACCTCTTTATAATCATTCATTCATCTATTGTCCCTCTCAGCAGAGTTTCATAGAATGCCTACTATGTGCAGGGGCTATGTTAAGTGATGAGGTTATGAACATGAATAGTGCACAGGTTTTACTCCTAAGCACCACAAAATCTAGGTGGGGAAATAGACAGACACACACTTTGAAACATGTGTGATAGAGATAAGACAGGGAGCTATGAAAATTCCAAGAAATAACACATCAACCAGAACCGGAGGATAGAATTGGAAAATAACAACTCAGCTAAAGCTCAAAAAAAAAAAAAGTAGTAGTAGAATGTATAATTTAACCTACTATTAAGAGGTAAGCTACTAAAAAAAAAATAGGTGAAAAAAATGTGTTACAGGTGAGTGGAGAACGCTTTGCATTTAATTAGTCCAGCAAATATTTATTAAATGTATAGTACTGAGAACAATGTGGGAAAATGCCTTGGAAGCTGGTTTGGATTCTTTTGTAACTATCAAAATCAGAGGTAAGTCATCTTTTTATTCAACAACTACAGGAATATATCCGCATCATCTCACTAGGAGTTTCACTAGATATAAAAGGCTGTGGAGAGCTATGGAGGCTATCAAGTCCCCATAAGCTTTGTGAGAGTCAATGCGTTCAGCTGCTTCTACACCAGAGCCTCCCCAGTGGTTTTGAGAAGGTAAGATTCTGATAAATCACCCCCAATGATCAAAACCCTATGCCAGATTTTCACAGGCACTACCGGGCTTGCTGGGCTTAATACCTGAAGTATAGTTTATCTTCTTTCCGCAATTTGTTGAGTTAGTCTCAGGTAATAGGCAACATCTGAAATGGGCTTCCAAATTCTATCGGCTGCCAGGGTAGAGGTGGAGAGGGGAAGAAACTACCATGTGGCAAAGGAAAAAACAATTTCAAACAATTCCTCAGCTAGTTTCAATCAGCTAAGGAATAAATTCTTCCAGCTAAAATCAAAACAAAATAGTTTTCAAAAATGTCTTTTCAGTCAATGGTACAATCTTAAAATTTAGTTTTCCTAAGGTCTTTTCAAATTTAAGAGGTGACATGCAGGAAAAATATGTCAAATTCATTTGTTTGCTTTTAAAAAGACAAGGCAGCCTTCACCCAGTTTGGATGGCTTTTTTCAAGTTGGTTTCTAACAGCAACTTAAAAGAAAGATGACTGTACTGTAATCAAGGAAGAGACGTGGCAAAATTTCATAATGAAAGGACATGCTTTACCTCTCTTCGGCTTAGAGGAAGTTAGGCTGGACAACCTAAACAATCGCTTTTGAGACTGCACTGTCCAGTTCTACACATGAACCATGTAGAGAGGCTTTTTCCACCATAATCACAATCCCCGGTAGTTAACATCTCTCTCTTCCATCTGAATTTGCTGGTAACATTGATAAGGGTGTAGTTGAATATTTCCTTTAACAGAGAGATTCAAAAAGGTTTGATTTGCAGGATATCCCAGTGGTGCCAGATCATGTTAAATTGTTTTACTTCTTCAGTGACCCCTTGCATTTTTTAATATGGCTGCAGTGGAGGTGGATAGGTGGTTGATAAAGCAATTACGTGAATTTTTTTTCTGTGATTTTTATGATGCAACTAACATGAGAACGGCAATGGGGATTATCAAGTCCTCAGAAAACTGGTCTGCTGGGAAAATTATGAAAAAGTGTAGAGCTTTAGGATTTGTACTTCTCTTTTGTACAAACCAGACGGCAGTTTTCCAAAAGGCTATCCAGATGGTATATGGCAAGTTGGGCAAACTTGTGCCAACTTAAGTGGATTGTAGTGGCTGTGGTGAGTTGTGTTGAAGATTTCAAACTATTTCAGAACTCTGAGGATAAAAGCTCAGGGGTCAATTAGAGACCTCTGCCATTGGCAACTGTGGTTGGGGATGGGGGGGTGGTTACCCACATTCCGGATTATTTGCTATATCTGACATAGGCTCTTGATTTTCACAGGACCACTGAGGACCATATATAATTTCCATTTTCCAAAGAGCTTTTCTGCTATCATCCATATCATGTTCTTCCCACTTGCTACATAAATAAGTCAGGAAGCCATCAGTGGCTTAGCAAGAAAAAAGTTGATGCAATCTGAGCAGTAAATGACAATTTAATTGTTTTACCAGGCTTATGCCCAGGAGAGTTTGAAAAGCCTTTTAAGTACTTATCATTATACATAAACCCTAAATCTCTATCATTTTTCGTGGAAAAGAAAAGTGGGTTTTCAAAAAATCCAAATAGGTAATTTGGATGATATGACTGGAATAAAGTATATCTCCTTCTTCACTCACAGCATCCTAGCCAATTGCAGTAGAAACTGAGTGACCAGGGATAAGAACTCTCAACTAATGTGGGGCAGGCACCTAGGTGGAAGTGGGAAAGGAATTTAGAGGCATCCACAAAGTAAAGTCTATATAAATGACCCAAAAGAGCATAATCTCGGTAAGCAGTGAATATCAGAGGACTGAAGTAGGAGGTGGGGTGGGATGGGGTGGGATGGGGTGAAGTGGGGAGGGTGTTGGCTAATGGGTCAGAATTCAGGAGCAGGGACAGCTTTTCCAAATCCTATGGCTCTTCAAAACTTTGGTTTCTACCTTTCAGGCCTCTACTATCAGTTTCCATGCCATTCATGGCCAACCATTAAGGTAACGCTAAATGTTTTAAGTTTTGGTTACAGTTGCGTTCCACTTCAAAGTGCACGGATCTATGATAGTTAAAGTAGTGCTAACTGATGTACCAAATAAATCACAGTATCTCAGTGAATTAATACAAGATTTCTTTTTCTCACTCACTTAAGGTTCAGTTGGCAATGGAGAGAAGTTACTAATCTCTTTTGCTCACATTCCAGTGCCCTGAATTCAGACTCACGTCCACAACTTTTCACAAGGGATGCTGGGAGATGTAGTCTGGCTGTGTGCCTAGAAGGAAAGGGAACAGGTGGAACATTTAGCCAATCTGTGCCACAAAGGTGTAGACAGTTTGCTTTAACCAGCTAACCAAGTACATTAATCCATTTATACACACACACACACACACACACACACACACACACACACACATATATGCATTCCAGGATATTCCAAAGTTATGCCACCTGGCCACAAACAGGGCTTTCCTCAAGGGTCTATTTCTGGTATATAAGGATGAAAGAGGCATAGGAGAAGAAGGGATGGGAAGGAAATCATTTTGGGGGATATTTATTCATTGAAAGATAAAAACTGAATTCTTTTTCTTACTCAGCCCCCAGAGTTGCTTTAAAAATAATCCTGCGCTTCCCAATCCTTGCCCAAAATCTAAGTGAGTGCATGCTAGAGATTTACAAGATATATCAGAGGTTTGCTTTATTTAAAAAACATTTTTAGGGGGGCTGGAAAAATGGCGGTCTGATAGGGTCCTCCCACCGCACCACTCCCAGGGAAGGAGGTGAAAAATGCCAGCGGCTACCTGCAAGCACGGACCGCTCACTCCGAAAACAGCATTGTGAATTACAGAGAAACAACGCCGAATGCCCAGCCCAAGAAAACAGGTACAAAATTTTCACAAAGATCGGAGAGCACATGGAGCACAATAGAGCCCAGAGCGTGGGAAGGACGCACTCGCCAGGTCGGGGCAGCGCGACCTGCCCCCCAAGCGGTTACGCGCCTCCCCATACACGCAGTCAGGGACAAGCCCAGAGTTGGGGTAAAGTGGTTGCGCGAGGCAACAGACCCTGTGGAGAGAAAGCAATTGCGAGAGCCAAACACAACTCTCAGCTGCAATATACAGAGACCGCGCAGGGCTAGGGAAGGACCGGTAGGGACTGGGCGGAGATACAGCTTCCCGGGACAGTGCGTGGGAACCCGCAGGCCGGCACTGCGCCACTAGAAGTCAGCGGGACTGGGCCCAGGAGTTTAACCGAGAGCGGGACATGCCCTTAGAGGTTGCTAGCAACTGCCACGCTGGGGAGAAAACTGCGCTCCAGCGCGATCGGAGCCGCTGTGCGCCAGGGTGGCGGCCGCCATCTTTACAGCCGCCCGCGGAGCTGTGAGCCACGTCTCTAGCTCCGCCCCGCCCCGGCCAGGGGCTCTTCTGCTGGGGCGAGACAGGCTTTGCCTGTGGTGGCCAGGGACAGCTGTATTGTGGGTTCCAGGTGGGACGAGATCCCGAAGCTGTAGCGACAGGACCTTTGTGTATTGGAAACAGCTTGCAGCTCATCCATCTGGTCCTGCTATCCCGTCTTTGGCCTCCGACAAGTCCGCTCCATGCTGGTCCTAGTGCCCGCCCTTCAGGTCCCAGCCCTCCTGTATCCCAGAGATCGGTCATTTTGAAGGTTGCTGGCTATAATGACTCATTTGATATAACTGCTGGTTCTCATGACAACCAAATACCTCAAAAACCACAGGCTGAACCAGAGCAGCTCCCCATAATCCTGCGCACTTCAATAGGGAATTTCGCGCCATCCAAGAGCTCTTCCAGGGGCCACTACTCCCCCCTCCCCGTGGGAACATGCCCCCGGTGGAGACTACTGGGGATAGAGACGGCCACCTGCCTCGCCTTGGGGTCTAGTGGTGGAAAAGGGGTGCACAATTGGAGATCCCTCTATCAACCAGTACCACACGGACACGCACATCAGAAGGGCAGACACACGTGGCTAGATAAGCAACCTCTGAGCTGTGTAGAATTTTCCCAATTCAGCTCTCACACTGCAGCCAAAAGAAATTGTGTTTCTACCTGCACCTCAGGAGGAGCAGGGTCAAAGTAACCCCTAGGAGATACAAGGACCCTCCCAAAGCATGGGCTTTCGCATACCCCCACTGGGGGATCAGAGTCTGCCACAGACATAACAGAATATGTAGCTATTAGGGAGCTGTGGACTCATATCCTCAAGTACAATTCACTAGCTTGGAACCCAAGCTGGGAGGTCATTCTCACCACACTCCACCAGGAAGAGGAGAAGACAATAGGTCAGAGATAACTCAAGATCCACCAAACTTACTAAAATACACCTAAGGCAATACAGGCCACTACTTCTCTCCCTGGCTTTGCCAAAGAACAAAAATTGTGGGCCTGGAGACAGGGCCACAAACTAGCTCTAATACCCCCAGCTCTCGACCAAGAGGCCAGATGAGAAAAAAACAGCAAAAGAACTCAGGGAACATGAAAAATCAGAGTGAAAAGTCACCCCCAAAAGAAACCATCAGGTCCTCAGCAATGGATACCAACCCAAATGAAATGGGTAGAATGACAGAAGAGGAATTTCATTTATGGATTATAAGAAAGCTCAATGAAATTCAAGAGAAAATTGAATCCCATCACAAAGAAACCACAAGAAAAATGCAAGAAATGAATGAAAAATTCTCCAAAGAAATAGAAATATTACGGAAAAATCAAATAGAAATCATAGAAATGAAAGAAGCATTCAAGGATCTACAAAACACAGTGGAAAGCCTTAAGAATAGACTGGACCATGCAAAGGAAAGAATTTCAGAGCTAGAAGACAATTCCTATGCACTAAATAAATCAGTCGGAGGAAAGAACACAAAAACAAGAGGCAGGAAAAAAGCATACAAGAAATGTGGGATTATGTAAAGAGGCCAAACATAAGGATCATAGGCATCCCTGAGGGAGAGGAAGAAAATTTGCATGGGCTGGAAAATCTATTTGAAGGAATAATAGAGGAAAATTTCCATGGCTCAGCCAGAAACCTCAATATCCAAGTACAAGAAGCACACAGGACTCCTGGGAGAGTCAACGTGAAAAGGCATTCACCACGCCACATAATTATTAGACTGACCAAAGTAAACACAAAAGAGGCATTCCTCAGAGCTGTAAGATGAAAAGAGCAGGTAACCTACAAAGGGAAACCCATCAGATTAACTGCAGATTTCTCAGCTGAAATCTTACAAGCCAGAAGGGAATGGGGAGCAATCATCACTCTCCTAAAACAAAACAAAGGCCAACCCAGAATTCTGTATCCTGTCAAACTAAACTTCTTATATGAGGGAGAAATAAAGACCTTTCCAGATAAGCAATCACTGATAGAATTTGCGAAATCCAGACCGGCCTTGCAAGAAGTGCTTAGACTTGCATTATACACTAACCAGAGCAACAGACACCCACCTATGTAAAACTATGCAAAAGCTAAAACCCCAGAAATCAGATTCCACAATGACGCAAGAGGTAAAACAAAAGACACCATCCAACAGAATAATCAGAAATTTACCCCAAATATCAATTCTCTCAATAAATGTAAATTGCTTGAACTGCCCATTGAAGAGACATAGGCTGGCTGAATGGATTAAAAAATACAAACCAAGTATCTGTTGTCTTCAGGAAACACACCTTACACACAAAGATGCATTCAGACTCAAGGTGAAAGGATGGAATACAATTTTCCAGGCTAATGGAAACCAAAAGAAATCTGGGGTAGCCATCCTTATTTCAGATGATATAAACTTTAAAGCAACAAAAGTAAAGAAGGACAAAAATGGACACTATATAGTGGTGAAGGGAAAAATCTTACACGAGGATTTAACAATCCTAAACATTTATTCACCCAACACAGGAGCACCCAGGTACCTAAAGCAATTACTGCTAGATCCAGACAACATAATAAACAGCAATGCTATAATAGCAGGGGACTTCAACACCCCACTGATGGAACTGGACAGATCCTCCAAACAAAAAATAAATAGAGAAACAGAAGACCTAAACAGGACTCTAGAACATTTGGGCCTAACAGATATCTACAGAACACTCCACTGAAATAACACTGAATGTACATTCTTCTCATCAGCTCATAGAACTTTTTCTAAAATTGACCACATCCTAGGCCACAAAACAGATATAAACAAATTCAAAAAATAGAAATCATACCATGTATCTTTTCAGACCACAGAGGAATAAAATTAGAAATCAATTCCAACAGAAACTCACATCTTCATCCAAAAACTTGGAAACTAAACAATCTGTTGCTGAAAGACTATTGGGTCAAGCAGGAGATTGAAATGGAAATCAAAAGATTCTTCGAACTAAATGATAATGGGGACACAAATTATCAAAATCTGTGGGATACAGCAAAAGCAGTCCTGAGAGGAAAACTTATCACCTTAAATGCCCACATCCAAAAGACAGAAAGGTCACAAATCAGTAAACTAATGAATCATCTTAAGGAAATGGAAAAGGAGGAGCAAAGCAATCCTAAAGCCAGCAGAAGAAAAGAAATAACCAAGATCAGAGCAGAATTAAATGAAATTGAGAACAAAAGAACAATACAGAAGATTAATAAAATGAAAAGTTGGTTCTTTGAAAAGATAAACAAAATAGACAGGCCACTTGCCAGGTTGACCAGAAGCAGAAAGGAAAGGACTCTAAATAAGCTCAATTAGAAATGAAAAAGGAGAAGTCACAACTGATACCATGGAAATACAAAACATCATCTTCAAATACTACAAAACTCTCTATACCCACAAACACGAAAACATGGAGGAAATAGACAAATTCTTAGAAACATACTACCTCCCTAGGTTCAGCCAGGAAGAAACAGAATTTCTAAACAGACCAATATCAAGCACCGAAATCGAAGCAGTAATAAAAAATCTTCCCACAAAAAAATGTCCTGGACCAGATGGGTTCACACCTGAATTCTACCAAGCCTACAAAGAAGAACTGGTGCCTATACTGCAGAAATTATTTGAAAATATCCAGAAGGATGGAGTCCTCCCAAACTCATTCTACGAAGCCAATATCACCTTGATACCAAAGCCAGGAAAGGACACAACAAAAAAAGAAAACTACAGATCAATATCCCTTATAACTATAGATGCAAAAATTCTCAATAAAATCCTTGCAAACCGAATTCAAATGTACATCAAAAAATAATTCATCACGATCAGGTGGGCTTTATTCCCGAGATGCAGGGATGGTTCAACATACGCAAATCTATAAATGTAATTCACCATATAAATAAAAGCAAGAACAAAGATTATATGATCCTTTCAATAGATGCAGAAAAGGCTTTTGACAAAATCCAGCATCCTTTTATGATAAGAACTCTTAAGAATATAGGCATGGATGGCTCATACCTCCAAACTATTAAAGCCATACATGATAAACCCACAGCTAATATCAACTGAATGGGGAAAAATTGAAAGCATTCCCCCTTAAAACTGGCACCAGACAAGGGTGCCCACTATCTCCACTTCTTTTCAACATAGTGCTGGAAGTCCTGGCCACAGCAATTAGACAAGACAGAGGAATCAGGGGCGTCCAGAGGGGGGCAGAAGAGGTCAAACTTTCACTATTCGCAGATTATATGATATTATACATAGAAAACCCCAAAGATTCAACCAAGAGATTACTGGAATTGATAAATGAATTCAGCAAAGTCTCAGGATACAAAATTAATACACACAAATCCATAGCCTTCATATATGCGAATAACAATCAAGCCGAGAAACAAATTAAAGATGCAATACCTTTCACAATAGCACCAAAGAAAATTAAATATTTAGGAACATATCTAACTAAGGAGGTCAAAGACCTATATAGAGAGAATTATGAAACACTGAGAAAAGAAATTGCAGAGGATGTAAATAGATGGAAAGCCCTACCATGCTCTTGGATAGGCAGAGTCAACATAGTAAAAATGGCTTTGCTACCTAAATTGATTTACAGAATCAATGCAGTCCCTATCAAAATACCAACATCATTTTTTGCCGATCTAGAAAAAATAATTCTATGCTTCGTGTGGAACCAGAGAAGACCCCATCTAGCCAAAGCAATCTTAAGCAAAAATAACAAATTGGGAGGCATCTATCTACCAGACTTCAAACTATACTACAAGGCTATAGTAACCAAAACTGCATGGTACTGGCACAAGAACAGAGACGTAGACCAATGGAACAGGACTGAGAACCCAAATATAAAACCAACCTCATACAGTCACCTGATCTTTGACAAATTCCAGAAAAACGTACACTCGGGAAAAAATTCTCTATTCAACAAATGGTGCTGGGAAAACTGGATGGCCATGTGTAGAAGACTGAAACTGGACCCACACCTCTCACCTCTCACAAAAATCAACTCACAATGGATAACAGATCTAAACCTAAGACATGAAACCATAAGAACTCTCGAAGAAAATGTTGGAAAAACTCTTATGGACATTGGCCTAGGCAAAGAATTTATGAAGAAGACCCCCAAAGCAATCACAGAAGCAACAAAAATAAATACATGGGACCTGATCAAATTAAAAAGCTTCTGCACAGCCAAGGAAACTATCACTAGAGTGAACAGACAACCTACAGAATGGGAGAAAATATTTGCATGCTGCACATCTGATAAAGGGCTGATAACCAGAATCTATACAGAACTTAGGAAAATCAACAAGAAAAAATCAAACAACCCTATTAAAAAATGGGCAAAGGACATGAACAGAAACTTTTCAAAAGAAGACAGAATAATGTCCAGCAAACATATAAAAAAGTGCTCAACTTCTCTAATCATCAGGGAAATGCAAATCAAAACCACAATGAGATATCACTTAACTCCAGTGAGATTGGCTCATATCAAAAAATCCCCAAACAACAAATGTTGGCGGGGATGTGGACAGATAGGAACACTCATACACTGCTGGTGGGACTGCAAATTAGTACAACCTCTATGGAAAATAATAGGGAGATACCTCAAAGAATTAAAAGTAGAATTACTATTTGACCCAGCAATCCCACTACTGGGTATTTATCCAAAGGAAAAAAAGACATTTTATAATAAAGACATCTGCTCACGAATGTTCATAGCAGCACAATTCACAATTGCAAAGATGTGGAAACAACCCAGGTGCCCATCAATACACAAGTGGATTAATAAAATGTGGTATATGTATACCATGGAGTATTACTCAGCAATAAAAAACAATAGTGAATTAACACATCTGGTATTATCCTGGTTGGAGCTAGAACCCATTCTTCGAAGCGTAGTGTTGCAGGATTGGAAAAACAAGCACCACTGGTACTTACCATCAAATTGGTACTAACTGATCAACACCTACATCACACAGGGTAACAATATTCATCAGGGGGCAGGCAGGCGGGAGGTGGGTGGAAGGGATGGGAAAAACTCTCACTGAATGGATGCGGGGAGCACAGTTTGGGGGATGACCACAATTGTGGCTCTGACACGGGCAGTGCAGGGGCAATGTGTATGGCCAAAGTGTTGTACCCCCATGATATTCTGAAATAAAAGAAAAAAAACCAAAAAAAACCCATTTTTAACAGTTTCATTCTGGATTCTATATATATACACACACACACACACACACACATATACACACACACACACATATATATATAGTATGAATATATTATGTCTTGTCCAGATAGTTGTGCTAATTTTTATTGTCTGTCAGTTCTGTCAGGTTTCTTGCTTCATGTTGTACCTTCAGCTCTTTGACTTGTGTCAAACCTGGAAATTCTTTGTATTTTGTTTTATAGAGCACCTAGTATGGCTTCATAACAAAGGAGACGTCAATGCGTTCTTCATCATGATGGTAGCAGAATATCTTCAATGAGTAGCATCTGTACAATTCTGCAAATGTCCCACAGTATCTGATTTTTCACTTGCAGCAACTCTCAAACTTGGAGACCTTTACTATTGTTATCTCAATATTGTGCCAAAAAATTGACAGGTGATACCTGAATATCCAAAAACAATCTCAGTAACGGCATGCCTGATAGATGTCAGGTCTAATCAGGAGCAACATAAATGTAGCAAAAACGTAGATTAGAATTGAAACGCTTTTTTAACCTAATTCTCTTTTTCCCTCCCATTTATTCCTTTTTCTCCTTCCCATCCCTTCTTCTCCTATGCCTCTTTCATCCTTATATACCAGAAATAGACCTTTGAGGAAAGCCCTGTTTGTGGCCAGGGGGCATAACTTTGGAATATCCTGAGAATGAAAGGTACAAAATCTGACACTGTGTTCTTATTTTGATTGAACTATGTACATGGATGAGACCTGGAATGGATCCAGTGTAGAGCAAGCCAAACAGTTTCCAAATTCTCCATTTGAATCAGCCCAATTTCCAGTATATTATACATGTGCCATGTCCTGATGGAAGTAAATAAGTGGCTTGGGCCATTTCAGGACTGGATCTATCATGATCCGTAGAACTTGGAAGAGTAAGATATACTTAAATGATGTAGTAGGTAATGAACTGGTTAATTACCCTTCTGATGTTTTATCAGTTATAGGACAAATCAGTTTTTTTTTGTTTTGTTTTTTTTCTATTCTTTTTTTTTTTTTTTTAATTTCAGAATATCATGGGGGTACAACATTTTGGCCATACACATTGCCCCTGTTCTGCCCGTGTCAGAGCCACAATCGTGGTCGTCTCCCAAACTGTGCTCCCCACATCCATTCAGTGAGAGTTTTTCCCATCCCTTCCACCCCCCTCCCGCCCGCCCGCCCTCTGATGAATGTTATTGCCCTGTGTGATGTAAGTGTTCATCAGTTAGTACCAGTTTGATGGTGAGTACCAGTGATGCTTGTTTTTCCAATCCTGTGACACTTCGCTTCGAAGAATGGGTTCTAGCTCCGACCAGGATAATACCAGATGTGTTAATTCACTATTGTTCCTTATTGCTGAGTAATACTCCATGGTATACATATACCACATTTTATTGATCCACTCGTGTATTGATGGGCACCTGGGTTGTTTCCACAACTTTGCAATTGTGAATTGTGCTGCTATGAACATTCGAGAGTAGTTGTCTTTATTATAAAATGTCTTTTTTTCTTTTGGATAAATACCCAGTAGTGGGATTGCTGGGTCAAATGGTAATTCTACTTTTAATTCTTTGAGATATCTCCATATTCTTTTCCATAGAGGTTGTACTAATTTGCAGTCCCACCAGCAGTGTATGAGTGTTCCTACCTGTCCACATCCCCACCAACATTTGTTATTTGGGGATTTTTTGATGTGAGCCAATCTCACTGGAGTTAAGTGATATCTCATTGTGGTTTTGATTTGCATTTCCCTGATGATTAGAGAAGTTGAGCACTTTTTTATATGTCTGCTGGCCATCATTCTGTCTTCTTTGGAAAAGTTTTTGTTCATGTCCTTTGCCCATTTTTTAATAGGGTTGTTTGATTTTTTATTATTGATTTTCCTAAGTTCTGTATAGATTCTGGTTATAAGCCCTTTATCAGAGGTGTAGCATGCAAATATTTTCTCCCATTCTGTAGGTTGTCTGTTCACTCTAGTGATAGTTTCCTTGGCTGTGCAGAAGCTTTTCAATTTGATCAGGTCCCAGGTATTTATTTTTGTTGCTGCTGTGATTGCTTTGGGGGTCTTCTTCATAAATTCTTTGCCTAGGCCAATGTCCATAAGAGTTTTTCCAACATTTTCTTCGAGAATTCTTATGGTTTCATGTCTTAGGTTTAGATCTGTTATCCATTGTGAATTGATTTTTGTGAGAGGTGAGAGGTGTGGGTCCACTTTCAGTCTTCTACATATGGCCATCCAATTTTCCCAGCACCATTTGTTGAATAGGGAATCTTTTCCCGAGTGTACGTTTTTCTGGAATTTGTCAAAGATCAGGTGACTGTATGAGGTTGGTTTTATATTTGGGTTCTCAGTCCTGTTCCATTGGTCTACATGTCTGTTCTTGTGCCAATACCATGCAGTTTTGGTTACTATAGCCTTGTAGTATAGTTTGAAGTCTGGTAGACAGATGCCTCCAATTTGTTCTTTTTGCTTAAGATTGCTTTGGCAAGACGGGGTCTTCTCTGGTTCCACACGAAGCGTAGAATATTTTTTCTAGATCGGCAAAAAATGATGTTGGTATTTTGATAGGGATTGCATTGATTCTGTAAATTAATTTAGGTAGCAAAGCCATTTTTACTATGTTGACTCTGCCTATCCAAGAGCATGGTAAGGTTTTCCATCTATTTACATCCTCTGCAATTTCCTTTCTCAGTGTTTCATAATCTCTCTATATAGGTCTTTGATCTCCTTAGTTAGATATATTCCTAAATATTTAATTTTCTTTGTTGCTATTGCAAAAGGTATAGCATCTTTAATTTGTTTCTCGGCTTGATTGTTATTCACATATATGAAGGCTATGGATTTGTGTGTATTAATTTTGTATCCTGAGACTTTGCTGAATTCATTTATCAATTCCAGTAATCTCTTGGTTGAATCTTTGGGGTTTTCTATGTATAATATCATATCGTCTGCGAATAGTGAGAGTTTGACCTCTTCTGCCCCTATCTGGACGCCCCTGATTCCTCTGTCTTGTCTAATTGCTGTGGCCAGGACTTCCAGCACTATGTTGAAAAGAAGTGGAGATAGTGGACACCCTTGTCTGGTGCCAGTTTTAAGGGGGAATGCCTTCAATTTTTCCCCATTCAGTATGATATTGGCTGTGGGTTTATCGTATATGGCTTTAATAGTTTCTAGGAATGAGCCATCTATGCCTATATTGTTAAGAGTTCTTATCATAAAGGGTGTTGGATTTTGTCAAAAGCCTTTTCTGCATCTATTGAAAGGATCATATAATCTTTGTTCTTGCTTTTATTTATATGGTGAATTACATTTATAGATTTGCGTAGTTGAACCATCCCTGCATCTCGGGAATAAATCCCACTGATCATGATGGATTATTTTTTGATGTACATTTGAATTCGGTTTGCAAGGATTTTATTGAGAATTTTTGCATCTATATTCATAAGGGATATTGGTCTGTAGTTTTCTTTTTTGTTGTGTCCTTTCCTGGCTTTGGTATCAAGGTGATATTGGCTTCGTAGAATGAGTTTGGGAGGATTCCATCCTTCTGGATATTTTCAAATAATTTCTGCAGTATAGGCACCAGTTCTTCTTTGTAGGCTTGGTAGAATTCAGGTGTGAACCCATCTGGTCCGGGACTTTTTTTTGTGGGTAGATTTTAATATTGCTTCAATTTCGGTCCTTGATATTGGTCTGTTTAGAAATTCAGTTCTTCCTGGTTGAGCTAGGGAGGTAGTGTGTTTCTAAGAATTTGTCCATTTCCTCCACGTTTTCGTTTTGTGGGCATAGAGATTTTGTAGTATTCAAAGATGATGTTTTGTATTTCCATGGTATCAGTTGTGATTCTTCCCTTTTTCATTTCTAATTGAGCTTATTAGAGTCCTTTCCTTTCTGCTTTGGTCAACCTGGCAAGTGGCCTGTCTATTTTGTTTATCTTTTCAAAGAACCAGCTTTTCGTTTCATTGATTTTCTGTATTGTTCTTTTGTTCTCGATTTCATTTAATTTGCTCTAATTTTGGTTTTTTCTTTTCTTCTGCTGGTTTTAGGATTGCTTTGCTCTTCCTTTTCCATTTCTTAAGATGATTCATTAGTTTACTGATTTGTGCTTTTCTGTCTTTTGGATGTGGGATTTAGGGCGATAAATTTCCTCTCAGGACTGCTTTTGCTGTATCCCACAGATTTTGATAACTTGTGTCCCCATTATCGTTTAGATCGAAGAATCTTTTGATTTCATTTGAATCTCCTCTTTGACCCAAAACTCATTCATCAATAGATTGTTAGTTTCCAGTTTTTGGAGGAAGATGTGAGTTTCTGTTGGAATTGATATCTAATTTTATTCCGCTGTGGTCTGAAAAGATACATGGTATGATTTCTATTTTTTTGAATTTGTTTAGATCTGTTTTGTGGCCTAGGATGTGGTCAATTTTAGAGAAAGTTCCATGAGCTGATGAGAAGAATGTACATTCAGGGTTATTTGGGTGGAGTGTTCTGTAGATATCTGTTAGGCCCAAATGTTCTAGAGTCCTGTTTAGGTCTTTTATTTCTCTATTTAATTTTTGTTTGGAGGATCTGTCCAGTTCCGTCAGTGGGGTGTTGAAGTCCCCTGCAATTATGGCATTCCTGCTTATTATGTTGTCTAGATCTAGCAGCATTTGCTTTATGTACCTGGGTGCTCCTGTGTTGGGTGCATAAATGTTTAGGATTGTTAAATCCTCTTGTGAAATTTTTCCCTTCACCACTATATAGTGTCCATTTTTGTCCTTCTTTACTTTTATTGCTTTAAAGTTGATGTCATCTGAAATGAGGATGGCTACTCCAGATTTCTTTTGGTTTCCATTAGCCTGAAAAATTGTATTCCATCCTTTCACCTTGAGTCTGAATGCGTCTTTGTGTGTGAGGTGTGTTTCCTGAAGACAACAGATACTTGGTTTGTATTTTTTAATCCATTCAGCCAGCCTATGTCTCTTCAATGGGCAGTTCAAGCCATTTACATTTATTGAGAGAATTGATATTTGGGGTAAATTTCTGATTATTCTGTTGGGTGGTATCTTTTTTTACCTTGCGTCATTGTGGAATCTGGTTTCTGGGGTTTTAGCCTTTGCATAATTTTACATAGGTGGGTGTCTGTTGCGCTGGTTAGTGTATAATGCAGGTCTAAGCATTTCTTGCAAGGCCGGTCTGGATTTCGCAAATTCTATCAGTGATTGCTTATCTGGAAAGGTCTTATTTCTCCCTCATATAAGAAGCTTATTTGGCAGGATACAGAATTCTGGGTTGACCTTTGTTTTGTTTTAGGAGATTGATGATGTCTCCCCATTCCCTTCTGGCTTGTAAGGTTTCAGTTGAGAAATCTGCAGTTAATCTGATGGGTTTCCCTTTGTAGGTTACCTCCTTTTTTTGTCTTACAGCTCTGAGGAGTGCCTCTTTTGTGTTTACTTTGGTCAGTCTAATAATTATGTGGCGTGGTGAATGCCTTTTCACGTTGACTCTCCCAGGAGTCCTGTGTGCTTCTTGTACTTGGATGTCGAGATTTCTGGCTAAGCCATGGAAATTTTCCTCTATTATTCCTTCAAATAAATTTTCCAGCCCATGCAAATTTTCTTCCTCTCCCTCAGGAAGGGAGATCCTATGATCCTTATGTTTGGCCTCTTTACATAATCCCACATTTCTTGTATGCTTTTTTCCTGTCTCTTGTTTTTGTGTTCTTTCTCTTCAGCTGATTTATTTAGTGCATAGGAGCTGTCTTCTAGCTCTGAAATTCTTTCCTCTTGCATGGTCCAGCCTATTCTTAAGGCTTTCCACTGTGTTTTGTAGATCCTTGAATGCTTCTTTCATTTCTAGGATTTCTATTTGATTTTTCCGTAATATTTCTATTTCTTTGGAGAATTTTTCATTCATTTCTTGCATTTTTCTTGTGGTTTCTTTGTGCTGGGATTCAATTTTCTCTTGAATTTCATTGAGCTTTCTTATAATCCATAAACGAAATTCCTCTTCTGTCATTCTACCCATTTCATTTGGGTTGGTATCCATTGCTGAGGAACTGATAATTTCTTTTGGGGGTGACTTTTCACTCTGATTTTTCATGTTCCCTGAGTTCTTTCGCTGGTTTTTTCTCATCTGGTCTCTTGGTCGAGAGCTGGGGGTGTTAGAGCTAGTTTATGGCCCTGTCACCAGGCCCACAATTATTTTTCCTTGCAAAGCCAGGGAGAGAAGAGTGGCCTGTATTGCCTTGGTGTATTTTAGCAAGTTTGTTGGATCTTGAGTTAACTCTGACCTGTGGTCTTCTCCTCTTCCCAGTGGAGTGTGGTGAGAATGACCTCCCAGCTGGGCTCTGAGCTAATGGATTGTACTTGAGAATATGGTCCTCCGCTCCCTATTAGCTAGGTATTCTGTTATGTCCGTAGCAGACTCTGATTCCCAGTTGGGGTATGCGAAAGCCCTGTGCTTTGGGAGGGGTCTTGTAGCTCCTAGGGGTTACTTTGACCCTGCTCTTCCTGATGGTTCTGGTAGAAACACAATTTCCTTTGGCTGCAGTGTGAGAGCTGAGTTGGGAAAATTTTACACAGCTCAGAGTTGCTCATCTAGCCACGTGTGGCTGCCCTTCTGATGTGTGTCTCCGCGTGAAACTGGTTGATAGGGGGATCTCCAATTGTGTACCCCTTTTCCACCACTAGACCTCAAGGCGAGGCAGGTGGCCGTCTCTATCCCCAGCAGTCTCCACCGGGGGGATGTTCCCACGGGGAGGGGGGAGTAGTGGCAGCTGGAAGCACTCTTGGGTGGCGCGAAATTCCCTATTGAAGTGGGCAGGATTATGGGGAGCTGCTCTGGTTCAGCCTGTGGCTCTTGAGGTATTTGGTGTCATGGGAACCAGCAGTTATACCAAATGAGTCACTATGGCCAGCAACCTTCAAAATGAGCGATCTCTGGGTACAGGAGGGCTGGGACCTGAGGGGCGGGCACTAGGACCGGCACGGAGCGGAGTTGTCGGAGGCCAGAGCCGGGGTAGCAGAACCAGATGGACGAGCTGCAAACTGTTTCCAATACTCAAAGGTCCCACCTCTACAGTTCCGGGATCTCGTCCCACCTGGAACCCACGGATGCCGCTGTCCCTGGCCACCACAGGCAAAGCCTGTCTCGCCCCAGCGGATGAGCCCTGGGCCGGGGCGGGGCGGAGCCAGAGACGCGGCTCACGGCTCCGCGCGGGCGGCTGTAAAGATGGCGGCCGCCGCCAGCCTGGCGCACAGCCGGGCTCCGATCGCGCCGGGAGCGCAGTTTTTCTCCGCCGGTAGTTTTAAGCAACCTCTAAGGGCGCGTCCCGCTCTCCGATAAACTCCTGGGCCCAGTCCCGCTGACTTCTAGTGGCACAGTGCCGGCCTGCGGGTTCCCGCGCACTGTCCCGGGAAGCTGAATCTCGGTCCCCGCCCAGTTCCTCTCCAGCCCTCGGCAGTCTCTGTATATTGCAGCTGCGAGTTGTGTCTGGCTCCGGCTACTTCCTCCTCTCCACAGGGCTCGCCGGCCCGAGCAACCGCTCTGTCCCAACTCTGGGCTTGTCCCTGACTGCGTGTATGGGGAGGCGCGTAACCGCTTGGGGGGCAGGTCACGCTGTGCCGACCTGGCGAGTGAGTCCTTCCCGCGCTCTGGGCTCTATTGTGCTCCGTGCGCCCTCCGATCTTTGTGAAAATTTTGTACCTGTTTTCTTGGGCTGGGCGTTCGGCGTTGTTTCTCTGTCATTCGCAATGCTGTTTTTGGAGTGAGCGGTCCGTGTTCGCCGGCAGCTGCTGGCGTTCTTCACCTCCTTTCCTGGGAGCGGTATGGTGGGAGGACCCTATCACACCGCCATTTTTTCCCCCTCCACTTCTCTCTATCGACAAATCAGTTTTGAATTGATATTGCATTGCCAATATGAATGAGATCATAAAATATGTAAATATAGCATTTAATAATTTTTTTGTGAACATATTATTACCCTGGAACATTCATAATGTTTTCCATCAATTGATTTTGTCATTTTTGGGGATATTTATTCATTGAAAGATAAAAACTGAATTCTTTTTCTTTCTCAGCCCCCAGAGTTGCTTTAAAAATGATCCTGCGCTTCCCAATCCCTGCCCAAAATCTAAGTGAGTGTACACTAGAGATTTACAAGATACATCAGAGGTTTGCTTTATTTAAAAACCATTTTTAATGGTTTCATTCTGGAAAGTAAAACTTAAAACATCTTGTCAAGTACCTCTATGATGGTTATTAAAAATACATTTGTATTTCAGGGTAGATTTAAACCATATGTTCTTATTTGCTTCCATTTAGCACATTAAACTACTATTTTGCAAAAGACAATCAATATCCAAGAAACCACAAGAGCACCCTCTTAAAAATAGTTTCATATGTTTCTTCTTTTAAGATAAAGTGACACTTTTTCCCCCACCTGCCAGCATTGAGCACACCTGGAAGAGTTTATATTTAACCAAAACTTAGACTTCATAAAACTGGAAACATTTCTAGACTTGGCAAGTTTTTATTTGTTTGAATGAGGACTGAGTTGGAAGTTAGAATGCTGCCTTAAATTTCTTTTGGCCATTTTTCTTCTGGATTTTTCCAGTGATTTAAATATTTAGAAGATTGGATATCAAGCAGCATTTATCTAAGTATTTTAAAACTGTGCCAAAATAAAAGCTAATCATTTTGTAATCATTTTGTAATCAGTATGCATAGAAGAGAAGAAGCAGCAGTAAAGCAGTTGCTGCATGTTTGCTGACAAAATATTTAATCCAAACATTTAATTTCAATCTGCCACTGTTCTCAGTCAGTATAATTACTTTAAGCAAATACCATGTTGGAAAAAATAGTCCCAGCCACTGAAATGTAAATAATACAATATAATCATCACCACACTCAAATTCATATACCATAATTTATTTAGATCAATTTCATAAACATGGGTGTAATAATGTTTAAATTATTGTAAACATGCGGATGTAGGCCACACTTATAGCAGGGAGTTGGTTTAGTCTGTCTTGTCAGCTACATACACCTGAAATAAAGAATTGCTGAACCAGAAAAATCACAAGAACCTTCTTATAGTATTAATAGGGAGGGACAAAATTAGTTTTACACTTTTTTGTCATTATGTCAAGGTTTGACAATGCTTATAATCTATGAGAATTGGCAAAATCATTTCTCCAGTATGTATTTGTAGAATATGTTAGATATGACATGTTAAATATGGTAAATATACATAAAATAAAAGTTTCTAGAAATACATACATATATGACAAATGTGTTCTAGATAAAAGTTTCTAGAAATATTATAGAAAAAACAGATATAGGCTCTCTCTTAAAAGAGATCACCATCAAGAAAAGCATTAACTGATTTTTAAAAGCAAGAATCAATGCAAATGTGGCAGTATGAAAATAAATAAACTATCCTACAGCAGGGCCTTTGTTTTATTTATCTTTGTATCCTCAGCATCTACAAAATACTCGACCCATAGAAGGTAAAGTTACAGGAGGTCCCCATCATGGCACCCAATCTCCTCTCTCAGCCATTCCTGCTGAATCCACCTTACCCACCACTTCACCTCAGGCAAACAGTATTAGAATATTCTTCGTGAAGAGGAGGTCAACTATTAGACTAGGGTGACAACATGACCCAGGCTATTCAGCAACCCATAAGGTGGTCTGACAAATACGGCTTTTTGTATAGAGCTCTAAGCCAGTCAGATAAGCTCCCTGTAAACATAACTAAAATAATGATCACTAAATATTTGTTTAATTTATTAATATAGCATATTTTAAAATGTCCACTTAAAAACTAAAACTATTAAAATATTATTGTTTTGATATCTTGGATTTGTTTCAAAATAATATGGGAGCAGGGAAACAGGCATTTGAGATGAAACCAAATTGGGCATGTGTTGTTAATTCTTAAAGCTAGGGATGAGTTTATAAGAATTTATTACACTATTCCCTCTACTTTGTACATTTAACAATTTTCCATATTAAAAAATTAAAAACTCTACTCTTATGCCTAAAGTCAGCCATAGGCTCGGCAATGTAGTGGCCCTTTTCCATAATTCATTGACTGTCTGTTGATATAACATTCCAATATCTCTCCCAAAGATACTTCTGCTTGTGTACTTCCCTTTGTCAGTTTGTGGAGTTCAGAGAATTGCATCAATGTTTTCAGCTGCCTATAACAGAATGCCCAACTCAATATGGTATGTACAATAAGGACCTTTATTTCTCTCAAAATATGATATCTAGAGATAGATATTTCTAGGGGCAAATACCATCAGACATCTTACCATCTCTGTGCTTTATCATCTTCAGTGATATTTAGTAAAAATTTAGACCTCATAAATTGGACTTATATCCATCTCTCAAGATGACTGCCAAAATTCCTGCCATCACAGTGGACAATGTCAGATCAAAGAAGAGAGACTTTTTTTCCATGTTTTTCTTTTGTTTAAACTCTCGCTAGAAAGACCACAGCAAAAATTCCTTAATATCACATTGCCCAGTGGCTAGACATCAAGAGATTGAAAAATCAGTATTTGCCATTTTTAGCTTCTGCAATCAAAGAGGGGTTCTGTAGCGGATAACATGGTAGGAGCTGTGTTTGCACTAGATTTCAGTGAGTGACAATAACATGGCATCTGTATCAGTTACTATTGCCACAATAATGCTGGGGAACAAACAGCCACAAAACCTCAGCTGTATACAACAGAATTTTCTAAGCACAGTTCTGCAGGGTTCAACTTATCTGGGCTAGACTTGACTGATGTCATTTGGCCTCATTCACTCATGAATCTGTGGTTGGCTGCTGGTGGACAAGTTAGCTTGGCTGGGCTGCTTACATGACTGGTTTGCCTAAATAATTCTGACTCGTTCTTGAGGTCTCTGCTCAAGTGTCATTTTTCAACAGTCTTGCCTGACCTTTATTAGAACCAATCACTGTAATATAAATTTTCATCATAATGTAAACAGTCCCTTTGTAGAATTGTCCTAATTAAAGTTTTACATTAGTTTGTGTGCCCTTTTCAATAAATTTCATATTTTGAAATAATTTTAGAAATACAGAAGAGTTGTAAAGATAGTACAGAGAGTTCCCATGTACCCTTTATCAAGCTTCCTCTAATGTTGACATTTTATATAACCATGCTACATTTATGAAAACTAGGAAATTAACATTAGTGTGATACTATTAACTAAAATACAGACTTTATTTCATCAGTTTTTCCATATTTGACTAGTTTTTCCACTTTTGTCCTTTTTCTGTTTCAGGACCCAGTCCAGGATTCCATGAGGTGTTTACTTGTCATGTCTCTTTACCCTCCTCTAATTTGTGACATTATCTGTTTTTTCTTGTTCTTCACGACATTGTCAACTTTTAAGATTTCTGGTCTTAAAAGTTGAATATTCCTCAATTTGGATTTGCCTAATGTTTTCTCATGAACAGATTAGCATAACAGATTTGGGGAAAGAATATCACGGATATGGAGTGCACTTTTATTGCATCAAATCGGGGGTATATGCTATCAATATTACCTACTAGTGGTGATGTTAACTTTGATCACCTGGATATAGTGGACTGCCAGGTTTTTTTTATTGTAAATTTACCACTTTTCCCTTTCCATATTTCATAGTTAGAATTGATCCCCTGAGTCCAGACCACATTCGGTGAAGAGGAGTTAAGATTCAACCCTGGAGGGAGGAGTTTCCACAAATATGTAAATATGTGTTAAAACCACCACAGTAAATAAATAATTGGGAGAGATGCTTTATGGCTATGCAAAGTTTCTCCTTAAGGTTTTTCCCACTAATTTTAGCATAAATCTTGCCTGCAGCCATTATTACTGTGATATTCTATGGAGATTTTTTATTTCCTTCATTTCTTCTATACTTATTTTCTGGTATTCTTCCATCTGGTATGAAAGTCCTATTTCCTCTCCTCCATTTATTCATTCAGTCACTCATTAATATCCACATGAATTCATGAATATTTATTTTATTCATTGAGTGGCAATCCAATTCTATCATCATTTATCTTATTGCTCAAATTATTTCAGCTTCACCCATTGAAAGCACTTCTAGGTAGTCTCCTGTGTCATTTTCACATGCTCCCCTGCCCATCATTTTTTAAAAGTATTTTCTGTATAACTTTATATTGTGACTTTTTGATCTAGTTTTTTTGAATAAGATGTACAATCGCATGATAAAATATAAATATAAATATAAAAATATATGGAGAATCTAATAATTTTATTTCCTCCTTTCAAATTTTTATACCTCTATTTTTTTTTCTCTTGTTTTACTGTATTGGCTAGTATCTCCTACACTGTTTTATATATTAGTGGGAATAATGGCCGTTTTTGTTTTGTTCCTGACTTTAGTAAAAATGGTTTTGTTCTTTCCCATATTCACACAATGCTGTTGTTCAACAGAGATAGACACATGAATCATGTTATGTTCATATTTATATACTACAATTTGATTGCTTTGTGAAAAATAGTTGTAGAATTTTGTAAAATTAATTTTCATCATCTTGCTATGATATTCCTCCTTATGTCTGTTACCACATTTCATCAAATTATAAGAAGTTTTGATGCTGACACTTTCTTCATGTTAGCATAATATGTCAAAGAAATATTTTCATACTTAGTCACAACTACTACCTGTTGACAGTGATTATAAGATGATAAGCCATTGATTTAAAAATAAGATATTAATATTTCTATGATGTCACAATATTAAAAAATGAACATTAATATTGATAAAATAGGTTGTGATAAATGCCTTGCGTTCCTTCCAGCAACTGATTTTGATATTGATGCATGTTTTTATTGGGTTGCTGGATTCTGTTTGCTATTATTTTATTTAAGGTTCATTTTGTTCATTTGTTTTGGCTTTTGATTTTTTTTTGCATCTGTAGTGATAAGTGAATTTGGCAAGTGGGTATCTTTTTGGGGAAAATCTTTCCATCATGTAGATATCTTTTTTTTCAGAAGTTTATACCAATGCTCTAGTCACGTAATTTAAAACAAATTTTTCTTCTTTTTCTGTGCTTTGGAACAATCAGATACCAAATCATCTGCATTTTAAACATCTAGCTGAATTTTTCTATGAAACCATTTAAGCAGTTCTTTATGGAAAGTGATTGACAATTTTCACTAGTCTCTTTAGATTTTGTATGTAATTGGAGGTTAATTTTAATAAATTATACTTTTTCTAGACAACTGCTATTTCATCCAGGTTTTAAATTTTTTTACAGAGTTAAGGGTTGTGCAATGTAGTTTCTCTATTTCTGTGATTATTTCTCCCTGTTTACTTTTTATTTTATGTTTTTAAAAACTCTTCTTTTTTTATTAAGTTAGTTAGTGCTATAGCTCTTTTTATTTTTTTATAAAATAAGAAAAATCTTACCATTCTAAATTAGAAATTTCTGCTTTTATTCTTAATAATTCTGTAGTTCTTTTTTCTAATCTTTTAGATTTTAAAATCTTTAAAAATTTTTTTAAAAATTGGTGAGTTTTAAGACAATGAATTTTCCTATGTGCTCTACTTGTAGCTATGTTATTTCAATTCAGATATATACTGCTTTCAGTAATATTTAGTGTTGTAAAGTATCATTTGACTTATTTATATTATTTAGTTTTGCCAAATTGAATATTCTCTGAAATTGGGATTATGACCTCTGCATCTTTTGTTGTATTTCCCTGATGTGACTTTGTCCATCAGCTTATTTTCAACCTTTCTGAATCTCTTTGTTTTAGGTGTGTCTTTGCAAACAGTTATATTTGCTTTGGAAGCCAATTGGAAAATCTTCTCATGGGTGAGTGTGGCAGCCAGGGAGGGACGCTGATCAGATCTCTCATCAAGAGGGAACCTGCTTCGAGGGGTGCAGTTAGAAGTGCCTCTGGTGGCCACACCTTTGGGATCCACTACTGCATACATGCCAACACCATGCTCTTTCCATGCTGCTCCCAGCCAATGGCTGGACCAGCTAGCAGAATTCTGCTCAATGAGGGACTGTGCTGACAACCAGACTTTGCTGAGATTCCCCACAAACTTATCTGAAGCTTTCTCAGAGCTACACTGCCCAATCCTACGTTCTTTCCTTCCATTTACAGATGTCTGACCTGCATCATGGCCAGCAGGCTATCCCTGCTTACTTCAGCTACCCTTTCTTTTTAACTCTCACAAGCATTTTCCCTAGTTAATCTCTTGCACTTTTGGTTCCATTGTAGTATCTGCTTCCTTGAGGACCTTAGCCGGCAATGAATTTCCCTTTGTATTTAATATGACAGATATTTGGCTCTCAAATCTTTTGAGGGTTCTACCAGTTTATGTTTTATCTCTCCCTGTTGTAGTAACATCTCTTTCCTGAATTCTTACATTTCTGCTCTGTGGTCTTCCTTCCTCAATTTTTGAGTAAATAGCAGAATGTTTGGTCACAATTTTCAACTGCTTAATTCACTTTTATCTGCTGCCAAGTTTTGCTTTCTTTTTTACTTTCTTTTTCTTATGGTATCATTCCATTGCTGCTGTGCTAGTTCATCTTTCATTATTCATCATTGAGTTGTTTTTCCAAGACAAGCTATAGGCAGAAGTTCTGTGTGTGTGTGTGTGCACATCTGTGTGTATATAACATGACATAATAGGTTTCAAAACCTAATTTAACAGGTAACCAAACCTAACAGTTGCTTACAGGCTTTGCAACCCAAAGGCAGTTACCTGCTCTGCTGGCACACAGACAGAATGGCTCCTTTAAATATGGCTTTGCTATGTTATTCCTTCTGAGGCCCTGTTACTACTACTACTTCTTTTTTTTTAATCAATCAAATCTAGATGATCTAGATATCATCTAGAATGGCTCCTTCTGCTAACCCTGCAGTTCCTGCAGGGTTCAGTTCCTGCAACAGTATTGCAGTCTATGAATATTTTGTACTTCAGAATATGTGTCTCCTCAAGAGAAAATATAATTTTACTTTATGATTTTGCTTTCTGATATTTATGCTACTGTATATTTACTATATCCTCTGATATACTCTTGAGATGGGGCTTCTAAGTGATTTATATTCCTTTGTTTCTTTTTGTATGATTTCTAGAATAATTTGAAAAATGCTGACTTAGTCTTCTTCATCCTGGGAGTGTTTATATGAATGTCAATCTTTTCCACTACCAGAGATTCTCAACTGCGGTGCTATTGACATTTTAGACCACATGATTCTTTGTTATGGGACGCTATCCTGAGCATCGTAGATTGTTTAGTAGCCCCCTGGCCTCTACCCACCAGATGCAAGTTGTGATAACCAAAAATGTTTTCATTCGTTACTAAATATCCCCCAGAGGCAAAATTGCTCCCAGTAATGAACCACTCCACTTCACTCAAAACTCAGTGGGAATTATGACAATATTCACTTTGTTAAACTTTCTATTTCCATTACCTAACATAATCTAGCCCGTTGTAACAATTCATCATCAATATTTCAATGGTATGAATGATGAATTGAGGAGAGTATCGTTCAGATTTTTTGCCCTTCTTTGGCTCCCTATATATTAAGAAATAATACCTTGTAATGCATCACATTTTGACCAACTATATATCTTTCTGTAGTGAAAATGTACATAGAATCATTGTATCCTAGATGTGAAGAGTCCTTAGAAATAATCTGGTACAAAGCTCTATTTAACAGATGAAGAAATTGAGACCAAGAGAGTCTATGATTTATTCTTCATCATACAGAACTTTAGCAGTAGAGCTGGGCTGGAACCCTGAAAGCTAACTCTCCATATATCAAGACTCTTCCACAATACCACTATGTGTCATTTAATCAAAAATTGTACATATTTAGTAAATACACATTTCATAGAATGAAACCTCTAAAAAACAAAACAAAATGAAATAATATTTATCTCTGGTTTCACGATTCAGAGAATATGAAGATAATATTATACAAAATGTTTTGACAGTTTTTGAAAAAACTCAGAGCTATTGGTTTTTCTAAATATACCAAATTATAAAGGAGTATATTCTTCAATAGTAAAAACACAGTAAACAGTCTTGAAGCATTTCTTAGGATCTTGATTATTTTGATAAAGCATGAGTTTTCTTGTCATAAAACAATAAATTTAGTGTCACAAAAGGTAATAAAAAAGTTTCCTGGGAAGAACGTATATACTAATATATTTAAAATGACAATGAATTGTATCATTGTAAAATGCATTAAATTAAGACGCTCTGTTTAAAAACACCAAGAACCAAAACGGCCCATGGTACTTACAGAAGTTTTGCTCTCTGTTGATGATGTGGAATGAGCCAAAGTTAGGCTGATGGCATAGGTAACATGTAGATACTGTAATGCAGGTCGTGTAGTAGATATCATTCTCGCTTTTCTGCATGACAAAGTTGGGGCATGAAGATAAAGATAGAATCTTCTCAGCAAAATATTGACTTCTTTTTCCATTATTGGGTCATAAGTGCTTTTCTGACAATATCTTATATGAGAGCCAATATTTAAATTTAAACCACTGGGTGTAACTCCTTATTATTGATTCACTTAATTGAAGTAGGTAGTTTAAGAAACTCACAAAGTCAGTCTTTTAGTTAAAGTGCTATATACGGACGTGGAACAATTTCTAACTAACAGATATCAAGGCTTGCTTATAAATGATGCCAGTTAGAACACTGCATGTGTAAGAACAGAAACTGCAGTATTCTTTTGAACTTTAACCATGATAAAGTTATTGAAGGGTTTATAGGACGATGAAACCCCCCAGATGTCTTATCAAGCAATAACAATTTTAAAGTCAAGGGAAAATGCCAATTGTATGAAGGATGAAATGAGCAGAAATGGTGAGTACCATAAAAATGTAGAAATAAAACTATGAAATATGTAAGATGAGAGTTATGGTCAGTGTAGAGACAATATTGGAAAAACAATGGCAAAGTTGCGAGCTCCTTGAAGGGAGGAACTGTGTTTAGGTAACTTTGGGTCTTTGATGATGAATAGATAGGCTGGCATGTAACAGACATTAGATAAATGTTAGTAGAAAGAATTAATGAATTGGCAGTTAGGGTGTTATAGATTTCTGGTACCATGTTTTCAAAGAGAAAATGCATTGTAAAAATAACCTAATTTCTGTAAAAGTTCTTTTACACAAATAATCTACTTTTATTGTAAAAATATTAGGAAATTATAAAAAAAAGAAACAAAAATTACCCATATGTTACCATCTAGATATAACCATTGTTAATATTCAGAGGTATATCTTTCTAGGCATTTTCCTTGTTACAGTAAGGCTTTATAAGTATTTCAAAAGAGATGGAAAAGCTAGAGGACAAACAGGTTGAACACCAACTATCATTCATTCAGGGATTCAGGGAAGGCTGTTAGTCGAGGCCACTGGTGAAAGTTTACCTTGAAGAGAATGCAAAAGTTAAAGGATAATCTACGCACTCTGCCTCCTCCTTTGATAAGCTTCCTCAGTGCCCACCATGATGATGATTTTCTCCACTGGGAAGAATTTAACCTTACTTGCAGCCAATACCCAGGGAGAAGGAGGGAGTGAGGGACAGAGAGAGAGAAAGAGAGAGAGAGAGGGTGTCTTTCTAAAAGGATAAGGACCACTTGGATTTAAATTACTAGTTAAACATAATGTTGCTAAGAAATAAAAGAGTATTCACTTGCTCCAAGTAAATCAAATGGAAAACATCTTTTAAAACTTACTGACCTTGTTAGTAACTGAAATTAAACAGATTTTACCCAGTTTCTTTGTTTTATTTTCTCCTTTCAGCAAGACTGTATCTAAAGAATGCCTGGGATTTGCATCTCACAGTGCCAGATATTGTAGAGTCAAAAATATGTGAACAAGTACAACTAGAAAATATCAGGCATATGGCATGAAACACATTTTCATTCATTTTACAGAGGGGGGAAAATACATTTTAACAGAATGCAAAATATTGTGCTCTAGTTTACTTGCCAAATAGAGAAAAGTGTGAATTTTAGCAAGGAATTCAATGGCTACTTTAAATAGGGGGAGTTTAGAGTTATTGCTTCTATAAGCAAATAATTAGACAAATTGAGTGTTTAGATGTTAGAATTTCAGAAAGAGCTTGATAGAGGCTACCTGATTTTCCCTTTTTCTTGCTAACTGAAAGATTTGTTCTGATGAATTTCAGTTCTGTAGAAATCCCAAGTTTTGGAGACCAGAAAGCAAGGGAGACAGTGCTACATTCATATACCTTTATATGCCTCTATTATCAGGTGATTTCAGGGCTACTGTGTGTTCATTGTTCTATGAAGCACCATAGATAAAAGAGATACTCATCTCTTTGTTTATTAGCATCTGTTTCCTTCAAAATAGAATTGTGAGCAACCCTAATATAACTGGACAAGACTGGTTGACATGAAGTATTAAGTAACTTCACCTTTACAAATCATCAGGAATAACCAATTTTAATTAGTTAACTGGAAACCCATCATCCAAAGGACCAACTGAACCAAGCCCATACTGCTTTGGAACGACGTTACCTTCAGAAAAATTACAACCATAATTCTCAGAAATGAAGACTTATCTATATTATAGGTCAAAAATGCATGAATACAATGGCTTCTCTTACTTATCAGATTTGTTTATATGGGAAAACAGAGCTCATGCCTCTTGAAACTCAGCACAGAAGAAAAGACTGCCACTCTAGTAGTGAGCAGGATAGAAACAAACCGACAAGGCACAGTTATTTATTGCTCCCAGCAGGTGTCAGATGTCATAGTTTCTTTGCAACCATCAACACCCTGGAGCTTTTTAGTTCCACATCCAAGACAAGGAATAAGGGGGATGGCGACTAACCCCAAGGGATTAGGTACCTGAATCTTATCCCAACTACCAGCAGACTCCAGCTGCGTTTAAATGTTTGTTTGAGGAATTTCTGATGCTCAGTGGTTGCTGATTACTTCCAGATTTTAGTTCTACCGCACTGGAGATTTGCTACCAAGAGTTTATCTGTTGTTAAAATTGCAATTGCTACAAGGAAATGTCTTCTCTTAAACCAGTTCCCAAAATATGAACTGTTGCAACAGTTGAACAAAAAAACAAGCAAAACAAAAGCAAAGCCTACCTACTCTTTAAAAATACATTCATCACATTGATGGGGGAATGAGTCAGAATATCCAGTTAAGACTGGTGACATTTGTCTGGGATTCTTATCAAACACTCTTAGAAACCATGATGTGATTGCTGAAGTTACTGTATTAATGCCTTTCAGGGCCTTGAGTACATGGTCTTGATTCAGTAATATCTAAACTGACAAGATAAAAGTTTGAAGCCAGAATAATAGTACAGCTAGTAAAAGGGTATAATTATTCAGACTTTTTCCCCCCTCAGTTTATTTAGAATACTTCCCCTCAATAGGAAAAGAAAAACCAAAAAACAAACAAACAAAAACACTCAAAACACTTGTTTATAAACTACTTGTTTATAATATTGAAAATTGAATCATTTAGGGACCAAACAATTTTCTAAGGTGATATACATATAAAGACATATGTGTCTGTATGGATATGTATGAAAATGTAATCTAAGGCACAGACACCTATATACCTTAGACTCCCCTAAGGAACTTAATTGACATTTTTACTTGGCAACGAGGTTTAAAAACACCCAAAAGCACTAAATAGACCCTCCCATGGTTCCAACTTGTATTGAATACCTTCTGGTTTACAAATGCTGCTTCTGTTGTTGCTTCTGCTGCTGCTATTTTTAGAATCCTGGGTTGCTAGAGATATTTACTGCCTCTTGGAGGTCTGCTCTGCCTGAAGATTTTCCTCTAGAAAAATTTCTCGATCATGAATGTCAACCAGACCTATCAACTGCTCCTCTGCTGCTGTCGTCCATTCTCCTCCAAACTGCATGAAATACACAGAGAAATAAAAATGTTCCCTCTTTTGAAAAATTGGTGAATTTTTTTTCAAGTGAGTATAGACTAATTATGCAACACATGACGAAAGTCAATATTTTTCAAATATGAAACCATCTCACTCCATAGACAATTGATTTCCCTCCAAAAAAAGTTACACAAACCTTCTCTATGGATATTAAGCTTTAAATCACCCTTTTTGTTGGCTTTCAGACATTAAAGGACAAATATTTGACTAGGTCAGATTTCATCAAGCTTGCAGCACAACGATACAGACTGAATTACAAAAATAAATGGAGGTCATGTCCACACATCCAAAGTGAAGATGAAAATTGAGATAATTGAGCTAATTATGATCATTCTTGTTTCTACCACTCTTCTGTGAGAGGATCCAGATAACTGAGGGGAAAGTGTGGCCTCCTTTTCCAAATCATTGCCTCAATTAATCACATGAGTTTTCACATGTAGATAAGAATGGCATCAGTTAATAATAGGTAGTTTCATATCCTCACCCTTTCTTGCTATATTCTTAATGTATATCAGTGTTCATATCAAGGGTACGCACGCTAGTTATTGCCTCCTTCTTTGTAGCAAGTCTCCCCCCGTTGTAGAACCTGGAAAGGGACAATGCTCTACATGAACCCATTCTCCTGCATAATAAATTCTTGGTAAGTGCTATCTATGATTTTCAGTTTTATGATTGTTGAGTTGTGCAAGAAAAGGATTGTGCTGTATTCCACAAAATCACATCACAAACTTCTGTACCAAGAAGTACAAATGCAGCCTTGCCATTGCAATTTGTCACACTCTTCAGTGGTTTAGCTCATGAAAATCAATTCTTCTCATAACATGAGCCCCGCACTAAAGAAAAAACAACTTGCTTTTTATTAAAAAAAAATTAAGAGCAGAAATGAGAATGCAATATCCATACTTTCTCCAGGATAATCATCCCACTAATATCAGAATAATCACATTCATTATTATATTTTTTTATATCATACACTGCATTATATATCATCTCTAAACATTCAAAAGGCAAAAGAGTCAAATGAAAATTTAAGTACACGTTTACTTAATGCCAACTATCTTCAAATTGGGCACTTGAAAACAGCATTAATGATTAAAACATGGCACTGACTTACAGGACCCACAGACTGGTGAAGAAAGAGGCAGACATATATGCAGCTAATCATCATATAAGGCAGATCGTGAGGACTGCCAAATGCAAACTAGCATCAGACAGCTATGGGGCATAGATGGGGGAAACACAACTGGCTTCACAGAAGAGGAGATATTGGAATTGGTTCTCATAGCATGAATGTGAAAGTGTATTTATGTGAGCCATAATCTTTGGTGGCTAGTGACAGAAATCCAAATCAAACTGACTTTAGTAAGAAAACACCAGTTTATTGCTTCACAAATTGAGATCTTTAAGGGTGAATCTGGATAGTAATGCTCAAAAAGGTGCTTAAAGCCATGATGGATTTCTCTCCACTTCTTGTTTTGCTTGTCATTGTATGTCAGTTTCATTCTTCCAAAACAGCTCCACCTTGGGGTTGCAGCTATGGCCAAGAATTGCTCGAGCTCATCCAGTAACCATTTTATGACCAGAGAAGAAAGTTGCTTTATTATCCTTACTTCGTTTTGAAAAATTCAACTTAAAACTCTTACTGGCCCAGCTTACATTACAAGCCTAAATTTCAGACCAATTACCAGGGAAGGATAGGAATAGTTTTTAGGAAAAGCAAATATGGTTTCCACCACAAAGAATTTGAAGAAAATGGGAACTGGATTAAGTGGTTAAAAATATGCGTGGCTTATGGCTGGAGATGAATTGGAAGAAGAACTGAAGGAAGTAGCATAACTAACACTGCAAAGATATTTGGGGGGCAGATTATGGGTCATATTGCGTATGAGTTAAACAGCTTAAATATTTTTCTATAGACAATAGGGAAACAAAAAATGTGTAAGGATATGAGTAGGTCTGTCATGGACTGTAGATTTGGGAAGTTTCATGGAGTGGGAAGGAGAAAGTAGACAGAAGGAAATCAGGAAGAATATCAGACCACTAGAGTCAAGAAAAATAGCTTCTAGTCCTGATGTGCCATCATCTAGCTACCAGACTTTTGGCAAATCATCTCTTTCAGCATGGTGCTCCACATTTATAAAAATGGAAATCAGAATATCTCTTCCATCTATCCCATAATGTTACTAAAAAAGAATTGCTCTTGAATAACTTAGAAGCACTAAATAAATGCAGGGTGTTATTATTTGTAATATCAGTGCCATTCAAAATTTCATTTCATTAAGGAATACAAGACTTGGTTCTAAGTATGTCACCATGGATAATCACTACTTGCAAACTTATCCAGGCTGTACGTGAAAGGGAAGAAAATAAGCAAAGTTTCATTGCAAATTAAAAAAAAACCAATTAAATAATGTCTGCTATCAATATCTCATTCTAATTCCTTAAGAAAACAATCCATGAATGAGAAAAAATGTCAATATGATGTAATGGAAAAATCTTGGGATTTGGCAACAGACTTGCACAGTATTTAGTACCTACTCTACACAACACTGGTTATATTTCCTTGGGAAATAAGTTGACCTCTCTGAGCCATAAACAAATGGGAAATAAATTTATTTCCTTGGGTAATAAATTAAACTCTCTAAGCCTCATCTGAAAAACAGAAATATCTTGCAAGTATTAAAAATAACAAAAAGTCCTAATAAATTATCTGGTATTCAATAACTGTTAGTCCCTCCATATTCTTGGTTCATTACATTGACCTTAGCTTTCCTGTTCTAATTCCTATCACAAATATTAACTAAATATTAATATTAATAAATTAATATTAATGAATAATAATAATTATTATTAACAATATTAATAATAATATTAATAAATAATAAATTAATATTAATAAATAATATAAATTAGTATTGTAAATAAAATCTAGCTATCCATCAAATTGAGAACACTCCAATGATCTGTCTATACACTTTCAATCAAAAAGTATCATTCTACATCTATTATATGAATAGCAGTGTTCTCATTGATCTGGATGTGCTTACCATTAGGAAGTAAACAAAGAATTAAAAATAATTTCAGAGGATAAGATAAATAAATATAACAAATCAAAGAAAAAGATTTAGGGGGAAAGTTATTCTCTCTTGCCTTCCTCTGGAAACAAACAAACAAAAAACATGCTTTATTTGAGGAAAGTGCTTTATCATTTTGGAATTGTAAGTAAAATTGAGGTTTGATTTAAAATGCATTTTTCTTTCAAAAGGAAAACTGTTATTTCAAGTCATTAAAATATGATCTTTTCGTTTTTAGGCATACGTAAAATCTAAGACACTATTATTAGATGGTCTCAGATTGCAATGATAGGAAATATAAAAGCTGAGTATGAAGTTTGTCCTTTTCTTTCCACCTTTTAAAATTTTGATTCTGATTTAACATTACACAGACAATGATTGGAAATTATAATATTTTCCATTGCGCAGGGTACACTTAAATGCTTGCATTGGTAGTGCTTATAGTAAACTCTGATGAACTTTTGAACTGCTTTGGTTGTCTGATCAAACTTTGCCAATATTACAGTTTTCTACTTTTGAGAATACTTTTATAGTCTTAATTGTAACTTGAAAGTTCAGCGGTGTTGAACTCTGGATGATAAATAATATTTGAGGTCTCATGATTTTTTACCAAACAGATGAGAGTGGTTTTTATAAAACTCTAATAATGGGCTGTCCATCCCCAAAATATAATCCCCTTGGAATAGCTATATTGACTTATTTATGGCATACCACAAGATATCTAAATTTAATTCAGTGATGCAGCTATTTCTATTGGATACATAACAAGATAAGGAAGATGGAGAAAAGTATTACCCTAGATTAATTTTTAACATACTTACCATTGATGAAGTTCTTTAATCATTCCATCTAATGTTGGGAAGATGATTTTATGGGCAGGGAAAAGAAAGTAAGCAAAAATGGAAAGGAGAAAAAAAACCAGAAAAAATATAAATGGATAGATTTTCAAGAAGCATAACATCTAATCTTCAGAAATTCAGTTGAAGCTACTGCAAGAAGAAAAGAAACTTTTGATTCCCTTTCTCTATAACCTTCCTGTCTTAAATTCTGGATGCTCTGTAAACAATGGAAAATCCTAGAAAAGGTTAATTTTGGAGGAGGGCAGAAGAGATGCTCTAATACCTGCTCTTCATCATAGAAATCAATAACAACCACAAGAAAAAATAACTTCACATGATCCACAGCATGCCAGTACCAGAATATCATGCAGTTATTTGAATTCATTGCCATTGTAAAGCAGGGCTCAAAAGGAGCATGAACTGGTGTGTTTCTGAGATGGGATACAAGGCACAGTTGTGAGGACATGGTCTGTGAGCAAATACTGTTATACCAGGTCTAACTCACTTGGAACAAACCTCTTTGAGGCTGGTCAATTAGTAGCCTAGTAGCATGGTGGGAAAGGCAAGCTTTTGGGAGCCAGGCAGACATGAGCTTCTATCTGTCACCACCAATTATTGCTCATGTAACGTTCTACAAGTAATTAAAATAATTTGAAGCTGTTTATTTGCTAAGCTAGGAAAAAAGTACTTAGTTCACAATACTTTTGTGAATATTAAGTAGGATAATTTGTATATAGAGTAACTGTCATATAAGAGGTTTTCAACAATTGTTCATACATTTATTAGACCCATTCCAACTCTATTGCACTGTACTTGAGTGTACCGACCAGTGAGGGAGCAGCATGTGGTAGTTAAGAGTAGGCTGTACAGATAGATTACCTGGATTCAAATCCTGGTTCTCCTTAATTAATTCATCGTTACAATAGGGACAATAAGAGTACCTTCTCCATAGGGATATTACAATGAATAAATGGGCTGATACGTGTAAAATGCTTAGAAGAGTGCATGGCATATAGCAGGATGTAAATGTTTGTTATTATTATTGTTTAATTGGGTTATTGGTGCTCTGTTAATCCCCAGATATTCTCACAACAGTTTGGCTCTATGGTCTTCTCCCTTTCTTGTTGAAATTTGAATGATTCTCATCTTTGTTTTATTCACAGGTATGCCTATGTCTTCAGATGCACCCTTCTACAGCAAACCTGTTTTTGAAAGGGTGTTGTGGCAAAGGAAGACCCATCCCCATGAACAAAGAACCCAGTAACACATTCTTCTGGTCTGATAAATTCTGGGAAGGACAGACCTTATTTCTAAAGTAGCCAAGTCCTGAAATAAGGTGTGTATACAATAAGAATCAAACTGAAAGTCAAAACATTGGTATCTATTTTCTTCATCTATTGACCAGGGATAATAATATCAATCTCACAGGGTTATTATTTAAAAATAAATAAATAAAATATTATTTGTTAAATAAATGCAAATTTCATTTCTGTTTTCTGCTTGGTGCTTGTATCTCTATCTATCTATCTACATATGTATCTATGTAACTACCTAGTCATGTGCCATAATGACATTTTGGTCAAAAATGGACCTCATGTATGATGGTGGTCCCATAAGATTATAATATCATATTTTTACTGTACCTTTTCTATGTTTAGATACACAAATATTTACCATTGTTACAACTGCCTAGAGTATTCAGTACAGTAACATGCTGTACTGGTTTGTAGCCCAGAAGCAATAGGCTGAACCATACAGCCTAGGTGTGTAGTAGGCTATACCATCTACATTTGTGTAAGTACACTGTGATCACACAGTAACAATCACCTAATAACACATTTCTCAGCATGTATCCCCATTAAGGAATCCATGACTGTATTTACTTTAAGGAACTGACTCATGCAATTGTGTGGGATAACAAGTCCAAATCCATAAAACAAGCTGGTAGGGTGGAAACTCAGACAGGAGCTAATGTTGCAGACTTGAGCAGAATTCCTTCTTTTCCAGGAAACCTCAGTATTTGCTCTTAAGGCCTCCAACTAGTTTCTATTAGGATGAGGCTCACCCACATTATAGAGAGTAATCTCCTTTACACACAGTCAACTTGAAGTAAACAAATGGTAACCACATCTAAAAAATACCTTCACAGCTACACCTAGATTAGTATTTGATTAAGAAACTGGGTACTGCAACCTAGCCTAGCCAAGATGACATAAAACTAACCATCACAGCACTCTTAATAGACTCCTTTTCAAGCAGAATCTAGTTTTTCCATGAGAATTGTGATTCATTTGTTCAGCTAATATTTCTTGTTACCTATGAGAGGCATCATTATGTGGTGATTAAGGCACAGGCACAGAGCTGGACTGACTGTGCCCAAATCCTGGCTTTACTACTTACTTGTGGTTTGACATTGGACATGTTACTTAACCACTTTATGTCTCAGTTTCCCCATCCATAAAATGGGGATAATAATAGTATCTGTGTTATGTTGTTGTGAATGTTAAATCAGCTAATATTTGTAAAGTGCTTTGATTAGTGCCTATTAAATAATAAACTCTCGCATAAAAAGTTGTTAAATAGTGCTGTTTAGACTTTGACGGCATAGAACCACTAGGAGCAAAACAAAGTAAGAATGACCGACTGTGATACAAAATGCTATAATGAAGATATCAAAAATTTCTATGGGATTGGAGGAAAGAACCATTAATTCTGCTGGGGCACTAGTAATGGGGGCAGTCTCTAAGCGTGTCTGATTGTGTATATAAGTAGAAGAAAGTATAAGAAATGGCAACAGTACAGGCGAAAGTTGTATATGTTTTGAGATTCTTATGAAATTTCTAAAACTTAATTACCTTTCAACAAGATAGTCTTTTACAAGATAGATGTAACAACCTTTTACAAGATAAATGTAAAGACATAGTTAAATTTGTTCTACCTATTAAAACACATTAAAAGCAAAAATTGAATTACTTTTCTCATATTGCATATTGATTCAAAATGGTACTCATCACTACTGAGTATAACTCCATTCATTTTATACCAGAAAACAAACAATTTAACAGCCCTGCCACCAATCATAGGAGGTGGAATATTAGTTAGCTACATATGCATGCAAGCCTAAGCATTAGAATTCTAAGCATGAGAATTCCTAGATGTTCCAAGTTATTTAAACCAGTGTTTCAAATCATGCAAAGCAGATATCTGCCCTTAGGGACACATTCCAGTCACCCACTGAATTCATTCAAGTGGTCCTGAGGCTGGTCTTAAAACTGCCTGTGATTTTGCATGTTGTCTTTGTCTATAAGAACCACCAGTTCCAACAACCTGTTTGTTGGTTTCTTTGCTAATTGTTGATTTTCCTTACTTTATTGAAAGCATCATGATGGCAGTATCAATCATCATGCTGGGCTCATATTAGGCAATACATTCTTATTTAATTGAGTGAATAAATTGATGTGGTGTCTGAATGAGTCATTTAAGTAAAAAGTTTATCCACTTAAGTTATGGACTAATGTTTCTCAATCTTGAGGGATAAATGAAATGAACCACTTTTAAAGGGACAAATTATTTTGAATTTGTGATTATCTCTGTTGGACACCGAAGGTCCAAAAATATCAGTTTAACTCTAAAGCCTTATTCTAAGAAAATGCCTTTTACTTTATTATTTTGCAAAATATGTTTTTCTGTTTATAACTAGTTAAAAGAGTGTGTTTAAAATATAATAGAAATGAAAATACAACATTTAGAAAATGTCATGGGCTGCCCAAAAATATGTCTTCAGACCTCTAGTGGTTCACAGATATTGGTTTGGGAAATGCTAGTGTAGACATTTCTAAGTTCACAGGTAATGGTGCAAGGGTAGAAAAGCTTTATTCATATTCTGAAGCAGATATGATAGGAACCAGAGCTTGAACCAACCCTCTAATATTTTTGGTTGCAACTCAGAAAATGGAGTGAGCCTAGTTTGCCTGAGGTTAAGTGGATTATATGATTAAATAACTTGAGAAAAATGTCTTTAGTAAATAGGCAGTCATCATCCTGCCTTTATTATTATTCCATAATCATTATTGGAAACAACATTTGACCAAATCATCACTGCTATTCAAAAATTTTTCTCATCTCATTGATATGAAAGGTAACTTGATATTTGCAATTTTATGTAAGCAGAGAAACAGTAACAAAAATTAGCCAATGCAGGAAAGCAATACACAGCAGGAAAACATCTTAGATAAAATGGAAATGTAATTTCAGTCATTTCTAAAAGACCTAATGAAAGCACTTCAATAAAACCAACAAAATGTACACTGTTTACTTAAATTATGTATCTTAATTTTTAAAAAATTAACTAAATTCACCTAATACCTTTTCCTATGTTTGTATATGTATAAAAGACCTTGAAATAAACTTGTATTTACATAAATTGAAAGACTTAGGTTTCTAGACCAGAAACACAACTTATGAATCAAGAGACAAAGGGGGGAAGAATCTGGATACTTTTTAAAATAGTCTCTATAAGAATTAATAAATACTGAAAAGATAATTTTACCTTAAAAGCTTAACAAACCCAATAATATTTGTATAGTTTTTACTGCTATTATGTATTTAAATAGCTTAAAATATCCTGTTTTACAGAATATAAAAATTTTACAGGAAGAGGAAATTCATAGAAAAAAAGCAAAAATATAATAGCAGTAATAATTAAAAGAATTAAACTTTTATATTTGTTTAAGTGTTCTGTGAACATCCCAACTACTCCCTATGACAACAAGAATATAGAGAGGGAGGTTGGGATCCAGAGTGGTTTCATAGCCTACCTGTCATCATCTTTATTCATTCAAATATTTCTGGATTGCTTAGTTTTATCAAGATATTACCAGGTGATCTGAGTGTTCCAAAGATGAATAAGATACCATCTTTGCCTTTTGGAAGAGGTGAAAAAATCACTCATATTAACAACAAATCCAAGGGAAAAAGTTATGTGGCATTATATAAGTAAAATTAAAATTCTAGAATGTTCTGAGGAGTAGGCTGAGGAAATTATAGATGGCTTCATGGAGGAGGAGGAGGAGTAAGTGATCTGGGCTTTGAAAGGTAAGTCTAATTTGGACCTTTGGAAAGGGCATTTCAGGCATAAAGCTAAAGAAGCAAGGACAATTTATGAAGATGAAATTTAGTATACCTATAACATTGGCTTTACATAAGAAGCTTAATGCTATTAAAACTAAAACTATTTAATAAAATTTGAAACTTATGTGTTTTAACCTAGTACTTCTTTGATCTACCATGCCGAAAACAGTTTAACACTATATAACAAACTACCACAAAATTTAATGGATTAAAACAATAACCACTTATTTAGCTCATTATTCTGAAGGTCATCGATTTAGGCTTGGCTCAGAGGGGTGGTTCTTCTGGTTTGGGCCAAGATCCAGTGATATGTGTGGGCTTACTCAGGAATTTACAACCAGCCAGAAGTTGAATTAGAGACTGGTTAGTCTAGGATTTCCCCAGTTGGGATAATTAATCTCTGTTCCATGTGCCTCTCATCCTCCAGCATGTTAACCCAGGATAGCCACATGAAAGCAGAGCAGGGGGTTCAAGAGAGCCAGTAGAAGCCTAGGCTCCACACTGGAAGACTGTCACTTGCACCATTTTTTTTTTTTGAGACAGGGTCTCATTCTGTTGCCCAGGCTGAGTGCAGTGGAGTCATCATATCTCACTGCAACCTCAAACTCCTGGGCTCAAGCAATCCTCCTGCCTCAGCCTCCGAGTAGCTGGGACTACAGGCATGAGTCACCATGCCTAGCTAAATTTTTTTTTTTTTTTTTGGTAGAGACAAGATCTTGCTTTTGTTCAGGCTGGTCTCGAACTTCTGCCCTCAAGTGATCCTCCTGCCTTGGCCTCCCAAAGTGATAGGATTATAGGCATAAGCCATCACTCCCAGCCTTCCATCACATTTTATTGGCCAAAGTAAGTCCTAAGGCCAGCCCAGGTTCAAGAGGTGGGGAAATAGAATAAACATCTTGGTGAGAGGAGTAGCAAAATCATATTACACAGGGTGCAGATACAGAAAGGGTTGGAGAATTGGGGTCATGTGTAATCAATCTACCCCACATGTAGTTAAAAAAGTTATTTTAAAAATTTTATCTGCTTTGTCAAAGATCAGATGGCAATATGAGGATGGTTTTATATCTGGGTTCTCTGTTCTGATCCATTGGTCTATATCTGTGTTCTTGTGCCAGTACCATGCTGTTCTGGTTACTATAGCCTCATAGTATAGCTTGAAGTCTGGTAAATTGATGCCTCCCAATTTGTTCTTTTTGCTTAAGGTTGCTTCATCTATCTGGGGTATTCTCTGGTTCCATACGAAGTGTAGAATTATTTTTTTCTAGATCTGCAAAAAATGATGTTGGTATTTTAATAGGGATTACTTTGAATCTGTAGATTACTTTGGGTAGTGTAGACATTTTAACAATGTTCATTCTACCAATCCATGAGCATGGTATGTTTTTACATCTATTTATGTCCTCTGCTATTTCCTTCCTCAGTGTTTCATATTTCATCTCCTTAGTTAAATATATTCCTAGGTATTTTATTTTCTTTGTTGCTATTATGAAAGTTATTGAGCTTTTGATTGGGTTCTCAGCTTGACTGTTGTTGGCATATATGAATGCTACTAATTTGCATACACTGATTTTGTAACCTGAGACATTGATGAATTTATTTATCAATTCTAGTAGTCTCTCAGCAGAATCTTTGGGATTTTCTACATATAAGAGCATATCATCAGCAAAGACGAATAGTTTAACTTCTTCTGCCCCCATTTGTATACTCTTGAAAATGGTTCTGGAAAAATTGGATAGCCACATGTAGAAGACTGAAACAGGATCCATACCTCTCACCACTCACAAAAATTAACTCATGATGGATAACAGACTTAAACCTAAGGCATGAAACTGTAAGAATTCTAGGAGAAAATGTTGGAAAAACTCTTACAGACATTGGCCTAAGCAAAGAATTTATGAAGACGATCCCAAAAGCAATCACAACAACAACAACAATAAATAAGTGGGACCTGATCAAATTAAAAAGCTTCTGCAAAACCAAGGAAGCAATCATTAGAGCAAATAGACAACCTACAGATTGGGAGAAAATATCTGCACGCTCTACGTCTGATAAAGGACTAATAACTAGAATCTATAAAGAACTCAAGCAAATCAGCAAGAAAATAGTCAACCCCATTAAAAAGTGGGCAAAAGACATGAACAGAAACTTTTCAAAAGAATATAGACCAATGGACAACAAACATATGAAAAAATGTTCAACATCTCTAATCATCAGGGAAATGCAAATAAAAACCACAATGAAATATCACCTAACTCCAGTAAGAATGGCTTTTATCAAAAGGTCCCAAAACAACACATGTTGGCAGGGATGTGGACAGATAGGAACACTCATACACTGCTGGTGGGACTGCAAACTAGTGCCACCTCTATGAAAATAGTATGGAAATACCTTAAAGAACTAAAAGTAGAACTACCATTTGATACAGCAATCCCACTACTGGGTATTTACCCAAAGGAAAAAAATACATTCTACAAAGGAGACATCTGCACTCGAATGTTTATAGCAGCACAAAGATGTGGAAATAAACCAAATGCCCATCAATACATGAGTGGATTAATAAAATGTGGTATATGTATACCATGGAGTACTACTCAGCCATAAAAAAATGGCGAACTAATACCTCTTGTATTAACCTGGATGGAACTGGAGATCATTCTTCTAAGTGAAGTGTCACAAGAATAGAAAAACAAACACCACATGTACTCACCATTAAATTGGAACTAATCGATCAACACTTATGTGCACATATGGAAAAAATATTCATCAGAAATCAAGCAGGTGGGGGAGGAGGGGATGGGTAAATTTACACCTAACAGGTATAATGCACACTATCTGGGGGATGGGCACACTTATAACTTTGACTCAAATGGTACAAAAGCAATTTATGTAACCAAAACATTTGTACCCCTGTAATATTCTGAAATAAAAAAAACAAAATAAAAGAGAATATATTACAACAATAAAAATTTTAAAAATTTTAAAAATTAAAAAAAAAATTTTAGAAACAGGAAATTTTTCTAAGCTAGATGCTAGATTTTAATTCTCAGCAGGTATATGCACTCATAAGCATATAAACACAAACAGATATAACCAGGCCAGACTCTTATGCTCAGAAAATTGGACACTGCTTCAGTCTGCTTTATTTTACAGCTAATTTTTATCCAGGCATTGGCAGAAGCTGTAAAGGACTGGGCAGGGCATTTTGTTTCCCCTCTTCAATTCAGTGTCTTTTAACTTATCAACTGCCATTACAATAAGGGAACATCAATTAATGCTAAATTACAAAGAGATTCTTGTGGGATTGCCTATTACAGCTGCCTTGATGCCAAAACCGTTCAAAGTGATGAATGTTTTACACTGAATACCAAATACACTCATAATTATTTTGCCATTTACTGAAAGTGTTGCCAATCTACTTTTGATTCTAAAGAAACTGCACATCTTTATCCACATAAAAATAAAATCTTGTGCTCATGAGATCTACACAAAGGCCCTTTTATGTGGGTCAAAAGGATGCTTCCCTCATGCCCATTTAATATGTTTTTTTCTGAAGTTCTCTATACTGCCCTTAGGGCCATCCACATACTGGTGATAAGCATGGAACTCGCATAGCAAACTCCCTCCCACCCAACCTCACATCACAATATTCAGAATTCAGTATGTCCCATAATAAAATGGTATTTTTTTTGTCTTCTCTACACATACTGCCAAGGTATTGCTTTGTGAATAGAGCCCTACAATATAGGTACAGTTTACCAGGAACTTAGCATTTAAACGACTTTCATCTTGACAATGACTGACATGTCTCTCTGAGAATATTATATATTTAGAAGATTTTTTTTTGAAGGCTCTGTACTTAAGAATCATGTCTCATCATATTCAGTGAACTTCTGAACTAAGTCTTAAATGTTTAAAGAAGGGTCACAAAGCCACTTTGCTACGAAAGTCTGCAACTTGCACCCAACTCCTATCACAGAAGAAATTCATGCATAGAATAATTTTTTCTAAGTTTTCTTTCCATTTTTTAAAAAAACCTTTCTACTTTTAGCTTTGAATATTTATCACTGAGATGAGAACTCGTGCCAAAATCAAACAAAGTAGAAGACAAACTCTAGGAGGGGAAAGTACATCACATTCTTCATAAACTTTGTAAGAATTTCTTCAACACATGCTTCTCCATTTATACAACAGATCAAGGAAGGCTAGAATCCAATTTCAAATCAAATAACCCCCATATCGATGTGTGAGATAGTTGGCAGTGCACTCTCATCAACTCTGTGCTTTTCTGGTGGGTAATGTGCACAGTGTAACTTAGAGTAGCCATTTGGCAGAAAACCGCTTCTGTCAAATTGAAATAGCCTTTAGAGCCTTGGTTAGAATGGAGAGCCATAATGTATGCTTGTCATTTGATGAAAAATAGTGCGTTTAAATTAAGGGGAAAAAAATCCTGTCGTCCAGATCCGAGCCTGCACAATGACACAGGTGTCAAGATCTTATTTAAAAGTGTTAAGGTACAGTACTGCTCAGCAGCACAATTTGTAAGGAAACACGGGATCATGTGCCGCAGACTAAAGATTTGCTGCCTGATACCAGCCATAGGTAGTGATAAAATATGTTTCTTCCAGATAATTACTTGCTGCTCAAGGAAAGTGGCATTTCTAAATTGCTATCTCAATGCAGCATAAACAGATTATGTTGCACAGGTAGATATGGGCTAGTGTTTGTCACACGATTAGACTTGGAATCATTCAATGCCACCTAAAACTAATTTTGTTTTATGCTTACAAAGCAATACAACTTCACCAGAGTTAAGAAAATGTCCACTTATATGGATGTAATGAAAGATTTAGACTTCAGATGACAAAAAAATTTTTTACTATTCTGACCGTTCAAAAGGATTCTAAGAATAGTCACGTTAGATAAAGCTCTATAAACATTTAGAAATAAGGCAATTCCATGGTATTTAGAATTTCTCAGTTTGATGAAGAAATAATAAGCTATCTTTCAAGCACCATGTGAAGGAATTTGTATGCACCTTATTTAATTCTTAAAACAATCCTGTGAATTACATAATATTATTTTTCTTATTTTGTAAGTGGGAAAACTAAGGTAAAAAATGTCAAGTGACTTGTCTAAGGTCCTACAACTGGTGAATTATGAAGCTAGACTTCAGATTCAGGTATTCTTACTTGAAAACCTGTGTTAAATAATATTATATCCTTCAAATGTACACAATTAGAATTATCGAGAAATATGCGACAATCTTGTTATCTATGAATATAGGCAAAAACTCTATAAGCAAAGAACACTAGAAAAGATAATCGTTTTTCTCACTCTCATCCTAATACTTTTATTAAGTAAAAACTCAATACAGAACTGTGCTAAGGACTGTAAAATCCTAGTTTAACAGACAGCCTTGGCCTTCAGAGCCATGGACAACTGCCTATTTTTTTCTTTTAATAAGTCAATAAAAACTGGAAAGGTGGAGTAAAACATGTAAGTCCAGCTTCACCAGCATGGAATACAAAATGTGGGGCTATCTCTTTCAATATTTGAAGAAACACAATTTTGAGCCTTCTACCAGTTCTCTTTCAGCAAGAATTAAAAGCAGTGGATCTTTTATTTTGCACTGTAAATTTCCCAATCTCTGACATTGGGTGAGGGGGGTGGAGATTTGGAGTACGTTCAAAATGGCCAGTGTTTTTACAGCCAGATAGAGTAAGGGGGTTGGTGGTCTCAACATTCAATAAGCAAACTGTTACTTAATGCCTCTGTTTTGGTAAAGCCTTCTTGATTTCCGTTGTGCTTAATCCTACCAATCCAGTTTTAGGATGATCTGGGAGGAGTGCTCACCTGGCTGAATGGGTAGAAGAGAATTGGGAACATAACCTTTTGTTATACAGACTTCACAAAATATTCCTATTTCACTTTAATTCTGATCTTCTGAGGTCCTTGATATGTTTAATTCTTAATCACATCCAGGATTGAGCACTGCAAATTTGCTTGCTTTTTAGCTACCTGCTCTGCAAACAATTAATTTTCAGTTTTTTCCAAATTGCCAGGTCAATTATGGCTGATTCACCGTGTTCTAGTTTCCAAATTGTGTTGACTTCCATTATAGGCAAAAGAATATTCTGCTGTCTTCTCTACCATTCCTTTATCCTCATAGACTTTGCCTTAAGGTTTTTTTTTTCAATTGACCAATCAACCAAACAAACAACTTTCCTGGCATTTTAGTGAAGTTTTGAAGGAAACAGAAGTAAACATATATTAAATAAATGAGTATGCATTTGTTTTCTAAGGATTTCCTAGAAATCATACCAAAGATAATTCATCATAGACAAAGATGTCAAATATCATTGAAAAATTATACATCTAGGTTGAGTCTGTCCCTTTGGCTAATAATGTCTCATTCAACAAAGCATCAAATTGTTAATAAAACAGATTTTTTATGGACCTTTCTAAATATTTAGAAAAATCTCCTCTTCCTGTTATCTGACTTTTATCCCACTTCTTAAGGTAGTTGTCACTCCATGACTAACTTCTTTCCATTCTGAAAACCTTAAGTCAATTTCTTATCATTTTTCTAGTACCCACCAATGTAAATTGCTCAAACCACAGGCCAGTTCTGAGCCATTATTTTCCATATTCTCCGAACATTTGATACCTTCTGCTATGTCTCTTTGGAAGTCTCTCCTTCCTTGTTTTCTGTTCTAGTCCTAGCTTGCATCACTGTCTTTCAACTCGAAGCTCTGTGATGTGCTGTTTACTTTTCTGCACTCACTTCCTAAATTAAATGAAGGTCTTTGTTAAACCACTAACTAATGCTGTAAATCACTTTGTCTGCTATGGAGTTCCAAATACCACCTTGCAAATTCATGTATGTGTCATTATCTATTATAGAGCTGGTTGGTGTAGAATGGCTTCAATATCATCTCTGGCATTTGATGCCAGCTACGGATGTGTGGATGGAGGTGAGTGGGCCAGCAAGGTTGCCCAGGCTTGTTTACATAGTCATGGTCTCAGGACTTCCAGGAGCAAAAAGAGAGGTTGTACCCCAACACACAAACACTGTTTAGTTCTCTGCTTATGTCACAGTTGCTATTATCCTACTAGCCAAAGCAAGTCACATGGCCAAACTTAGAGTTTATATTAAAGGAGACTATTCAAAGGCATGGATATAGAAAAGCACAAGCAAATTGGAGACCGTTACAGCAACAATGCACACCACTCTACAGTGTTTCTTCTTATGCTTATCATCCTGCCACCCCCCAAATCCTCCAAATGTGAAACTTCTATATTTTACCTTCTCCTAAGCACGCCATGAACTCTCCTATCCCCAGTCTTAGTTCATAACACTGGACTTCCAGGGGTTTGTTTTAAAGATGCAGTTTCCTATGCCTCACTCAGACCTTTTAATTCATAATCTCTGTGGTAGAGCTCAGAAATATGCAATTTTGACTAGATCCGTAGAATATTCTTAAGCACAATAAAGTCTGAGACTAAGCAAACTTTTTCAGTATAACCAAAGCAGAGGATTTTTAACGACCTTGAGATTCATGGACCTTTAGGAGGTCTATTGATGTTCTTCAGTGAATATATAAATCTCTTTAGATTGCAAACAATGTGAATGTGGGCACATGTGAATTTTTTCAGTGTCCATTATGTACATCTGATCTAGCCTGCTTCGTCTGTATTGACACTCCTCAACTGGCTTCTCATGCTCAATTGTCCACCAATTCTTATCTGTCTGCAAGTTTAGAATTATGCCGCAGAGAATTAACAGTTTCCTTTCATTTAATTTCCATTCCTCATGTCCTTTCCCCTGCCCTTCCCACTCTGATACTTAATAACTAATCTGTCTTAGATTTAGAAAGGAATTGGAGTTGCAAAGTGCTTCCACGTGTATTAACTCATTTGATCCTCAAAAATTTCTCTGTAAAAAAATTAAAGTAATTATAAATACAGATGCTCTTTGACTTACAATGGGGTTACATCCTAATATGCCCATCATAAGTTGAAAATACCACAAGTCAAAAATGCATTTAATACACCTAACCTACCAAACATCATAGTTAGCCTAACCTACCTTAAATGTACTCTGAACACTTACATTAGCCTACTGTTGGGCAAAATCCTTTAACACAAAACCTAGTTATCATAAAGTGCTGAATATCTTATGTAATTTATTGAATGTTGTACTCAGAGTGAAAACAGAATGGTTGTATGGGTAATTGAAGTACAGTTTCCACTGAATACATATCACTTTTGCACCATGATGAAGTTGAAAAATCATAACTTGAACCATCATAAGTCAGGGACCAGTTTCATTCTGTTTTATAGAGTAAGAAACATAAATTCATAAAGCTTTGTAACTTGTTGGTAACAGATTAAAAAATAACTCATGTCTCTTGACTATTTTAGCACAACTGCTAAACCCTAGGGCCTCACTTGAGTCTTTACAAATTTATACTTATTTCAAAAGTTTTTGTTTTTCAGATATGGAGAAACAGGGGGGGAAATTAGAATTTTAAGATTAACACTTAGCTTTTTCCCCCAAATTTGAAATAGTCCACCTTGAGAAATATATACTGAAATTTATCATTTACTATAAAGGATAGTTGATAACAGAAGTTTCAAAGCTAAGCAATTGCTACACAGGAAAAATGCTTTAAAAATTTTGGCATTAGTCCATAAAGTATGGAAAGGGATAGATATTTCTGAGGTTTGAAAGTGTCTCTGTTCTGATACTACTAGTGTTCTGTCTACAAAAAAAGAACTAAATAATTGCCTACAAGTGGAACTTGCTGCACCAGATCCAAAGGTATACAAAGCATGCTATGCATTGAAATCAACTGTACAAACAATTCTAAGGGGTGGTTTTATACTCAAAGAGCTGTATATTGGGCTTCAAGTAAAGTTTAATCAAGCAGGCAGCAAGTGGGTTTGTTGGTCCCCTCTCAGTACAGCACTCTTCTTCCTGTCTTGGGAAACCTAAAAGCAAAATCCCATTGGAAGTCATGTTTCTATAAGCCTTTTTTTTTTTAATCTAGATAGATTGGCATTTCCTGGATTCTTGACAGCTGGGTATTACATATCTGACAACCCAAAGATATACAAAAAATCATGTTAGGAGGATAAACTCCTGGTGGCTCTACTCAAACACTCCAGTATCATTTAAAGAGCAAAAACTGTGCATAAGTGCTAAAGGAGTTCCAACATTTGCTAATTTGTCTGCTGTACAGTGATGTTAAAACTGTGGGAGCCAGACACAGTGGCTCACGCCTGTAATCTCAATGCTTTGGGAGACCAAGACTGGAGGATCGCTTGAGGTCAGGAGTTCAAGACAAGCCTGGGCAACATAGTGAGACCCCGTCTGTACAAAAAATTTAAAAAATCAGCTAGGTATGATGGTGTGTGCCTGTAGTCCTAGCCACTCAGGAGACTGAGGTGGGAAGATTGCTTGAGCTCAGGAGTTCGAGGTTACAGAGAGTCAGAATCATGCCACTCTACTCCAGCCTAAGCAACAGAGTGAGACTCTGTCTCTAACACTAAAAAATTTAAAAAATTTAAAAAAGCAACTGTGACCTTATAATACCATTTGTTTCTTAACATTAACAAATATTTCATGAATTGTTGAGAAATAAATATGTGAGGTAAAAATAAAATCTATTTCTTATAGGAATTAAATGTTGGGAGTGGAGATGTCTTGAATTCCACTGTAGGACATGACTGGTGCTGACTTTTATGGGCAGAAGACTCCAGCACAAAGGCTATATCTGATCCAGAAAGGTGTTGTGATTTTACAGTATTCAGGAGGTTTCTTTTCAACAATAATATCTTGCAATATTGGGCCTATATTTCCTCGATGGGGGAGTATGAGTGCTTCAGTTTGCCAGAATTCCCATCCAGCCTTCTTCTGTCACTTAAGTTTTCCAGGCCCTTGTAGTTTATTCAAGTGTTTTTTAGCCTCAGTTTAAGCTAACCAGAGATCCAAGTCCCCTCGCAATTTCTTTCCCCTCACCCATCTTACCTAGTTGGTAAAAGGTTGTTAAGAAATCTCTCTTTGAAAATAAGAATGGGTATGATGATTAAGCTCCAAGATGTTAATGACTATGTTTAAAATAAGAGCAGAAACTGGACAAAAACTTATAGGAGATTGGTTAAATACGATATGATCTATCCATAAAATAGAATACAGCACAGGACTAAAAGGATTTTTCAAAAAAAAATTTGTTGACAGGGAAAGATGTTCTCAAAGTACTGTTGAGTGGAAGGATACTAAAAGTATGTGGGGTCAGAGGTATACTGGAGCCAACTCATCCCTGCCCATGAGAACCAATTGTGCACATCTCTTCTCATTGACTTCCTCAGTGACTTTACATGGGTAGCTTGCAATCAGGCATGGTGAGAGCATTTACACCACAGAAATTGGCAAATGCTACAAAGCAGGGCTTTATTTTATTTAATTTTTTTCTGGGGAGTTTGATGTTAAACATTTACTAGCACATCACTGAGTATTATCATACACATTTTTTTGTTAAAGTTGGGAAGATATATATGAACACAAGAAAAGGGTGGAGGAAAGAATTTCTTCTCTAAGGTATTAACAGTGGTTGTTTATAGGAGTGGGGTTATGTTTTCTTCTTTCTGCTATTTGCTTGTCTTTTCTATTAATATATTTTCATCAAGAAATACATCCCCTTTGTAATTTCTTAAGTAATGCAATTATGTTTAAATAACAAATACCCTTGTATAACAAACTTATTAAAAGGTAACCCTTTACCCAGCTGTTATTTCTACATTTATGTTTGTCTCAAATCCCAACATATCCTTGAGAATGCTTAAGATTTATCTAGAAATTAAAAACCACAAATGAATCCACTTTTACCCATAGCCCCCTAAATATTTCAATAATGCCTAGTGTACAATAGATCAGCTGTAAGGCGGGAAAGGCTATGGAGGATAAAGAAGAGAATATTCATCTCTCAACAGTGCTCAGTGCTCTGAGAAAGTCTGGTTTTGGAAAAGGCCTGATCCTAATAACTAGGATAGTTCTAGATAACCTAGAAGTGCTGGAATTGGGCTGGTTTAAAGGTTTTTGGAATGTAGCAGATCAGCAGTAGTCAAGAGGGGGCAGGCATGAGCATTTGGGTTATTTTAGTACTGTTTATGATGGCTTCTTGCTTGATTACTCATGCTATTAGCACAGAGTTGGAGTCTAATTTGTCCTCCACTGGACATAGCCTCAAATGACTCAGAGTATGTTGAGTGTATGCCCAAGTACCCACATCAAAATGTAAATTTGTTAGAATTTTCACTTCATAATTCTTAAATACAATTATAATGGGTCAAAAAAAGTGACACATGCCCTGAGAGCCGTTTAAAAATGCCTTCAAAGTAATATATACAATAAATAATTTTCTAAAGTTTTGGGTGCCAAAGAGAGAGTGTGTTTGTGTGTGTATGTGTAAACCTTTGTCTATTGTTGGAAGTACGTAGAAGTAGAGGAAAATTGGTGGTATTTTAAGCAAGAAGAATCTTAATACTATGAGACTTTTTTACCTGGTTGTATAAAAACTCTCACTTTCATTGAACTTTCACTTTCACTAATCTAAATTCAACCTTCAGAGAATTAGCCTTAAATTTGTATCCCTAAAATGCTCTCTAGTGGCTGGCATGGGAGTTCACAGTCCTGTGCACTAGTGGTTATTAAATAACCTTGGGGAATTTTTGTTTGTTTACTTGGTTCTTACCTTTTGGCTAAAATTTTTTTTGGAAATTACTTTACCTTTCTGTTTTCCTTATTTGGTTTTCGTTGACTATGTTGCTTTTTGCCTCTTGTCATAATTATCTGTAATGTTGAGTCAATTTTGAAAGTAAGCTCAGAATTGCCCTAGAGGTGGCAGAATTTCTGTGGTGGGTAAGTGAAATGATTGCTCCATATAACTTTACAAAGTGTAAAGACTGTGAGATGAAAGGAGCTATATAAATGTAAGGCTGTCATTTTAAATTGCCATTACCGTTTGAAATTCTCAAGAGAAGCATTACTGAAATCCGGCGTATGCACCATATTAGATTGCTTAATATCATTAAAGCATGTGCAGCAAATGAAAATACCAATTTCCTCTTATATGTAGCTCATGTTTAAGGCTGCGTATCCGAAGCTAGCATGTTTCACAGCTCATTCTGGCATTTTAATACTCACTGAAGGAAGAAGAATCTAACAAAGTATGAAGACAATGATGTTTCTCTAGCCTGGTGATTGCTTGTTTGCGTATGTGTGCTTGTGAAAACAGAAACAAATTTGAGAGATTAAATGAATGGAGACGTATACCAGAGAAGGTTTGATAGGACCAGCAGAGAAGTCTGCACAGAAATATACAGCATATTACTATGTGATTTACATTTAACTCTGGCAATAAAGAAACCAAAAAAAAAAAAATGCATTTACAACAGCAGAAAAGCATTGCAAGAACAGAAAAATTACCATAACAGTGAAAATGGCCTGCCCTCTAACGTGAGACCAGCTGTTTTGTCCACTCTGTTTGCAAGTTTGTTTTAGGAAAGGCGAATGCTCTGTATTATTGGAGCCCTGAACAACCCAGCAAGACAAAAATACCAAGAAATAAGCAAGTGAGAGCGAGGCATCAGTGGCAAATTGGAATCTAAGGCCTTTTGTGCTTGTTAAATGGTGGAATGATTATAATTGGAAAAAGTGATGTGCATTAGTTCTGAGTGAATGTACAAGAAATGACAAGCGTGTAACTTAATGATTACTTCACAACACTCAGGACTGCCTTCTAGTCTCGCACCAGAGAGTTCAGCCCTACAGCAGAGAAAGCCACATGCTTTCTCCTCCTATTCATGAGTATTCTCCACAGGTCACATGGAAATAACCCTGAAGTGATAAGTCTTGGTTTAGGAAGTCTGCTGCTTAAACTAGTGTAAGTCATTGTGACAAAGAACGGCGGGATATATTTTTTGCTTTTACTTGCAAACCGTTACAACCATCGGCAAGTGAATGGGTAGGACCTTGTTTTAAAGGAAATAGCATATGTTTACACTCCTGGGGTAAGGGAGGATATGAGAAAGTTTTCTGAGAATCAAATCTAATATTCAAATGAGTGGGAGTGTGTCATCTTTCTCTTCTCTTTGTACTATGTATACACAGTATGTTGATTTTATAATAGCTTCAGAAATACATCCTTAATTTTTTTGAATAAGGAAATCTGGAGTGACTGGAAACATTCATTTCATGAAACAATTCATCCAGTGTTGGGTTCCCTCAGCTCTCACTATTTTAAACTTCTTAAAAAGTAATTTTGCAGGGATTTTAGGCAGGAAGGGAGGTTGGCTACAAGAAAGCAGCAGAGGGAGCTGGGGGGATGACGAAAATGTTCTGTATCGTGGTTGTGGTGGTGGATGCACAACTCTTTGTCTATGCATTTGTCACAACCATAGAACTGGATACCACAAAAAGTGAATTTTACTGTACATAAGTTAAAATTTTTTAAAGTGAAAACAAACAAGATTAATTTTCAAAATACTTTTCTATTGAGAAAAAAGTATTCTTGTGATTTTTATAACCTTAAGTACAAATAATAACAACAATAATAATCATAGTCAATCAAATTATTAACTACAGTCAACAAAAACATAGGAAAGTGGCAAGATTCAACTTCTATTTCATTTTACCTTGAGAACTGTGTCTGGAGTTGCTAACACAAACTAAGATTTGCATCTTCGTAAGCTTGTCTGATGACATTTTTCTAAAACCCGAAGTCTATTGACAGTTACAAACACAGCTTAGAGATTGTGACGGGCGTCAGGAAAATATTATTTAAGAGAGGAAAACATTACATAACCGAGGGACATGTATAAAATTCTTTCCTATATTGTAATGAAAAGAGTGAGGGTTATTTAAGAGATGTATTTAGAGCTTGTGTACTTTAATGGTACCTCACAAATACTTACACTGAAGTTCCTTCAGTTGTCACTAGATGGTGTGTGTTATGACACAGCAAAATCAGGAATGCTTCATTGAGGCCTATTTTGGATGTAATCTAGTGAGGAATCCAAAAAAAAACCCAGGAAAGCTATAGCCATTTCTTCTCTCCATGATTAAAGTTGTATCTCTTTTTTAAAAAAAAATCCACATCTACAACATTTGATCCCTAAATGCTTTGCCAATATTTTGAAAAGCTGTTTCTTCTATTACTTTGAAAGGCTCAATGATATTCAGTGTAGCAAAGTTTTACAAGAAAGTTTTCTTGACATATAGGAAAGAAAGTCCTTTATTATCTCTTTTTTTGTGTGTGTGGAAAGTTATCTTCATTTAGATATATGATTTACTGTGGAAGGGTTTAATAAGACAGCTTTTTTCCTTTTTAACATCTATTAGTAGGATGAAGTGAAGATAGTTACAATGAAGAATGTATTATCAAGACCACCGCGCAGGTAATATCCTGCATATTGAGTCTAATCACCCATTTAAGTTAAAGTAAGAGTTGTTAAGAATATGGAGAATTGCACTCTAATGATTAGTGATGAGAATCACCTAGATAATGAAATTAGTATTGAGAAACATATTTTTAGGCAGAATGATTATCCTGGGAGATTGATTAAAAGGATAATTGAAGAACAACGTAACCTTTTTCATAGTTAGCAGGTTGAACTTGTTTAAGGTAATTTATCATAATAGTGTAGCTATGCCAAATCACAAAAGGACTGACCACTGCTTAAAAAGATGCTTATTATATATTAATGCAGACATGTTGTCATACCAGTGAAATATCTCCAATAAAAATGTGGGGGATAATAAGTGTAGTTCAGCATATCTCAAGCTATCTCAATAACTCTTGAGAAGCAGCTGAAATTTAAAAGTTGTTTGCAGCTTAAAAAAAGAGGGTTGCTAAAAAGGAATCACAATTTAATGGCTCAGTCTGTTAGTAACAACAGGAAAAGCTACTGCCTCAGTCTACTTGAAAATTAACAAGGATTGCATGATAAGATTTCCCTCCTTGCATATAAAACGAAAATCAAATTCTTACTTTCAATCAGTCATAAAAATGGGTTGACAGAGGAATTACTTAACTAATTGAGACTGGAATGTAAAAAATGGCAAGATGTCTTTTGCAAAAATTGGCATCTGCCTTGTGCCTTTTCTCACCTGGCCTTCTTGATGCTTCTAACTTTGGATAATTGAATTGCTATCATTTCTATGTGTTTTCTTTTTAATTTTTATTTTTGAAGTTAATATGTAGTAAAACTCACTTATTTAATTAATAGACTTTATTAGTTAAGGCAGTTTTAGGTTTACCAAAAAACTGAGTAAAAAAATAGAGAATTTCCAGACACTGCCCTTTGTTTATCCCCACGCCCCACAGACAGACACCCCCCCACACATACACAGTTTCCCTTATTATTAGGATCTTTCATTAGTGTGGTACACTTGTTATAGTTGATGCCAATATTGATACATTGTTATTAACTAAATTTCATAGTTTACATTAGGGTTCACTCTCTGTGTTGTTCTACAGGATTTACCAAGTTTGTAATGCCATGTAACCACCATTATGGTATCATATACAATAGTTTCACAGTCCTTAAAATGCCTTTGCTCCACTTATTTATCCCTCCCCTCCATCCCCAGTGCTGAGCTGCCAGTGATCCTTTTACTGTCTCTATATTTTCCAGGATGTCTTATGGTTGGAACATACAATATGTAACCTTTTAAGACTGACTTCTTTCACTGAGCAATATGTATTTAAGTTTCTCCCATATCTTTTTCTGGCATAATAGTTCTTTTCTCTTATTACTAAGTAATATTCCATTGTATGAATGTATCACAGTTTGTTTATCCATTCACCTAATGAAGGACATCTTGGTTGCTTCCAATTGTTGGAAATGATGAACAAAGCTTCTCTAAACATTCATGTGCAGGACTTTGTGTGGACATGTTTTCAACTCATTTGGGTATCTCAGAGCACAATTACTGGACAGTATGGAAAGATTATGTTTAGCTTTGTGAGAAACTGTCAAACTGTCTTCCAAAGTGGCTGTACCATTTTGCACTCCCACCAGCAGTGAATGAGAGAGTTTCTGTTATTCCAAATCCTCATTAGCAATTGGTATTGTTTGGTATAACAAACAGTACAAAACAATATGTTTTGTATTTTAACCATACTCACGGGTGCAGGAGTGGAATAAAGTTGACTTTTTTGGTGTACAGTTCTATGAATTTTAAAACATGCTTATATTTGTGTAACCACTGCAATCAGGATACAGAACAATTCTATCATCCCAAAAATCTCCCTTATATTTCTTTTTGGATCACACCCTCCTTTCCTCCTAACCTTCGGCAAACACGAATCCATTCCCCATCACTGTTCTTTGGTTGTTTCAAGAATGTCATATAAATGGAATCCAATAGGATGTAATCATTTGAGGCTGGTTTCTTTCACTAAGAATGATGCCTTTGAGATTAATCCAAGTTGTTACAGATATCAGTAATTTGTTACTTTTAATTTATATGTAGTATTCCATCACATGAATGGATCACAGTTTGGTTCTCCATTCATCCATTGAAAGACATTTGGGTTGTTTCCAATTTTTGCTATCACAAATAAAGCTACTAAATACATCTATGAAAGTGCCACACTTTTATTTGCGCTGCACTCATTGCATCGTCCCTGAAAGCCTTCTGAATCATCCGATTCATGTTTTCTAGGGTAAGTACTTAGGAGTAAGATTACTGAGTCACATGTTTAACTTTATAAGAAATTACCAAACTATTTTCCAGAGTGTCTTTACCATTTTGCACCCACACTAGTTCTGAATGGCAATCCCAGTTGCTCTATGTCCTCTCCAGTGCTTGGTACTGTCAATATTTTTTATACTAATCATTCTAATAGGTGCAGAGTGATATCTTTTCATGGTTCTAATTTGATTTTCCTATTTACATTCATGTGTTTATTTGCCTTTTCCTTGTTCTCTTTGGTTTAAGTGTCTGTTCAAGTCTTTTACCCAATTTTAATTAGCTTGTTTGTCTTTTCACTGCTGGGTATGTATTTGTTACTGTTCTTTGATTCTGGATACAATTTTTTTGTCATATATTTGATTTACAAATATTTTCTCCCTGACTATAGTTGTCTTTTCATTCTCTTAGCAGTATTCTTCACAGAGCAAAAGTTTTTAATTTTAATGAAGTTCAAATATCAGTTTTCTTGTTGTGAATCACACTTTTGGTGTTATGCTTAAGAACTTTTTGCCTAGCCCCAAGTCATAAAGATTTTCTCCCCTGTTTTCTCCTAATAGTTTTATAGTTTTACTATTAGATCAATGATGTATTTTGAATCAATTTTGTGTAATGACCACACATTAAATCAAAGTTGTGGTATTTTTCACATAAGGATGTGCAATTGTTCTGACATCATTTGTTGAAAGATTGTATTCTCAATGGCATTGTATTTGCAACTTTGTTAAAAATCAATTGACTATACTTGCATGGGTCTTTTTCTGGACTCTATGCTGTTCCATTGATCTATGCCTCAATCCTTTTGTCAATACCCCTCTGTTTTGATTACTGTAGCTTTAGGTAAGTCTTAAAATCAGGTAGTGTAATTCTTTTATTCTTCTTTCAAAATTGTTTTAGATATTCTAGTTTCTTTTTCTTTCCGTATGAATTTTGGAGTAAAGTAAACTGTATCTACAAGGAGTCTTGCAGGGACTTTTACAGGAATTGCAATAAATCTGGAGACCCGTTTGAGAGAGAACTGACATCTTTGCTACAAAGGGTCTTCTAATCCATGAACTCTGTATGCCTCTCCCTTATTTAGATCTTTCATTACCATCTTCTAGTTTTCAGCATACAGATCCTGTATGAGTTTTGATAGAATTACGAGGGCTGTCCGGAAAGTATCCACCCATGTAATATGAAAAATAGAGACATTTATTGAAGAAGATACAAGATACAAGAAACATTGTCCTATGTACATTGCACATTGGACTCCTCAGTCCTCTTCAAAGTAGACACCTTGGGCGCTCACACAGTTCTCCAGCGCCTCTTAACCTAACCCGTACATGTTCAACATTCTCAGGTGTTCTGCTTGTTGCAGGCCTCCCAGAACGTGGATCACTTTCAACAGATTCTCAACCATCTTTGAAGCATTTGTGCCACACTTTTATTGGCGCTGCACTCATTGCATCGTCCCTGAAAGCCTTCTGAATCATCCGAATAGTTTGCGCAGAGGAATGTTCAAGCTTAACGCAAAATTTGATGCAGATTCGTTGCTCTACTCGTTCAGTCATTTTGAATTTGACAGCCACACTACAGTACACACGTTCATTCAACGACGTCTAGTGCCCCACTGACTAGTACTGAGAAGTCGTCATTGATCACACATGTGCATTCCACTCCACCCTCATTGGCTGCCAGGTGACATCAATGTCACGCAAAGTATTCTCCTTATATTAATAATGGCTTTCCGGACAGCTTCGTATACCTGTGTATTTCATTTTTAGGGAATATTACAAACTGATATATTAAAATTTTGGTTAAAAGTATCTTACCCCTAGTATATAGCAATATGATTGATTTTTGTGTGTTAACTTTTTCCTGTGACTTTACTAAACTCGCTTAATTCTAAGAAAATTTTCAGAGATTCCTTGGGGGAATTTTACATAGATAATCTTGTTATCTGGGAATAGGGACAGTTTTATTTCTTGTTCTCCAGACTTTTTGCTATTTTACTATGACTATTACTATTTTTAGAAGTAGTTTGCCTTATTAATCTCCCTAGAACTTCCAGTATGATTCTGGATAGAAGTAACGAGAATGACACTCTTGCCTTGTTCCCAATTTTAGGGGAAAATAATTAAATATTCCACCGTTGACTATACTGCTAGCTTTATTTAATTTAATTTTGTTTTGTTTTACATTTTATTTTATTTGATAGATGCCTTTTATGTAATTGAAGCAGTTCATTTCCTAGTTTGCTGAAAGTTTCATCATGATTTGATGTTTAATTTTGTCACATTTTTTCTACATCAAATGACATAATCTTTTGGCTTTTCTGCTTTAGACTGTTCACATAGAACATTCTTTGATTGCTTTTGCATACTGTACTAGTCATATAGTCTTGTGATAAACCCAACATGGTTGTAGTGTATTATTCCTTGCATTTATTTCTCGATTTGATTTGCTGATATTTTGCTAAGGATTTTTACAATTATGTTCTAAATGCTACAGGTCTTGTATTGTTTTTTCTAGTTTCAGTATCAGGATAATGCTGGCTTTATAAAATGAGTTGTGAAGTGTTCTCTTTTCTGGTATTTTCTGAGAAAGATTGTCTAGGATTGGTGCTATTTTTTTCTTTAAATATTTGCCATTAAAGTCACTTGGCAATGGAGATTTCTTTTGGGGTGATTTTAAAATATGAATACTATTTAATAGTTATAGAGGACTATTCAGGCAATCTATTACATCTTGAGTGAGGTTTTTGACTGTGGTTTTTGAGGAATGGGTCCATGTCATTTACGTTGTTGAATTCATAGTATTTCCTTATCATTGTTTAAATGCCTGCAGGGTCTGCAGTAATACCCCATCTTTCCTTCCTGATATTTATAATTTGTTTCTTCTCCCTTTTTTCCCCTTTATTAGGTAAGCTAGAAATTTATCAATTGTATTGAGTTTTCTCTTAAAAGGCCAGCTTTTGGTCTCATTTATTTTCTCTATTGTTTTTCGGCTTTAGATTTCATTGATTTGTGTTCTTATCTTTATTATGTACTTCCTTCTGCTTGCTTTGGAATCATTTTTGCTCTCCTTTTTCAAGTTTCTTAACATGGAAGCTTAGGCTATTGATTTGAGTGCTTTTAAAAATATGTAAGCATTTATTACTGATAATTTTTCTGTAAGCATTGCTTTAGCTGCGTTCCATACATTTAGATACGTCGTGTTTTCATTTTCATTCAGTTAAAAAATACCTTTGAATTTCTCTTGGGACTTCATCTTTGTTCAATATATTATAAAATTCTATGGTTAATTTAACTTTATTTTATTCCATTATGATTAGAAAACTTTGTAATAGAAATAATACTTTGTATTTTTAACTTTTAAAAATTTATTAAAATTTACTTATAATCCAGGATATCTTCTATCTTGATGAATTTTTTTCCATGCACACTTGAAAAGAATATATATTTATACTATTCTTGGGTGAAGTATTCTGTGAATGTCAATTACATCCAATTGGTTATTGGTGATGTTTAGTTGGTCTACATCCTTGCTGATTTTTTGAATACTATTTCTGCTAGTAGCTCAAAGAGGTCTGCTTAAATCTCCAACTATAATTGTTGTATTTCCTTTTTCTCTTTTCGATTCTGTCTATCATTTCTTCATGTATTTTGAAGCTCTGCTATTAATTGCATACACATTTAGGATCATTGTGTCCTCTTATCAAATTGATCCTTTTATTTTATCATTATATAATGTTCCTCTTTATCCTTTGTTATTTTCTTTGCTCTGAAATCTACCTTGTCTGATATTAATATGGCCACTTCAGTTTTTCTGATTAGTATTTGCATAATGTATTTTTTTCTGTCCTTTTACTTTTAACTTATCCATACCGTTTTATTTGAAATGAGTCTCTTGTAGAAAGCATGTAGTTAGGTCATATTTTTTAATCCATTCTGGCAATCTATCTCTTATACATCTTATGTTTGGACATTATTTATTGCAATTATTATTATGTTTGGATTTAGGTTTATACTTTAGTTTTTCATTTTGTGGATGTTCCCTCTGTTTTTTCTTTCTGTCTTTCTCCTTCTTTATCTATTCTAGGTTATTTGAACTTTTTTAGAATTACATTTTAATTTATTTGTTGTGACTTTGACTAAATTTATGGATATTCTAACATTTGGTTAATCTATTACGATATATATACACTCACTTTTTACAATCTACATAGAATCAATATTTTACCAGTTCAAATAGCATGTAGAAAATTTGCCAACATGCAAGTGCCTTTACTCTACCCTGTTATGCTATCTCATATATTACAGAAACATACATTGAAAATCCCATTAGCCAATGTTATAATTTTTGCTTTCAACCATTAAACATATTTTAAAGACTTAAGAGAAAAAGACTAGTTGATTATATTTACCCAGATATTACCACTTTTGTTGCTCTCTCTTCATTACTGATGTTCTAAATTTCTTTCTGGTATTGCTTCTCTTCTGGTATGAAGAACTTCCATTGCATTTCCATTAGAGAAAAACTGCTGGTGATAAATTCTCTTAGTTTTCATTTAAGTGAGAATGTTTTTATTTCATCTTCATTTCTGAATGATATTTTACTGTACAGAGAATTCTGGGTTGACAGTTCTATTCTTTTAACACTTTAAATATGTCATTACACTGCCTTATGATCTCCATGTTTTCTGATTAGAAATCTGTATCCACTTAGATTAAAAATTCCTTGACAAAAGAGATACTTTCCATGAATCTCTATACATAACTTGGCAAATTTCTGGATACATACTTGTTAATTAGATATATACCTGGAACCTGATTAGCAATGGTTCTTATGTTAAATGATCATGTATTTTATATTGTTGAAATCATGACAATTTTGAACATTTTGAGGATATATTAACAATTACTTCAGAATAACAGGCACAAACCAGAACTAGGACTTATGGTCACCTTAATTTTAGGCAATATTTCTTTCCATGGAAGGAAAACATATGAAAGTCTAGATATTTATTGTTTCATCTGTCAAGAACAGCAACACACATTTGGAAAATGGTCTTTTCACCATCCCATGTCTTCTAATCATGTGGTTGGAATGAATATAGGAATATTCCTACAGATTTTGCCAGTCCCTCTAGAGATAACCTCTCTCCCATCTATGATTAATTAGGCAAGGTGTGGGCTCCTGACAAAAGGCCATCATGTAAACTTACCCTTTGAGTAGAATTCATTGGCCCAAGGATAGAGCTCTAATGAATACTGGGCTATCACAGGCCTTTGCAGGGTTTTTTTGTTTGTTTTCCACACAGAAGTCAGGCAAGGAGGTTCAGTTCTTATCTACCAGTGAAACTATGTAGCCTTGGAGTATTGGCCATGTTCTCTGACATCTGGAACAAGTGAGTCTACTGTAGGAGGAAAAGAAGCAAAAAAGAAAGTCAAAGAATGCATGCTGGGAGTAGAAGGTTCCTAACACCAGTTATGCCTATATGTTGTCTGCTTTCTGTTGGCTCAAATGCGTGAACTTGTTTGTCCCCCTTTTGCCCAGGTGAATTTTCTTTGCCTCTCAGTCACTTGCAAGGGAAAGAAACACAAATAATACTTAAAATCTTGTTTTCTGTTGCATCTGAGACAGCAAGAAGCTCTCTATAAATTGGTGCACTGAAAGAGTAATAAACTACTAATAGCAGTACAGCTACATGTATCATAAATATTTATCTTTTATGCTTTAATTTCATTGTTTTGCAAGTATAATACAATAATATTATATCCCATGATATCTGTTCTATTTTTCCTGTTTCTGTAAAGCCTTCAGTTTATATTTTTAATGAAGCTTATCTATCACATAAGCTCTAAGAAGGTAAAACATGAAAATGTGAAAATTACTGTGCACAGTATCTATTTCATACTCTTGAGGATGCTTACTGTTTGACAAAACACTGTGGAAAAAGCAGCAAAGTTTCAATTATTAGTCTAACAAATATTTATTATGTACCCACTCTGTGCCAGACAGGTGTAAAAACAAATAGAAAAGGTCACTGCACTAAGTAAGTTACAAGTGATTTCTGTGAGACAAACAATGAAAGAGTAAACAATAAATAACAATCAATATTAAATAAATAAACTAGATTATTTCAGGTTTTAGTAAGTGCTATGAAGACCTCATATGGCAGAGACCTAGTGTGACAGAGAGTAACTGAGGTGGAGGAGTTATTTTTGACTGGAGAGTTAGGAAAGACTTCCCTCTGAGGAGGAGAAAGGTAGGCAGACATCAGAATGGTGAGAAGGTGCTCACCTTTGGGAGAATGTTCTAGATCCTGAAGCTGGAATGAACTTGGTGTTTGGGGGAAACAGAAAGCTAGAGTCTGAATTATAATAAAAGAGTAGGGGTGTGATACAACTTAATGTTACTGTAAGTGTTTTATGGACTAGAAGAGGAGAGGAAATAAGAAGAAACTTGAAAAACAAGACTGCCCCTGAGCATGCCTAGGACAATTCTCTGAATAAATGAACCTGAGACAGCTAGAGAATAGGAAAAACTATCTTTCTTATCTATGTGTTTTCATCTTCCTATAACTGGGACCATCTTTCCGTTATAAAATTAGCTGCCCTTTGCCAGGTTTTAGCTGCCTGAAAACATTTTATAAACACCTCTCAGAATTCTTTACATCAGCTAAATTACCCTCAAACATCTACAACATCATGTCAAACATGATATTTTTCTTCTCTACTTCTTTGCCACAACTTGCTAGAGTCCTAGTACAGAGACAGAGCCACAGACACAAAGCCAGTCAAAGTAGGAAGGAAATTTGATCAGCTGGTCTCGTATTTGTCAACAGGGACGTGCATCAGAATCCCCTGTGGAACTTGAAGAATACACAACTGAGCTCCCCCCTCCAGGATTCTGATTCAGATAACCTAGGGCTGGGATCTAGCAGTGCATATGGCAATTAATAATTTAAAACTTGAAGTGTGTTTTGTCACCTATCCCCAATTGAGAAACTCATTTTTCCATAATAATAAGAACAACCAGAGTTAGGACCTTATCCTCCTGACTTTGAAGTTTTTGCCACTTTCCAACCAATTGCACACCTCATGCTTACTAAGATAGCCTGTATTGAATATATATAAAATGTTAACTTATGGTCCAAAGATTCCTATTTTAATTTTCTTTAGCATCTTTGGATCATGCAATCTTAAAATTAGAAATCTTTGCCACATCAGTTATCAGAGCAAGCAGGCAAAGGTGAGAAAGGAAGAAAAAGAACTTGGGTAGCCCAAATAGATGAAATTATTATAATTCCTGGCATTAAAGCTCTTGCAGGTTTCCCTTAGGCCTCCTTTAAGTTTTTGGTCACTTTTGGGGCTTTTTATTTAGACCCAGCTTGGAGGAAAACAAGACATACACTTGACTAGTAGGAAAATATTTGTGGATTAAAGGAGTAGAGGAGGAATGGTTATTTACCCTTTCAACAAAACCTAATCGTAATTATGCTCATTAGTTAATGTGCATAATGCCATTCTTCTTTTAACTAGAGGGGCACTAAACATTAATTTTTCCTGAATGGATAATTTTTACCTTGTGTCTCAGTATGTAAAGTGACATAAAATGCAGGGGACTTTCCTTGCTGGACCAAATTTCCTAGTCTGTTTTTGGCTTTCAGTTGTCCCTGCCTCTGAGAAATGAAGTATAAAAACAGGTAAGAGTCTGCTCACTCCTCTGAAGTCAGAGGAAGAAGCAGTTTGGAAGACAGTTTGTTTCATCTCTTTTTTAACTTCTTTAAAAATATTTCTGGAGAAAGTAGCTAATAATAAGATAGGTAGGTAGACGGCAGGGAGTTAACTAAAATGTTCAGAATAGCACTGAGTACAATCACTTTTAAAAATGGAGAGAACAGGCCAGGAACAAAATCCCACTAACTCAGGATATCTAGTTCAGATGTAGCTAATGTCCCCATTTAGCATCTTCCAGTTGCTCACACTTTCCTCACCAAACTAAGAATGCGCCTCTAGCACTGTGCAACCTGCCAAGTCCAAGGACAGGGGAATGTGAATTATCAAACAAGCTGGGGTTGAAAGGTGCTGAAATCATCTTTTTAGAATATTGCCAAAAAGCAGCTTGATTTTTTAGGGTGCTAATTGCTGAAATATGTTTCAGCTTCTGAATTCATTCTGAGCTTATGACCCACTAACCAAAAAGTAAGAAGGATGTTGTAAAAAAAAAAAAAATTAAAATTGAAAAAAAAAGAATGTCAGTAAGAGGGAGCAAGGTAAGGAAACGTTCAGCCCAAGCCCTCCTGGAAAGACACATTATCTTAAAAGAAGTGTATTTTACATGTGCTATATGGATATATGATTAGATTTGACCACCAAAGTAATTCAGTTCTTTACTGATTTTCTCAGTCTTTTCTGAACAGGGATAGGTTAGCCACGATCTTGAAAGTGAGGCAATATAGACAGCTAATTTGAATTCATTTTCTTCTTAGCACTGTATTTCTCATTTAACTTTACTAAAAAGTTATTTATGCCTAGTACCTAATTTCAGACTCACAATAATTTGCTGGAGCAAGTAAAAGTCTCTATGTTTTTCTGCAGATGTCATTGAGGTACACAGAGCCAGAATAACTTGATTTAAAATTGTATCTCTTCTTAGGGGCAGAATTAGGGCTTAGCTGGGATCTCTTGCCCTTGCTGTGAGACTATTCCTCTCCACTCCACTGTCACTAGCCTTAAAAGATCCCAGGAATATATTACAAAAAGAACTTGGTGAAGCTTATTTTGACATTTTTGAAAGAAAGCTTTAGCTAAATGATTTTTTCTGAAGTAGTTCATTAAACAGCTCTGTGAGAAAGCAGCAGTACCAGATAAGGGTCCCTTTCAACATTATGAATTTAATACCATGGAGGGATTTGCAGACTGAAATTATCCAGATTTACCGTAGACATGTACAGGCAGTCACTAAATATGTGAATCAGTGTTCAGTTGTGGGTTGTGTAGATATAAATCTAAATGTTACCAACCAAATATACCTGATTGCCTTATTTCTAAGTTATTGGAGAAGTTTCATTTTTATATGCGATCTTTCCTCATTACACTTTTTATTAATAAAAATAACCTCTGAAGCATTTTCACACACAAGTTATGGTACTGGAACTTCACTTTGAAAAACACTCTTTTCTAAAACACAACTTTAGAATTAATTAGCTAACATAATATATAAAAGGATGAAACCAACTTCTAGTTACCAATAATTATTGTAAGGTCTGTGCTTAAGTTCCAAAGATAGAGACTCTATACCTTAGCTTAAAAAAAAATGCCGGAAAATATATCTGGTTGATATGTCTCTATATGTTCACACTTTGACTCACCCTTTCTTCTCCAAATACATAATACCAGCTAAAATTTGAGAAGAGAAGACCAAAATATATATCTGTGCTTGAAAGGAAGACAAACATTTCTGCGGAGGCAATGGAATAGAAGTGCAAGTTGGTTAGTGGAATTGAAGCCAGAGGCTGGTTGAACCCAGGAGTTCAGCTACTGGGGAATAAAGTAGATTAAAAATGTTCTATTTGAAGTGATAAGACAGGACGTGGGAACTGAATTCATTGCTTCAAGCCAGGATCTTAGGTAGAAGTTCCACCTTTCCATTTATAAATGAGAATAAAAAATAAAAAGAAAAAAAAGAAACTGTTGTTACTCCCTTCCTGAGGAGGTAAGAGGACACAGATAAAGTCTCATGATCAGGAATGAGCAAAACCCTGTACCTTCTCTTTGCCTTTTTGAACATAGCTGACATATCGTCAGTATCTCCACAGACCAGGTGTACGTAAGCATAATTAAAAGATTTGGTCCTGGACCAGGAACCTAAGAAATGCAGTGGAGTCAACCATAAAACCACTAGAAAGGGAAGTGGGGGGCATACAAGGAGTTGAGGAAGAAAACAAAGTTAATGAAATAGTTTCTACTCAAAATGAGTCTGAAAACAAACACCTCAAATACACAAAGTCATCTAAGGCTAAAAGAGAGTTTAAAATGCCAAAATATTTTATCATAAACTCTGAAACCTTACTGCTTAGTGTATTATTCTCAGACGAGAAACATCTGCGTCATCCATGAGCTTCCAGGAAACACAGAATCTCAGCCTCAGCCCAGACCAACCAAATCCCAATCCACACTTTGCTATAACCACCAGGCAACTCATAGATACATTAGTGTTGGAAAAGTGCTTCTGGAGAAAATAAAACATTTATGAAATTGTCTGATAAATACTTTAACATAAATGGGACTAAATTTCTCTGAGAAATGAAGGAAAAAAGTTTTATTTAAAAAAGTGCAAGAAATTAAGAAATAAAAAATGGCAGACATGATATAGTATCTGGTAGATATGAAAAAGAAGCCCAGAGTTTTGAAAATGAGAATTATTGTCTGTGGGGGGAAAGTTAATAGCTAGTATAAACTATGAGTAGACATAGGTAAAAAGAAAATTAGTGAGTTAAATACTGTCGTAAGGTATTTATGCAGAGCATAGTCCGAGAGACAGATAGACAGAAGGAGAAGTTGAAATAGGAACACTCAACTGAAAACTCCAACTTGTACCCAGTTAGAGTTCTAAATGAGACTGAAAGGAATGGTAAGAGTATTATTTTTTGAAGCCACACTTATAGACAATTTTTCAGAATTGAAAAAATATAAGACATCACATTGGAAATACATCCTGAGTACCAAGCAGAATAAATAAAATGAATCCACATTTAGAAACTTTGCAGTTAGTCTTCAGAACACCAATGATAAAGAACAAACCTTAAAAAGCACCAAGAAGAAAAGAGAGTTGATCTAAATAGAAATAATTAGACTACAGTGTGTGTGTCATCAGCAATAGATGACAGAAGACAAAGGAGTGATAGTGTCCATGTGCTGAGGTAACACAACTGATGCCAGCTGGAGAGGATTTCATTACTGTCCTCGCTTTTCCTCTTTCCCGGCAACCATGCCCTGGCCGGTGCACCCTTGCAGTTTGACTCAGTGAAGAGTATATTTCCTTGGTCCTTGACTTTGGGTATAGCCATGTAACTTGCTTTGGCCAATAGACTGAGTTAGAAGTGACAGCATGCCACATCTGAGCCTGGGTTTTAAAAGGCCTTGCTTGCTTTTATGTTTTTCTGCTATCTTCCTGGGAAAGACATGCCTATGCTCTCCCACTGGTCACACAAGGAGGATGAGAGACATAAGAAACACATGAGGCAGAATTGCCCCAGCTAAGCCACCTGACCCTCAGATGCATGAGCTAAATGCTTGCGCATTGTTGTCGCCCACTGAGATTGTGTGTGTCTGTGTGTGTGTTACATTGCAACAGGAGACCAATATGCCCATTTAATTATATAACTCAAGAACGAGCACAAAATAAAGAAGCTGTGCACATGCAAAGAGTTTCTCATTCATATACCCCTACCAAAAGGGCTATTGAAGTAGAAGGATACAAAACAAAGAAAATTAAAGAGGAAGCATGAGATTCAAGAAACATTGAACATGAGAATTTATAAAATATTGGTAACTTTAACACTGTGTGTATCTTTAAAGGGAAAATAAAATTCTGAAATATTAGCATAAGATTAGACTGTTGGGTGTTCAATTGGTAAAGTACTTTGAAGTCTGTGTTGTACTAAGAAGGAGAATAGAAATACTGAGTAATTTCAACTTTCTTGAGAAAGATTAACGTTAATATGTGGTTAAAATTTAAGGAAAAATGTAAGACATGCCATGCAGTGCTTCCAAATAAACAGATGAATAAAGAGAGAAAGGATTATGAAAATCCAGTTCAACAAAAGATGTGAAAGAAGAAAAAGAAAATCAAATCAAAGAGATAGTAAACAGAATACAAAATTATATAGTAGAAATAGGTCTAAAACTTGTAAAAACCTTAAACTCTCCTATTAAAGAATCAGATCATTGTATTATCAATGTTCAATTCTCACTAGTTAACAGGAAAATGCACATAATCACAGAGATAATAACATAATGAAACCACAATGACTATAATAAAAGCACACTCATCATAGGAAAAAATGTTTTATATATTGATGAGCATTTGGAGAAATTGAGACATTTTATACACTGCTTGTTAGAATGCTGAGTCAGCCAGTTTTGAAACTGATTGAAATTATCTAGTAACGTGGCTGATTCAGCAATTCCACTTCTCAGACTATACCAAAGAGAAATTGTAGCACATTTGTTCAAGGGAACATTTAATACACGTTTGATACAGTATGGTTAATAAAAGCAAAATTTGTAAATAAAATATGCATTAATGTAAAATGGATAAACATTGGTTTTTTTAATTCATGTAACTGAAAACTATTTGGCAGCTAAAACAAATGGGTCATGTATCCTTTGGATTAAAGCTCAAAAATGTAATGTTTTAAAAAAGCAAATTGCAGAATAGTATGCATGCACAATGACTACAAATATATAATACTTGAAAGAATGAATTGTTTATTAATACATACATATATATTATCCGTGTGTGTGTGTGTGTATGTATATAAAATAAGCAACGAATTCAGGACAATGATCAATGATTTTCTTGGAGGAGAATGAATTGGGGGAGGTGTTCATAGCGAGTTTCACTTTTGTATGTAATATTTTACTTTTATAACATTTCAATTTTTCAGTAAGTTTGACCATTTTGCAATTTTTAAAAATAGTAGCAAGAGCTAAGGGAAGTAAAAATGTCTATGATTCTTGTATTAACTTACTGTTTTCTGTCAAAAGTCTAATAGTCATTTTAAATAAGAAATGTATAAAAATGTCTCCTATTTATTAAAAATATATATATTTTGAGCATTTAGTGCATGGACTACCACACATCAGGCATGGGAGATACAACAATGAACAAGAAAGACACAATTCTCATCTCCACTAAACATAGTCTAGCAATATCTGAATGAAAATGTATCCTTTAAAATAGTTGTTTTGAACATTTTGGGTATCACTACTCATTTGCAAAGTCATTTATTCACTCAATAATTATTATATCCTATCATGTACTGGACATTGTTCTTAGTTCTTGGGGTGCAGATGTGAATAGCAGCAATAATGGTACTCATTTTAATAATGATAATGGTAATAACCTAACATTTAATAAGTGCTCATACTTATGAAGCACTGTTAAGTTATTTACATATGTTTATTTAATACTGACAACTGGAAAAAGAAAATATTATCATTATTTCTGATGTATAGATGCTTAATCTCATTTTTATTTCTGATAGCCAGCTTTGTATGTCTAAAGTTGTCTGAAACACCATACTCCTGAAGTGTGGGGAGGAAAAACCTTCAACCCCTCCATACACTCTGCCTTTATTTACTCTGAAGTTTGGAGTATTTTAAAAAAAAAATTTAACTGACTCATTATAATTGCACATATTTATGCAGTACAATTTGATGTTTTGATACATGTATATTTTGAATAATGAGTAAATCAGAGTAGTTAGCATATCCATCACATCATGCATTTATCCTTTCTTTGTGGTGAGAACATTCAAAAACCTCTCTTCTAGCTACTTTGTAATATACAATATCTTACTGCTAACCATAGTCACCCTACTGTTCAATAGAACACCAGAATTTATTCCTCCTATCTATGAGAAGTCTTCAAAAAGTTCATGGAAACTTCTCACTATGGAAAGAAACATACATGGATTTCAACATTTTTTTGCACCAAAATAAAATTGTACTAACTTGTTACAACATGTCTGAACAGGATCTAATTTGAGGCACTAAGAAGAATAAGACATCAGTTTGAAAAGAGCTCTTATCAGAGCAACATGAATTCTGCTAAAATTGAAGCAAGAACAAACGTCACATTTACGAAGAAGTTTAGGTTGAAGAACGGTGAAATCATTGACGCTTTATGAAAAGTTTATGGGGACAATGCCCCAAAGGAATCTGCAGTATACAAATAGATAACTCATTTTAATAAACCATGAGATGGTGTTGAAGACAAAGCCCATAGCAACAGACCATCCACATCAATTTGTGAGGGAAAAGTTTATCTTGTTTGTGCCCTAGTTGAAGAGGACCAATGAGTCACAGCAGAAACAATAGTCCATACCAAAGACATCTCAACTGGTTTTGCTTACACAATTCTAACTTAAAATTAAAGTTAAGCAAACTTTCCACTCAATAGGTGCCAAAACCATTGTGCCCAGATTAGCTGCAGACAAGAGCAGAGTTTTCAATGGAAATTTTAAACAAGTGGGATCAGTATCCTGAAGCACTTCTTCAAAGAATCATAATGGGAGATAAAACATGGTTTTACCAGTATGATCCTAAAGACAAAGGACAATCAAAGCAATGGCTTCCAAAGAGGTGGAAGTGGTCCAGCCAAAGCAAAAGCAGACAAGTCAAAAGCAAAGATCAAGGCAATAGTTTTTTTGGAATGCTCCAGGAATTTTGCTTGTTGATTTTATGGAGAGCCAAAGAATAATAACATCTGCGTATTATGGCAATGTTTTGAGAAATTTGGCCAAAGCTTTACCAGGAAAGCAACCAGGAAAGCTTGATCAGAAATTCCTTCTCTACCATGACAATATTCCTGCTCATTCTTCTCATCAAACAAGGGCAATTTTGCAAGAGTTTTGATGGGAAATCATCAAGCATCTACCTTACAGTCCTGATTTGGCTCCTTCTGACTTATTTTTTCATCCTAATCTTAAAAAATCTTTAAAGGGCACCCATTTTGCTTCAGTTAATAATATAAAAAAGGCAGCATTGACATGGTTAAATTTCCAGGACCCTCAGTTCTCTAGGGATAGACCAAATGGCAGGTGTCACTGCTTTACAAAAGTGTCTTGAACTTGATAGAGCTTATGTTGAGATATAAAGTTTATATTTTATTTGTGTCTTTTAATTCTATTTTTCATGAACTTTTTGAAGTCCCCTCATAATTGTAATTTTTGTACCCATTGACCATCCTCTCTCTATCTTCCTTCCCTCCCTTTCCCTCCCTGGTCTTTGGTAACCACTGTTTTACTCTCTACTCCTATGACATCAACTTTATGTTTCTTTAGATTCCACGGATGAGTGAGATCATGCAGTATTTGTCTTTCCGTGTCTAACTCATTTCACTTAACATGATGTCCTCCAGGTTTATCCATGATGTCACAAATGACAGGATTTTTATCTTTTAATCGCTGAATAGTATTCCATTGTGTATATATACCACATTTTCTTCATATATTTGTCCATTGGTGGACACTTAGGTTGATTCTATTTCTTGGCTATTGTAAATAGAGCTACAATGCACATAGGAGGGCAGATGTCTTTTAGACACACTGATTTTATTTCCTTTGAATATATACCCAGTAGTGAGATCACTGGATCATATAGTAGTTATATTTTTAATGTTGTGAGGAACCTCCACACTGTTTTCCATAATGGTTATGCTAATTTACAATCCCATCAATGGTGTCTAAGTGTTCCTTTTTCTCTACATTCTAGGCAATATTTATTTTCTTTTGGCTTTTTGATAATGACCTTTTGAACTAAAGTGAAGTACTATCTCATTGTGGTTTTGATTGGCATTTCCCTGGTGATTAGTAATGTTGAGCATATTTGTCATATACCTGTTGGCCATTTGATTGTCTTTTGAGAAATGTCTATTAAGGTCTTTTGTCCATTTTTAAATTGGGTTACTTAGTTTTTTTGCTGTCAAATTATTTAATTTCCTTATATATTCTGGATATTAATCCCTTGTCAAATATATAGTTTGCAAATATTTTCTCCCATTCTGTAGGCTGTCTCTTTATTCTGCTAATTGTTTCCTTTGCTGTGCAAAAGCTTTTCAGTTTGATATAGTTGCATTTGTCTATTTCTGTTTTTGTTGCCTGTACTTTTGAGGTCTTATTTAAAAAATCCTTGCCTAGCCAAATGTTGTGAAGTGTTTACCCTGGGTTTTCTTCTAGTAGTTACATAATTTTTGGTTTTACGTTTAAGTCTTTAATCTATCTTAAATTGACTTTTGTATGTGGTGAGAGGTAGGAGTCTAGTCTTATTTTTGTGCATGTGGATATCAAATTTTCCCAGCACCATTTATTGAAGAGATTATCTTTTCTCCAATGTGTGTTCTTGGCATTTTTGTCAAAAATTACTTGGTTGTAGGTGCATGAATTTATGTCTGAGCTCCCTATTCTGTTCATTGGTTTATGTGTTTGTTTTTATGCCAGTACTGTGCTGTTTTGTTTACTCTAGCTTTGTAGTATATTTTGAAGTCAGGTAGTGGGATGCCTCCAGCTTTGTTCTTTCTGCTCAGGATTGCTTTGGCCATTCAGGGTCTTTTGTGGTTCCTTATGAATTTTGGAATTGCTTTTTCCATTTTTATTTTACTTATTAAATTCTTCAGCTCCAAGATTTCTCTTTGGTTCTTTTTTATGATATATATCTCTTTGTTGAGCTTTTCATTCATATCATGGATTTTTTTCCATTTCATTGAATTGTTTCTATTCTTTTGTTTGTCACTGAGTTTCTTTAAGATTATTATTTTGAATTCCTTGCAGACATTTCTTAAATATCCTTTTTTTGGAGTGTAGTAGTGGAGAATTATTGTTCCTTTGGGAGTGTCGTGTTTCCTTGCTTTTTCATGTTTCTTGTGTCCCTACATCTAGAGGAAGAGTCACTTTTTCTAATTTTTATGGAGTAGTGTTTGTATGGAGAAACTTTTTCCTATAGATGGGTCCTAGGGTGATGGATATGGCGCATTGGCTTTGGTTCTGGGTGGACTCAGTAGTATGGTCTCTATGCAGTTATTTTGACAATATGTACAATTGCCTGGGGGCCTAGGCTGTGGGAGATTGTAACTATGGTGATGTGGTTTTGCAGGGGGCAGGGGCACAAAGCAGGTTGTCAGGCAGGGTATGAGTGGGCATGGTATGCCAGCATACTGTGCAGGTGCTCTGAGGTGGTGGTGGGGGTTTGCCACTAGTCTGACTGCTGGGCTAGGTTTGAGGTGGCAGACTATTATGTTGTTTGGCAGCTTCCCCACTGTGCAGGTCCACCTGCCCTCTTCTAGGTGAAGGGCCACATGGGTTTGGACATCTGGGTCTAGGTCATTCTGATGGGCCTATGCTCCAGGCAGCCAGGGTTGTGGGGCTGCAGGCAGCAGCCTGAATGTGGTAAAATGATGGTGGGACATTAGGATAGAGAGAGGCTGGGCTACTGGCCCCTGTGGCAGGAGGTTCTCTAGCAGTTGGTCTAGTTTCAAGATGGCAGACGCGGTAGAATCTGCAGCCCTGGGGTTGCAGGGTGCACAGGGTGGGCTCCCAGTCCAGGGCCATGCAGTTGCGTGAATTCCTGGCAACTCTCCAAACTGGATTTGGGGCCTGTGAGGACTTGAGGACTCTCCTGTGGCAAGGACTGCTGGCGTCTTTGGTGGTAATAGGTACCGTTGCGGGTCTCCAGTTTACCTTTTGTAAGAACATGCACTCCAGCCTCAGAGTCCATACCAGCAGAGGAGATGGTGTGGCAGAGGTAGGATGCCCCATTCCTCTCTCTATGGTGCTTTCCTGGGCTTCCACACTCCTCAGGGATTGTGCTGCTCCCTGGTGCTCTCTAGTGTACTTCCTCAGTCACTCCAGTCAAAATATAGTTGTTTACGTATTGATTTGGCCTCTTTGTTGGAGAAAGGAGCGCCAGGAACTCCAGTTGGCCATCTTGCCCATGGAGTGTTTTCCACTCTAGTAGATCTTTCTTCTTTTACTGAGCAGCAAGATCAAAGTAGCTCAGAAAATATTCATACCTAAGTACACTTTTTTCCTATATGTACACCAGAGGCCTGTGGCAATACCATGATACTCCAGTTGATTTCAATTACACCTTGAACATAAGAGTGGTGCATGATACAATACAGTATCTTTAGAGTACAATGCAGAACCACCATGTATTGCAGCTAGAAAAGTTTTATTTCAAATTATGGCTATAAAATCCTCACAGGAAAAAAACTAGATCTTGTTTTTTCATGTAACAAGATGATAAAATGGAACAATATTTGTCTTAACTTTGGCTGAGGCCTAAGAATAGGTGGCATCCATTCCTCCATTTCAAAATCACATGCTAGATCCCTAAGCAGGGTCTCCAAAGGAGGGGTTCATAGCAAGTCTTGCCACTGTTAACTGAACTTCCACTTCCAGTCTGTAAACAATGTTAGACATGTTAGAAGAATAAGGTGATAACTTGGAGGGAAGGTTCTCTGGAGAGAGTTGCTATGCATTCTTTTTAACTCTCCCATCATGATGGAAGAGAGACAAGACTCCCTGTCACCGTTAGCTAAGTGAGAAGGGTTTCAATATCACTTTTCAAGGAGCTTAACTAGTGTTTCAGGACCCTCCTCAAAAAAACTTTCCTAAAGGCGAGAGACAGTGGCTGGCTGGCTTCTCTGATGATACAGCAAGGGGTAACAGCTCTTTCAGGAATGTCTGAAATGCATGGATGGGTTAGTGTTTCCCACTGGTGCATGTGACCCTCAAAGGGGAGAGAGACAGCTTGGACTCAATTTAAATGGACTCTCCCCAGCTCAGCACTTGGTAAGACCCTGAGACAGGGACGTAGAATGAACCAGTCTATGTAGAATGGACCCCAGGAAACTGAGGACTGGTGGTGGAAGAGTAAAATCCTTTACCTGAATTAAAGGAATTAAATAGGTCAGAAGTCTCCAGAACTGAAGGATCCTCCAAAGAACTTGTATATACACCGCAAAAGAAAATAAATGACTTAAATTTAAAACATCTGCTCTCCTAGATGAAATTAACGCCAAATTATCTGGGTTCCAATCCTAGCCAATCTTTGCTGCCCTTTACCTCTCCTCCGTCCCTTCCATTTTCAGCACTGAAGGGGCCAGAGTTGTTCACAATGGAAGAGGAGGAGCAGGGGCAATAAGGGAGATAGGTGTGGGCCCAAAGAGAGGTGATGCTCCAAGTTTTTGCCCTCAGTAGACCTTCAACTGGACCTGGGGAGAAGCTTTAATTTAAAATGAGTTTCAAAGTGTTGACTGTTAAAAGCACAGGGCATTTCCATTTCTGAATTAAGTCTATTTTTTTGTGCTTTAAAGATGTTTACAATATGAAAGTGATCAAAAAAGTCGTGTAATCTCCGCTAGTTTTCACCCAGGAACAGAAAATAACAAGCCTATAGAGAAGGTTTGAGTGAGCAGTGGGTGAATGTTGGCAACGGGAAGAGAGGAAAAAAAAATTGTTTCCGTATCTTTCCTTGGGTCTTGCTTGTTCAATCAACTGACTGCTTCATGTCTGTGACAGAGTTGTTTAAAAGGGGAGGTGAGCAAGTTTTCAGGAGCAGTGTAGGTGTCTGGGGCTGTCTGTAGAGAGGAAGCAGTTCTACAGAGGATAGCAGGAAAGCCTGAGAAATTTTTAAGAACAGAGGTGTCTAGGATTTCGTTTCCAGTCATTTCTGGTATCATACTGTGGTATACTGCCCTCTAAAATACCCAGACATTGAGTAAAGCTCTGGTCCTTCTACAGTCTCATTTTGCTAACTGATTGGGGAATCACAAACAGGCTGTGATACATCCACCTTTGCGTGAGCACCAAGTGAGAAGAGATCAGCTGCAGAAGGTAAGATCTAAGCAACATCTAGAATACAGCAGAAACCGGAAGTCAGAGCAAGAGGTGACTAGAAAACTATAGGCTCAGAAAAATCCCTGATCTTTAAAATTATTTTATTAATGGGAAATAGCTACCAGGTTTCCAGCATGCCTAGGATGAGAACTTAAGTATTTGCATTTAAAAACTAAAGAAAGACAACTCAGAAAACTGGAAAATTGAGACATATCCAAGTGACTGCCACTTCTTTTAGATATATAGAAAATAGCTTAGTACAGTTATTAGTAAATAGATTAATAGGAGCAGATTTTAATGAATCAGTTTCTAAACAAAATGTAGGTTAATTAATGGTCGGCACATATGCCCAAATGATACATTATGTTATTTAACATTTATTCAATCAGTCAGAGCAAAATCAATGTGAAATCATTGAGTGATAAAGTACTTATTTATTTTTTCTTATGCCTTCAATTGGGTTTTAGCTGCTGTGTAATCTTCATGAGACTCAGAGATGCTAAGTAAAGCTAGTTTTCAAGTGTCACTTTTGGCAAGTGAGATAGTCCTTTTATAAAAATATCTGCTGAGCTTTGACACTTAGACTGAAATGTGTGTCCACATATCTGTTATAATGTGAATATGTCTTTGTTCATTCTGACTCACAGATCCTTCAGTCAACAAAAGTGCTTTACAGATGAGCAATTCAAGACTGCAAAATCAAAGGTGGTATGTAAAACTGGCTTTCTCCAAGGACCACTGATCATCTTACCTTGAGAAACTAGTAAACCAGATGTGACTACTTAGTTTCCAGATTTCCACAAATGTTTAAGCATTGTCATTGTCATTGTCACTCTTTAAGAACAATGTTTGCTGGAGACTGGGGATAGCAACAAATTAGCCTAGAATTTGTTCTATTTGTCACTGATTCTTAGGAGAACCATCTCTTTTCTCCATCTAGTATCAGTATCTATAAAATATGAGAAAGCTTAATTTTTTTGGGGGGGAATTTTATGAGACTCTACATTGTGAGGTGACCTTCGCCACTATATTACTGACAATGATGTTTGTTAATATATCTTTTAAACCATAACATCTTTATTCAGGTTGTCGTATGGTACTGTCTTTCATTTTTAATAATAAAAGTGATTTCAAAGCAGAAGTCTATAAAACATTCCAATGCCTCAATATTTATGACTGTATCCAAGTAGTCACATGATGGCAACTCAGAATGTTTTTAATGATTTTCCCATACTTGATTAGAACAAAATATTCGTGAAGAGACATGCTTTTACATTTTCTCCATGGCATTTGTCTGGCAAGTCCCAAATCTTCAAGGAATTCAGAAGGTTGGCAAATTGTTAAAATAGTGATGACTCTAGCTGGAAGGCAACTTCTAGAAATGTTTTTGCAAGTATAAGAAAGTCTCCCAAACAACTGTGGGCAAGTATTTTGGCTTGAGTATCTAATCCCCAAGCAACATAGGCCATCAAGAAAACAACTTGCGTTTTCAGACATAATGGTATGGAAGAAGTTATAACTGTGGCTGAGTACTCAGTTTCTAGCATTGCATGTCGAAAACTACCTCTCTTCAATTTAAAGGTGCCCTAGCCCAAATCAGCAGGTCAAAGGTCCTAATTTCTAATTTGCTAAGTAATTTATCACATACTACCTAAACCCTCTCAAGTCAGATCAAGTGTTACCACCAAATCATGGCAATGAATCTAGACACGGGAAACTTCATGATTAATTCACTGAGAGAATTGTTGCTAAATATTGGAAATATACCTTTAACTTGAAACATTAGGTGTGTACTATATTATATAATTATTTACAAACATTTGTGTAAAAATTATGCAAAAAGAAATAGCACAAAGCCTAAAATGTCTTTCATAAAACAATTAAAATTAAGTTAAAAGTTCTTTGGAATTCAGCTTCAGGTAAGACATCTGTGTTGTACATAGAGGGATTTGGTAGTACTTAAAAATTTTGCACAAATCTTTTCAGATAGGAAGATGTTCTGAAATACCAGACTATATATCTCCATTTAAGAAATAGATATTTCTTCACTATCTGAGCTGTGCAAGGGGGCAAAAAGCAGACAGAGACAGGATCATGTGTCTGCTGTTTGCTCAGCAAGGAACCACTGGAACTTATAGATCACCACCTTTGGAGGCAGAGAGGTTGGGTTGATGCCCCTTCTCTGCCATTTATTAATTACTTAATTTTGAGTAATTATCAGCTTCCTTATCAATACAGTAAGATAAAATACTATGGTGATAATAATTGTAAGTACCTTACAAATGTGGAGATTGAACTATTACCCTGGTATTGGTTGTTGCTTTTATTATTAAGACCCAACAACAATATTTACGGTAAAAATGATTATGTTCCAAAACCTTACGGCAAAGTAATTGTGGTCATCAAATAGAAATAGTAAAAAATCATGAGAAGCTGGAAATTGGACATTGTAATATGTGAACAAGCAAAGAAGGTAAAGTATTAATGAGGACTCCTAATAGTTGGATATATACCCATATCTAATACTATTTGTCAGGTACAGTACTAAGCACAGCATGCCAGAAAAGAAGATTTTTTAAAAAAATTTATTCCTTTCTATAGTTAATTTTCTCTGTCATAATTATGTAGCTCATAATTTAAAAATAAAGTTATAATGATAGGAATTAATCAAACACTGAAAGTATAAATTAATCCCTAAATATCTCTGTGTAAACCAGCTTGTATAGTGACGTTAGGACAATCTTTGAAAATAGATTTGGATTCAAATTCCTACTTTTCCCGTTATTACATCGCCTAAGTTACTTCTGAGTCTTGGTTTTCTCATTTATAAAATGGGAAATGTAATACCCACTTTGTTGAACTTTTATAAAGATTGGATGAAATAATATATGAAAACTCTTAATATAGTATCTGGTCATGGTAGAAATTCAATAAATGTTAGTATAGGTATAATTATCCCTGCTATTAATATTATTATTACCACTGTTGTTGTTGTCATCAATAAAAATTTTACACAAAAATTAACTCTACCACTATTAGGTGGAAAATCCTAAGAATTAAAACTATTTTTACAAATTCACCTTATTTCAGTGGCAGTACACATTAGTGTGTCCATTAAGTGAATTTAATTGAATGCATATTATGTGCCAAGCACATGATTGTAAACAAAATGGACTTGGTCCCAGCTCTAATGTTGCATGGAATATGGTGAGAAGATTAAAAATATGAAAAAAGGCAACTACAATAAATGGTGATTAGTGCTATTGCTGAAAAATAGAGGTGAAATGAGGACCCCTGACTCAGACTTGTAAGGAAAACCTGAGTTTGGATATTGTATTAAGGTACCCAAACAAAAGGAAGGATGAGATTTTTGTTTTTTTTTTTTAGAAACAACACCGAGAAAGCTCAGAAGCCACACAGATTGCTATACACTCAAGTAACAGAAAAAAGACAAGTGTGCTGAGATTTGGAAAATGTGGAAAATGAGTGGTAATATATGAGGTTAGAGAAATCATGTTAAGCCTCATCATTCTAGGCTTTGTAAATATTAAGAAAGTGGGACTCTACCTTCAGAGTAATGCACAAAAAACAAACAGGGTTTAATATTCCTCTTTTTTGACAAAACTTGTTCAGAAGCATATTTCCAAAATCCAGAGATGCTTACATGAAACCCAAAGTTTGGTATCTCCTGCCACATGAAAGGGCAGTAAAAAATGGGCCACCAGAACTTGACACTTCTAAGCTTTTCAGATCTACACAATTCAATGTTTACTTTAAAATTTTTCTTTAGTATCAAGGTGTGCCAGTGACTTTCTAATAGGTTAATGGTACCTTCTGTCTCCTCAGATGGAATGTAACAGAAATAATATGTTTCTTTTGTGAGTTGGGCTATCAACTGAACAGGGATAGACTGTTCAGTTGGAAGCCACTCAGAATGGTGACATCAAGTTTGAGCACAAACAAATGCTGACCTCTGCCTTGGTTCTAAAATGCTGCTTTCTTTCTCCACAGCCAATAAGGCAATATTTTTCTTTCCTTCAGTGACTCATGATAGATTTCAGTGAGGGAAAGCACTTCTGCAGCAAATTCCACAGGCAAGGAATTGAAGAAAATGGGAGGTCCTGTCCGTTAGCTCATTTTAAGCCCAGGATAAAAGAAAAGTGTGGCTTTAAGAAGAAATAAAGAAATTGGACCAAAATCTTTCTGGATTTTAACTTTAAAAAAGTCCCACTTTCTGCTGATGCAGTTGAATAAAGCTTTTTGCCCTTTGCCTTTCACTTTCTTTGTTTCTTAATTTTTTTTTTGTTTTTTTACTATCACTCTACACACACTGACCACTTCCATTTTGAAATAATCCCTAATTTTTACAGAGGAAAAAAGAACTATCTGACACATCATTAATGTCCTGAATACTTGATAAATGAGGGGGACTTAGAATTTTGCTTTCTGAGATTTTATCTATTTATTCACTTTAGAGCATGTGTAAACATAGACTTTTCCAAGAAAGATAATTCAAATTTTATACAATTTTTTTTTTGGTGTTCACACTTAAGATAATCAGCTTATCTTATCTTTACATGCCACTTGGTTTTGTTTTTGAAATTCTTTTAAATTTGATTTTATTCTTATTAGCCCTGTCAATCTCTTAAAGATTTTTCATGAGTTGTTAATACTTCCCATTAGGCTTTAGGTTCTGTTCCAGTGATCATAGATTTGAATTAAGTCATGAAAAACTGTTAATTCAATAAGGGTTATTTTCAGTTGAAAATAATGAGGGATCCCTAAAGTACCATATCATGTTCTATTTAGATTTAATATCAGTACGTGCACTGGCTGTACTCTGTTTTGCAGACGGAACTCCCTGACCACAGATCTGTTGCCTAGTGTACTAAAGACGACTCAGTTTTTTCTGTGATGCCTAGTGAAAGAGGGAGGCATGTACTGGAGAACAATGTAGAGCTGGAAAAACAAGGGAGATAGTTTTTCTCTGAGTAACTCCTCCTTTGTAGTGGGATTGACATTAAATTTATACCAGTATACCTGGGTTTCCTCCAAGCTCCATGGTGTTTAGTAGATTTTTTTATTTGGCCTAGTTCCAAAGCTAATGCTTTCACTTTCCTTGCATTTTCTGTTTGGGTTTTTTCCTCTTAAAAATTTATTTAAAACCTTTTTGTGTTAAACTTAATGAATACACAAATAATGATTGCATCTGTGTCAAAAATTCATGGGTCGACTGACCATAAATTATAGTCCAACTAAGAAAAAAAAGGATAAACAAAAAACCATAACTCAAACAGATTAGTTAACAAATTCAAGAGTATGCTGATAAAACTACAATGCTTGCATCATCAACTTGTGGTGGTTGACCGAATTAAGAACTGCTCATAAATTTAATGTTTTCCAGTAATATTACACAACCAAAATAACATTTAAAAAATCACTTTAACTCTTCTTTAAGAACAGCTCTGCTTTATTTTTCCTTTTGTTTCTTATGAAATACTGAAAACATGGAGTGGCTTTCTCTCTTTGAATTTAGCAGATAAAGGTATATTTTACTTGTTAATTAGCCTTGATGATTTTAAATCCTCAGGGTGGGTACTGACTTAGACTCACACAAAATAAAGGAAGAAAGAAAAAAAAATTAGAAGGCTAAGTGTTCTTTCACTCCCCCTTTTGGCAGGGAAAAGAGAAAGAGGGACATATGAGACAGAGGGACGGGGAGGAGACACACTGATGCCATCAGCAACCGCCATTCAGTAATATCCATGAAGATAAAGTTTTGAATATACTACATTTATAAATTATATTCTTACATAGAATGTATGACAAGAAATTAAAAGAAACATTAAAAATTACTTAGGTTTTATTTTTTTTTAAAGTGGCATCTATGTTGTTATCAAAAAGTGAATGCTTCATGGCGGTATGAGCATACTTTTTGTGTTCAGGTTCTTGTGTTCATTTGGTGTGACTATGCGTATATTTGTTGGTTTTTACTGTCATATTCACACTGTCAGAGATAAATTGAAATTGTTTGCACCTAAAGAAGCTCCACATAAACAAAAGTGAAGAAGAGACTGAAGAAGAGAAAAGGAAGGGAAAGAGCTAGAACATTTTTGTATTTGTTTTTGCTAAAAATACCCTAAATTAGCAATGATGAAATATGAGTTAATAAGCTTTAGTTTACTGTTAAAAGTAACTGCTTTTGCCAGCACTTCTGAGCTTCTCCATACAAAGAGAAATAGTTGTATACTATACTTTAGGAATTACTTAACTGTTCATAGTCTAGATCATAAAATAGCTTCATAAAAAAAGACTGTCCACTGTCAAAAGCAGACTAGAAACTATAGTGAGGTCAGGGTTCTCTGGGTCGTGATGATTGCCTGTCATCCACTTCTCATCCTGATTATAAGCTTTCTTCATACTTTAAGAAGCTATGTTGCCAGATAAATTTCCAAATCTGAAACATTCATTAATCTTTTGATTCTCTAGACTGACACCAGTGTTTCTAAAATTATTTTGAAAAAAATATTCCTAATTTTCTTTTCAGGTCACTTAAGATAAGTCTATCAGCTGCATTCCCTATATGTGGAGCGTCCAAGCTATCCTCATATCATCTCAGTATCTGAGATGACAAGATGCGTAACCACCTGTCTTTGTACTGCACATTATGGTTTTGAATTAACCAGTCAGGGCAGAGGAAAAGGTTAGGAAGTATACAATGAAACATTTCAAAATTACAGTAACCAGGAGAACAGCATAGAATAAAATTACTTAGTAAACCTCATTTCACCTTTCCAAATCAAATTCACCATCCATTATCCAAAGCCATTGGACCAGATGGGTTTTAGAATAAAGGTTTTCTTTTTTTTTCTTTTTTAATCTTAGAAAGTAATATGATGCTTTCACTACATGTTAGGGAACACTCAGTAGGTTCTAGGACAACACTCTGTAGTCAAACACGTTAATATTACTGCAACAAAATTGTTGAATGATCACACGAAGTAGAATAAAGACAATAGATGGCCACACAACTGCTCTGGCCAGGTTTTGCTGCCAAATAAGTTATGAAAATGTTGTGCCTTTCAGAGCTATTTGGATGCCAAATTTTGGATAATACATAGACCTATGATTGTTTTTTCCCTGGATATTTTGAAAGCAATCCTTTCATGGTAGCAGCAAATACTAGCACATCATTACTAAAACAAAACAAACAAATGAACAAGCAAAAAAATCTGTTGACTTGACTTCTTAACATTTATTTAAATTGTTTTTTGATAAGTCTTGAAGAGGTTTGAAGATTAGGATACAGGTGCTGGAGCAGCTATTCTGCACTCCCCCTAAAGACAGGACTAACTGAAATGACACGTGACTTCAGGAGATAGGACTGAACGAACATTTACTAACAACACTATGACTTTTGGAATTGTAGGACATTAAAGGAAAATGATCATAGCAACTTAGAAAATAGTCGTCTCCATAGAAAGAGAAGAAACATACAGACAATCTTATAACTGCAATGGTTATATTCAGTTTCTCCTTAAGGGAATGGGCCCCCTTATATTTATAATGCTGTGAATAACATTCTAAAACCATATATCCTTCCTGTGGCAGACCCATCATTGGCGCTTCATTAATACCACATGTTTTCCCTGTTTTCATACATCACCTATACCCACCATCCAGAATGGATCCATGTGGTAGCTTAAGTATGAAATGGTGGCTAGGCTACTATTTTCACTTACAAGCTTCTACACTTATCGACTTTACATGTGGTTAAAGTGTCTTATTTAAGAAAAATATATTGTTGACAATAACAGAGTAATTACACAGTCATTGCTTCAATCTGGCTATATAAATCATTGTGATTTAACCTACAGTAGTAATAAAAATAAATGATATTGTTTTTGGTTCATTACTGCTGATCTAATAAAATGTAATGAATTAAGAAATTTCCTGAGTGAAACAGTCTCATAAAAATAACAATTTACTGATGGTGCTGTAACACCCAATGAGAATGAATGAAGAAAAAAATAAGCATTTTAATAAAAATCCATCTTTAAGGAAATGTCTTCCTTATTTTTTTATCCCCTTTCTTCCAGTCCAAATGCATGTTTTGATTGCATGCATAGACATCATTACCAGGAACTATAGTCTCAAAATGATTTCTTGTTTATATTGAAAATTTTAATAAAATTTCCAGGAACTCATGAGTTTCTGGGTAGTCTATATGAATTTAAAGAGAAAGACATATCCCCTCTTTCTGGGAATGCCTATGTGCCAAGAACTAATTCTTGTTAATGAGCCAACAGTTATTAGAAAGGGAAGAACTATGCCTCCTTCATTTGTGGTGCGCTACGGAAAGGCCACTCCAACTTTCTCGTATTGATTTCCAGACTTGCTTTTCCCCTCTCTTAAAGCTTCTCTCCTCCTTAACCTCTCCCTTTCTATTTTGCACATGCACCCACAGACAGTCACAGCAGGAACATGTGGGCTATTCCTTCTCATATCAAAGATGAAGAAATTATTTAAAATTTATATTTCTATATGGCTTTTACTTTAAAACATAACTACCTGAATTTCATTTGGTGTAATATTCCTAATCAAATTATTGCCTTCCTTTATCACAGATTGAATTTTTTTTCTGATTATAAAAATGATGCATGTTAATTATGGAAGAAGAAAATAAACATCTACTCAAAATCCCACTACTTCAAAATAACTAATGTTAACATTTGTCATATTTACACTCCTCTATGCCACACATTCAGATGTGCAAAAAATATTGCTTTGTCTTTCTTTTTTTTCCTTTTTTCTTTCTATTATTTTTTTAGTAACTACTCTTCATTTATGACTCTGGGTCCCCATTCCACCAGATTGACAGACAAACAAATGTGACCTTGGTTCTTCCTCAAATCCCTTGTCTCCCCTAGGACCCTGTCATGGTTCCTGGGTCATACACAGCATTAAGACACCAAGGGGCCCACTGGATATTTGCTAATTGATTCACACAGGATACTGCTAAAGAGTGAACAGGACTGATTGTCGGTGGGATCATTGAAAAGTCAGCAGGAGAGAGAGCCATATAAAATGGCACGTGTGTACCTAAAACTATTTATTTTAACTGAAAACAAAGAAAAAATGCATAAGCATTTGATAATATCTTGTCATAGACCAAGGCTGTTCCTATGACTACGCTCATCCTTGAAGGGATGTTCGTATCATCTTTCCTGTGTAGTCTACAATTTCAAGAATTGGTTTCTTACAAGAGATAAGTGAAAACTTAAAGATGAGTGTAATCTGAGTGGGAATTAATTCTTAACTTTTATATTACCCCACATCTTTTAATATTGTGTCACCTGTGCATAATTCTGTAGCAATGTATTTTGAAAGACACACCTTATTTAATCTTTCCAAGCCTTCAGTTTTGTTTATGCAGAATACCACTTTCTTTTCACACTTTATCAGTTTATATAAAATTTAATTAAATTATTTAGTTATGACAATAAGTTCAAGTGGCATAAAGAGGCTCTTGCACATTTAATGTAACTCACTTTTGGTAAGCAAACAGTTCAACTGGTCAAAGTAGAACCAGTGAGCTTAACAACCTTAAGCTCTCCTAGTGTGATGGAATTTGGTGACTAATAGGAAGGGAATAGAAGTATTGGGTTAACCTGACAGTCAATTAAATAAAAGACAGTTAACAAAATTCTATTGTATTAATAGATTTCTCATTAATTGAATTATTATTTTTACAGAATCCTGCTTTTTTTTATCTAATATCATATTATACACATATCACATAGGTTGAAATAGCCCTCAGAAATCTGATTTCTAATATGTTTATGAGATTTCATTAAATAGCTGCCCCAAATATAATTTAACCAATTTACTACTGCTTGAAATTTCAAAATTTTCACTAACAAGAACTTTCACATTATTGTTAGGATAACTTTTAAAAGTGTAATTACTGAAGCAAATGGAATACATATGTTTAAATATTCTTAATACATATTTCTAAATTATTCTTGAGCAGGTACTATTTATACACCTACTTTTAGAGGCAGAGTTAAGATTCATGGAACCCTTGTCCTGGCATTATTGTTTTGTATAACTTTTATGTGATAATTTGATAAGCAAAAGGCTTCTCTTTCCCTTTTAATTCTCATTTCTTTGATTATTTGCAAAGTAAAACATTGAAAATTGTATTTAAGGGTGTTGATCCATTCTGTTCAACAACATATTCTTATTCTTGCAAATTTTTCTACTGGAGTTTTTATTAATTTTCTTATTGAGCTATATATGCTTTGTTTATACATGGAAGGGTAGAGGCTTTGTCTACTCTATTTTAAGGAATCCTTTTTCAGAAATTTTTATTTTTCCTTTAATTATATCTAATATTGTTATTAATTTTCAGAATTATTTTATTTTATGTAGTTAAATCCATCAATTTTTCCCTTGGTGGTTTTTTCAAATATCAATGGGTTTTCAGCATTTTGATCAAATAGACACTCATATTTTCCTCTACTTTAGTTAAATGATTACAATATTAAATCACCTTATTAAAATAGTAAATTGAATAAATAACTAGTTTGAATAAATTTATTTATTAACTATTTAATTTGCCTGAATTTTATTTTGCTTTGTTTAAATTAGGTGTCCCCTAGCTATTTGTAATTATAACAATTCATAAGAATGAATTGTTAAGTATATAGTAGATATTGGTGATGGTTGCATAACATTGTGAATGTAATTAATGCCACTGTATTATACACTTAAAATGGTTAAAATGACAAATTTTATAAAATGAAAATTTTAAAGACAACAAAACAAGCTGAAAAACAACATATAAACAGATAGAATAAAAAGTGAACAGTTCATATTTTTTAAAAACCCACTCAAGATGTCATAATAATAAAATTCTTATTTTTACTTTTGCTTAAGTTTTACTTTTTTCTTATTGCATTTGCCAGAATTTGTCAGGTTTTTTGTTAACTTTACTGAAAGACATTTTATATGCAGTGAAATTCACCAATTTTTTTGTGAACCAGTCTATAAGTTTTAACAAATGTATACTATAATGTAACCACCACAACAGTCAGGATAGAGATCTTACTCAATAGAACACATTTCCATCACCCCCTAAAAAGTTCTCTTAGGCTCTTTTGTGTCTTTAAGGAATTTTGTTCATTTTATCTAAGCTGTCAAATTTATTGGCGTAATTTTTTAATAATATTCCTTCATTATCCATTTTGAGTCTGAAACTTATATAGTTATTTCCCTTTTTCACTTCTGATATTGGTAATTTGTGCATCTCTTCTTTCAATTATTGTCATGCTGGCTAGGGGTTTATCAATTTTATTGATTGTTTTACCAAACAATCAATTTTATTTCATTGACTCTCTTTGTTTACTGTTTTTCTTTCATTGAATACTTTCCTTCTCTTGATTATTCTCTTTCTTCTCCTTTCTTTGATTATCATTTGCTCCAATTTTGTTTAGTTTATTCATGTGGAAGCTTAGATCATTGATTTGGGGCCTTTCTTCTTTTCCAATATAGGCATTGAAGTCTATACTTTTTCTTTTATGTACTGTTTTAGCTGCATCTCACACATACTAATATGTTATATTTTCATTATTATTCAATTCAAATATTTTCTAATTTCACTTGGGATTTCTTATTGTATCCAAAAATTAGTTAGAAGTATATTGTGTATTGCTTTATTTGCAGCTCTAGGTATCTTATTTTTTATTTAATTCCTATTTGATCAGAGAACATAATCTGTATCATTTCAATCTTTTTAAAATTATGGAAACTTGTTTTATGTCCCAGAAAATGGTACATCCTGAGAAAGTTACTGTGCACACTTAGAAAGAATGTCTATTTTCCTGTTATTGGATTTCATGTTTTATAAAATATCAATAGTCTAGTTGGCTGTGGTTGTTACTCAGATATCTTATGTCTTTGCTGATTTTGTCCTTTTTCCCTAGACTGCTGAGAGATCGGTGTGAAATATCTCAAACTATAATTGTGGAATTTTCTATGTATTTCTTTAATTCATCAGTGTTTTTCATGCATTTGAGACTATTATTGGGTGCCTACACATTTATGAATTTACATTTTACCAGTAAGATATATACTTCTTTATCTCTGGTAATGCATTTTCATTTGAAATCTGTTTCATTGGCTATTAATATAGCATTCCAGTGATTTTATGTTTATTATTTGCATGGTGTATCTTTTTCTATCTATTTATTTTCAACTGAAAAACTAGAAACAATATGAATTGTGACTATTACATAATGAACATTTGTGTAGAAGTTCTTGTGTGATCAAAATTTTTTATTTCTTTGAGATAAATCCCCAAGTACAATTGCTGAGTCATATGGTAAATTGTTTTGTTTTACAAGAAACTGCAAATCCATTCCCTAGAGAGGCTGTACCGTTTTATATTCCCATCAGCAATGTAGGAGTGATCCAGCTTCTCTACATGCCACATGATTCTGAGTAATAAATTAAATATAGTCTCCCAGACATATATTAGGACTTTTTTTTTTGAGCTGCAGGATCTACTTCTTTGTCCAACCAGATTAGGTCCCTAACATTCTAGCTGGCTCCTGGGGGCAAGGTAGGAATGTGGAGAACTAGAAATAACATGATTCTCCTAAGAGGACACCATCTAATTTTAACCCTAGTGATTGTTATATTATGTTGTATTCCTGATGCTTTGTTTTAACCTGTTTATATTATAATTGCATCAGTTATGTCCCATTTTCAGGGGGTATTTTAAAAGGTGCTGAAAACCTTGTTAGTAGGCCAAATTTTTAAAATTTTGATGAAGTCTAATTTATTGATTTTTCTTTTTAATGGATTGTGCTTTTGATGTCACATCTAAGAAATCTTGGACACACTTTAGAGCCTTAAAACTTTAGTCTATTTTTTTTTACTTAATGGTATTATATTTTTAATTTCAGTGTTCATGTGTTCATGGCTATTATATGATTGCTGTATTTTTATCTTGTACCATGTGACTTTGCTGAACTCATTTATTAGTTCTATGATTTTTTTTGTTTGTTTTAGATTCCTTGGGATTTCCTACATAGATAATCACGTCATCTGCCAATGGGGACAATTTTATTTCTTCCATTCTTGTCTGTATATTTTTCGTTTCTTTTTCTTACTTTGTTACACTGACTAGACATTGCAGCATTCCATTGAATGAGAGTGGTGACAGTAGACATTCTTGCCTTGTTGCCAGTCTCAGGGGAAAGCATTTCGTCTTTTGCCATTAGGTGTAATGTTAGCTATAGGTTTTAGTAGATGCTCTTTATCAATTTGAAGAAGTTCCTCTCTACTCCCTTTTTCCTGAGAGTTTTATTAATGACTGTTGAATTTTGTCAAATACTTTTTGCATTGATTAAATGATCATATGATTTTCTTCTTCTGTTAAGTGGTGAAATACATGATCAATTTTTGAATATGAAACCAGCCTTGAATCTCTGGAATAAACTCCAATTGGTAATGGTATATAATTCTTTTCATGTATGGCTGAATTGTTTTTGCTAATATTTTGTTAAGGATTTTTGCATCTGTATTTATACTGAAGATTGGTCCGTGGTTTTCTTTCTTTTCCCTTTGTTTGTCCTGTCTTTGGTTTTGATATCAGAGTAATACCAGCTTAATAAAAAGAATTAGGAAATATTACCTCCTCTTTTATTTTCTGGAAGAAATGTATAGAATTGGTGTTGATTGTTCTTTTAGCATTTGGTAAAGATTATCCAGTGAAACCATCTGAGCCTTTTTTTTGAGGGTTTTAAAATTATGAATAAAATTTCCTTAATAGTTATAGAGTTATTCCCATTGTCTATACTTTTGATGTTATAAGAGTCTTTAATGATATTTCCTATTTAATTCCTGATATTAGTAATTTGTATCTTTTCTCTGTTTTGCTTTGTCAGTCCTGCTAGAAATTTGTTAATTTTACTGACATTTTTCAAAGAACCAGCTCTTTTCCTACTGTATTTCTCTATCATTTTCCTGTTTTCAAATTCATCAATTTCTGCTTTTATATTGTTTCCATCCATTTGCTTGCTTTTGGATTTATTTTCCTTTTCTTTTTCTATGTTATTAAGTGGTAGCTTAGACTATTGATTTGAGACTTTTCATCTTTTGTAATGTAAACATTATTGCTATAAATTTCCTTTCAGTAAAGTCATGGTTGCATTCCACAAATTTTGATATGTTATGTTTTCATTTTCATTCAGTTCTACACATTATTTTACTTTCCTTGAGACTTCCTTTTGACCTGTGGATTATTTAGAATTTGGTTGTTTATTTTCCAAGCATTTGGAGATTTTCCTGTTATATTTCTAGTTACTGCATTGTTCTATGTTCTTAATGTTTTATATCTAGTTATTCTTTATTGTTAAGAGAGGGGTGTTGAAGTCTCCAACCAAAATTGTATATTTATCTATTTCTTCTTCAGTTTTATCAGTTTTTGTTTCACATAATAGTGTAACTCTATAGGATGGTGCATATGCATTTATGATTGCTGTTCCTTAATGATGGATATATAATATCCTTCTTTGTTTCTGGTAATATTCCTTGTTCAGAGGTCTACTTTATCTGACAGTGATATTGCCACTCCTGCTTTCTTTTAATTATTATTTGCATGCTATGTCTTTTTCCATCCTAGGTGGTCTGATTCCTACTATTCAGATTTCAGAGTCTTATGTTTGTTTTATTTGTTATAATAAGGGATTTGAGTTGTACTTAATGGGGGATATATGCAAAACTATACCTACACTTTCCTGAAGTGCAAGTCAAATCCATGACATTTTTATTCCAGAAATTATAGTTTTTAGTCTTAGAGTTTCCATTTGTGTTTTTGAAAACAGCTTTATTGAAATATAATTCATGTATCATTAAATATACCAGTTTAAAATGTACATATTAATTTTTTAGTATATTAATAGACTTGTGGAAAAATCACCACAATCTAATTATGCAACATTTTCATTCCCATAGAGTAAACATCGTACCCATTACCAGTCTGTTTATTTCCCTATTAAGCCCTTCAGCCCTAAACAGCTATTACTGTAGTTTCTTTTTCTATAAATTTTCCTATTCTGGCCATTTTATATAAATATAATCATATAATACATGGTCTTTAGTAGCTGGCTTTTTTCACTTAACAAAATGTCTTCAATGATTATTCACATTGTAGTATGCATCATTACTTCATTTCTTTTAATTGACAAATTATGTTCCATTGCCTGGGAATACTATATTTGATTGATCCATTCATCAGTTTATGGACAATTTGGCAGTTTCCTATTTTGGCTATTTTGAATCATGCTGCTATAAATATTCATGTACAAGGTTTTGTGTGGACATATTTTTTACTTTTCTTGGGTATATACCTGGGGTGGAATTTGAGAAATGCCAAACTGTTTTTAAAAGTTACTGCACTGTTTTATGTCCTCACCAATAAAGTATAATGGTTCAAATTTCTCTACATCATTGCCAACACTTTTTATAGCCTGTTGTTTTGATTATAGCCATCCTAGTGTGTATGAAGTGATATTACCTTGTGGTTTTGATTTGCATGTTCCTAATGACTAATGACGTTGAGCATCATTTCATGCACTTATTGCCTATGCACATAGCTTCTTTGGAGCAAAATATTTATTCAAATGCTTTTCCCATAATTAATGGAGTTGTCTTTTTATTATTAAAGTAGTAAGATAATATGAATAAAGGACCTTTATCAGATAAATGCTTTGGAATATTTCCTTCCATTCTTTGGGTTGTTTTTTTTCATTTTCTTGATGGTATTTTATATAGCAAAAGTTCTAATTTTTATGCAGTTGATTTATTTTTCTTTTGTCACTTGTGCTTTTGTTGTTGTTTAATCTAAGGCCACAAAAATTTATTCCTATATTTTCTTCATAGAGTTTTATAGTTTTAATTTTTACATTTATGTCTAGGCTCCATTTTGAGTTAATTTTTGCATGTGATGTAAAATAGAGGTTCGATTTCAATATTTTGCCTATTGATATCCAGTTGTCTTGGCAACATTTGCTGGAAATACAATTCAGGACACTGAATTGTCTTGGCACCCTTGTGAACAAACAAGTAGCCATAAGTATAAGGGTTTATTACTAAAATCTCACTTTCATTTTATTGATCTGTATGTCTATCTTCATGCCAGTACCACAGCTGACTGTCTTGATTACTGTAGCTTTGTGGTAAGTTTTGAAGTAAGATGTTTGAATACACCCAACTTTGGTCTTCTTCTTTTTTAGATTGTTTTGTGTATTCTGGGTCTCTTACTTTTACGCATGAATTTTAGGATCAGCTTGTCAGTTTATATAAGGAAGATAGCTGGGATTCTGATAAGGACTGCATTGAATCCATAAATCAATTTGGGGAATATAGCCATCTTAACAATATTAATTCCTCCAACCTATAAACATAAGCTGTCTTTCCATTCATTTGGATCTTCTTTAATTTTTTCTTTTTTTTACTCTCAATCTTATTTTATTTTATTTCAAAGTATCACAGGGATTCAAATGTTTTTGGTTACATGGATTGCTTTCGTAATGCTTAAGTAAGGGTTAAAAGTATGCCCGTCACCCAGATACCCGTTAGGTAGGTTTTCACACATCCCCTCTTCCTTTCCCCCCCCCGCTTCATTTCCGTTGAGTTTTACTTCCCTGTATGCATATGTGTACTCATCAGTTAGTTCCAATTTAATAGTGAGTATATATGGTGTTTGTTTTTTCATTCCATAGTTACTTCACTTAGGATAATGATTCACTAGTTCCATCCACATTGTTGCAAAAGGCATTAAGTCATCCTTGTTCGTGGTTGAGTAGTGTTCCATGGTACACATATACTACATTTTGTTAATCCACTCATGAATTGATGAGCATTTGGGTTGATTCCACATTTTTGCAATTGTGAATTGTGCTGCAATAAACATTTGAGTGCATATATCTTCTTGATAAAATGACTTCTTTTCCTGTGGGTAAGTAGCCAGCAGTGGGATTGATGGATCAAATGGTAGATCTACTTTTAGTTCTTTGAGGAATCTCCATGCTGTTTTCCATAGAGGTTGTACTAATTTGCAGTCCCACCAACAGTGTATAAGCATTCCTTTCTTTCTGCGTCCATGCCAGCAGCTATTGTTTTTAGACTTTTGATAAAAATCATTCTGACTGGGATAAGGTGATATTTCATTGTGGTTTTGATTTGCATTTCCCTTATGATTACTGACATAGAGCATTTTTTCACATATTTATTGGCCATTTGTCTATCTTCTTTTGAGAAGCTTCTGTTCATGTCTTTTGCTCACTTTTTAATAGGGTTCTTTGATTATTTCTTGCTGATTTGCTTGAGTTCTTTGTAGATTCTGGTTATTAGTCCTTTATCGGTTGTATAGCTTATGTATATTTTCTTCCACTCTATAGGTTGTCTATTTGCTTTGTTGATTAATTCCTTGGCTGTGCAGAAGCTTTTTAATTTAATCAAGTCCCATTTATTTATTTTTGTTGATGCTGTGATTGCCATTGGGGTCTTCTTCATAAATTCTTTGCCTAGGCCAATATCTGGAAGAGTTTTTCCAACATTTTCTTCTAGCATTCTTATGGCTTCATGCCTTACATTTGAATCCTTTATCCGTCTTGAATTAATTTCTGCAGATGGTGAGAGATATGGATCCTGTTTCATTCTTCTGCATGTCACTGTCCAATTTTGCCAGCATCATTTATTGAATAGGGATTCTTTTCCCCAGTGTACATTGTTGTCTGCCTTGTCAAAGATCAGTTGGCTATATGTGGATGGTTTTATATCTGGGTTCTCTCTTCTGTTCCATTGGTCTAAGTCTCTATTTTTGTACCAATAACATGCTGTTTTGGTTACTGTAGCCTTGTAGTATAGTTTGAAGTCTGGTAGTATGATGCCTCCTGATTTGTTTCTGTTGCTTAAGATTGCTATTCAGGCTCTTTTCTGGTTCCAAATGAAGCATAGAATTATTTTTTCTAGATCTGTGAGATATGACATTGATATTTTGATGGGTATTGCATTGGATCTGTAGATCACTTTGGGTAGTATGGACAGTTTAACTATGTTGATTCTACCAATCCATAAGAATGATATGTTTTTCCATTTGTTTATATCACCTGTGATTACTTTCCTCAGTGTTTCCTAGTTCTCTTTGTAGAGATCTTTCACCTCCTTAGTTAAGTATATTCCTAGCTATTTTATTTTCTTTGTGGCAATTGTAAATGGTATTGAGTGTTTGATTTTACTCTCGGCTAGATTGTTATAGGTATATAGAAGTGCTACTGATTTGTGTACCTTGAATTTGTAACCTCAGACATTGCTGAATTTATTTATCAATTCCAGGAGTATTTTGGTGGATTCTTTGGGATTTTCTAGATACAGGATCACATCATTAGCAAAAAGCGATAGTTTGACTCCTTTTTCCCAATTTGGATACCCTCAATTTCTTCCTCTTTCCTGATTGCTCTGGATAGGACTTCCAGCACTATGTTGAATAGAGGTGGTGACAGTGGGCATTCTTGTCTTGCTCCACTTCTTAGTGGGAATGCTTTCAATTTTCCCCATTCAGTGTGATGCTGGCTGTGGGTTTGTCATATATGGCTTTTATAATTTTGAGATATTTTCCTTCTATGCCTAGTTTGTTGAGGGTTTTTATCATGAAAGGGTGCTGAATTTTGTCATATGCTTTCACTTCATCTATTGAAAGGACCATATTATCTTTGTTTTTGCTTCTGTTTTTGTGGTGAATCACATTTGTGGATTTACGTATGTTGAACCATCCTTGCATGCCTGGGATTAAGCCCACCTGGTCATGGTGGATTATTTTTTTGATGTGATTTTGAATTGAGTTTGCTAGTTTTTTACTGAAAATTTTCCAATTCTATTCATAAGGGATATTGGCCTGTAGTTTTCTTTTTTGTTTTTTTTTTTTGTTGTGTCCCTTCCTGGCTTTGCTATCAGGTGATACTGGCTGAGTTGGGGAGAATTCCTTCATTCTCAATGTTATGGAACAATTTCTGCAGAATGGGTACCAACTCTTCTTTGTAGGTCTGAAAATTCAGCTATGAATCCATCTGGTCCAGGGCTTTCTTTTTTTGTTGGAAGATTTTTATCGCGGCTTCAATCCCATTGCTCATTATGGTCTGTTCAGGAGTTCTGTTTCTTACTGATTGAGTATTTGAGGTTGTGTATTTACAGACATTTGTTCATTTCCTCTATATGTTCTATGTGCATAGAGATATTCATAGTATTTGCAGATGATATTTCTGTTGGATCAGTTGTAATATCTCCTTTGTTCATTTCTGATTGAGCTTATTTCTGATTGGGTCATTTCTCTTCTATTCCTGGTTAATCTAGCAAGAGGTCTATCAATTTTGCTTATATTTGCAAAGAACCAACTTTTGTTTCATTGATCTTCTGTATTGTTTTCTTACTTTTGATTTCATTTAGTTCTGCTTTGACCTTTGTTATTTCTTTCCTTCTGTGGCTTTGGCTTTGGTTTGCTCTTCTTTTCTAGTTTCTATTTACACTGGTTGATAGAATTGATATATTTAGTGGGATGCTGTTCCATTTACCCTGTTGGGTAGTACCTTATTGCTTTGTTTTACCTCTTGTACTATTGCTTTAGATGAGCTCTGAGCTTTAGCTTTTGGGTGGTTTTAAACTGGATGGTGACCATTGTGCCGACGACCCATGTATAATGTAGTTCTGAGTATTTCCTGCAGGGCAGGTCTGGTCTGGACAAATTCCCTCAGTGTTTGCCTGTCTGGAAAAGTTTTTATTTATCCTATGTTTTTGAAACTTAGTTTTGCAGGATACAAATTCTAGCCTGGCAGTTGTTCTGTTTAAGAAGACTAAATATGGGGCCCCAATCATTTCTGGCTTTTAAAGTCTCAGTTGAGAAGTCTGTAGTTAGCCTTATGGGTTTTCCTTTGTAAGTTACTTGGTGTTTTCACCTTACAGCTCACAGGATTTCCTCCCTTATGTTGACTTTGGCTAGTCTGATGACTATGTATCTTGGTGCTTGCCTCTTTGTGATGAATCTCCCAGGTGTTCATTGAGCTTCTTGTACCTGGATGTCTAAATCTCTAGCAAGACCAGGCAAGTTTTCCTCATTTACTCCCTCAAATAGGTTTTCAAGCCCTTGTACATTTTCTTCTTCACCCTCTGGGATGCCTATGATTCTTCTATTTATGTAATCCCATATTTCTCATAGGCTTTTTTCATTCCTCTTAATTCTCCTCATTATTTTTGACAGACTGAATTAATTCAAAAGAGTTGTCTTCAAGCTCCGAGATTCTTTCTTCTGCCTGGTCTAGTCTATTCTTAAAATTTTTCACTGTGTTTTGTTTTTCCTTAAATGAATTTTTCATTTCCAGAAGTTCTGTTTGGTTTTTCTTTAATATGTTGATATCTTTAGTGAATTTTTCATTCATTTCCTGAATTGTTTTTCTGGTTTCTTTGAGTTGGTTTTCCATTTTTCTTATTTTGTTGAGTTTCCTTACCATCCATATTTGGAATTCTTTATCTGCCATTTCAATATTTCATTTTGATTGGTATCCATTGCTAGAGAGCTGGTGTTCCCTTTTGGGGATGTCTTTTTGCTCTGATTTTTCATACTTCCAGAATTCTTTTGCTGATTCCTTCTCATCCTAAGCAGCTGTTGCTTCTTAATTTTGGATTTTCTTTTGCTAGGTGAGGCTTCCCCCCTCCCCACTCATATGGGTGTGTTTGTAGCATATGTTGGGTAAAACCTTTGGCTTTGTTTGTGAGTGCTTTGATGGCAATCTAGGTTTCAGATAGATGCTTTGGTTATGGATATCCTTAGTGTGATGATTTCTCAGTTGCTACTTGTTTGTATGCTGTAGCAGTGGCAGATGCTATATGTGTGGGCAGATTCCCCATCTCTCTTTATGAAAGAGGATGGATGCCCTTGAAATCCTTTCTCTTTCCCCAGCCCTGTGGTCTTCTGAGCAGTGTGAATTGTAATGACATGCCCAGCGTTATGTCTGAAACAGTAGGTGGTGCTTGTGTGTGAGAAATGACCTTACTCTGTATGACTGAGTCAGTAATTGCTGTAGAGGGCTGTGAAAATCAACTTCCCTGTCAATAGATGGCATTTGCCAGAAGGAACAAACTGCAGTGTTGTTTTTGTGACCCACTGTAGTCCCTCAGGGTGAGTACTCTAATGCCCCCATGTGGTGGGTGGGACCTTGGAACTTTCAGGTGAGTCCTTATTCTCTGCCACAGTGGAGGTTGTTGGGGGAGTCAGGCTGCACAGGGCTGGGTTTGGTGGGCTTGCCCTCACGCTCTACAAAATTTGGTAAGGTAACTGTTTTGGCAGAGTTCAAAAGTCTGCTCCCACCTTCTGGGGAAAGCCACCAGGGAGGGGCTGAAGTGACCCCACCCATCCAGAAAGTCTGCTTGTGAAGACAGGGCCATCAGAGATTCACAATTTGGCTGACCAGCTCTCACTCCTCTCTCCCCAGCCTGCATGTCTGATGCACTAGCATGCATCTCCGTGAAATGCTGGTAGGCAGGGAGTTCCAAAATTGGGCACTCCAGGTCCACTACTAGTCCACAGGGGAAGAGGCATGGGCCCCACTCTCTGTGGAGGCCTCAGCCTGGAGTACACACCCACTGGAGAGAGGCAACTGCTCACCAAATTCTCAACACAAACTGCTCTCCTGGTTGGAATGGGTGGGGGAGAGGCTGCTGTTCTCAGTCAGCCCTAGTGCCTGAATGAGCTGCACCTGTTTGCTATGGCTCCCAGGGGTGGGATCTTCCTCACAGTAGAACCTGCCCTAATCAAACAGGGTGGTTTTCCTGTGAGGGGATGGGTGCTATCCCAGCTTGCCACATCTCAAAAACCCCACAGTATTCTCCTGTCAGATCTGTCCACATGGGCTTCCTAGCCACCTGAGTCCAACTACCAGGTCTCTCCCCTGTGTCTCCAGCAGCCTGCTCGAGTCTGGGGGGCACAGGGTCCAGTCTGCTTGTCTGACCCACTGGCGTGCAACTCTGTGAAATGCCGTTGAGCAGGTAGTTCCTCAGTTGGGCACCCTGGATCCACTGCAGGCCCCCAGGGGAAAGGCATGGGTCCCACTGTCTGTGGAAGCCTCTGCCTGTAGCACACGCCCACTAGGGAGGGGCATCTGCTTGCCAAATTCTCTGCCCAAACTGCTCTCCTGGTTGTAGTGGGTGGAGGAGGGGTGGGGAAGGAAGCATCTGAATGGAAGAAAGCTGGCTCTCCAGCCTCTCGTGATACTATCCTTGGAGGGGAGCCCCACACAGAGTGTCCAAGCTCCAGGATCACGCAAGTCTCGCCACTATGCCATATTTGCCACTGTGCCTGGGTTTATGGGGGTAGAAAAGCCTCCAAGAAACTTGGTAGCCTGCTGGCCACCGAATGCTTGTGGAAGAGTGAGAGGGATCCCTGTTACCCTTTCACTGGGCTCTGAGCCTCTCTGGGTTTGATCCTTACCAAGATCTTCTTTCCTTCATCTTCTTCCTTCTCTGCGTTGCAATCTGTCTCCATGAGATCCCCACCAAGCTCCGGCTCCTCTCTCTATGAGCTACACTTGTTCTGTGTCTCTTCTCCTCTCTCGTTTATTAGAATTTCTATCTTCTCTTCAGGACTTTCCAGAAAGTGATGTCTCTACTCAGCCATCTTTGTGTGTAAATGTCTTTTGTATATCTTTTACTTTTCTGCTTATCATGCTTATGTTTTACTATAACTTCTTGTTTTAATATTCCTGTCTGCTACTTCTACCATTGTCACTATTTCCGGATCTCTTTCTATTGATTCTTTTTTCTCTTCTTACACATCCTATTTTTCTCAGCAGATCTTCACAGTTCCCCCACCCTATCCCCTCTTGCTCTCTCTTTTCCTCTGTTTCATTCTTTCCAGGTCCCTCACCTCTGGTATTTTGCCACACAGATTCTGGCCAACTTTTCTTCCTTGCCTCCCCGCATTTTGAACTATGTCTCTTCAACTAAGCAAGACTGTCTCTTCTTTTCTGTTCTCCCTTCTTGTACTGCAGTATGGAAACTTTCTCTAGACAATAAATTGGGGGTCAGCTGATTTGTTTCCTTTTTTTCCCCAGGGATGACTGTCCTGTTCTGCCTATTATCCAATGTCTAAAAATTGTAATTTTATGTATTTTGTATAATTTTGTATTTGGTTAAGGTGGGACAGTATGAAGGAAAAACCAACTTTTTTTCCTTTTGTCTTATGCAGTCACTCAACATGACACTTCTGACACCAGATTTGGAGGGGGAGGTTTTCCCATACTCTGAGCAATTCTCCAGTGGACACCAAGTGGGTGTCCTATAATTCAATTCAATTCTGATGCTATCAATCTAGAGATAGTGTCGGATCCCACAAGTTAGTCCCACAAGGCTGCCCCCTTCTTCAGATGTCAATTGCAAGTTCCAAGTTGTGACTTGTGTTTCTTACCAACTGGCTAAAATTGGGGAGTTCCCTTGACCCGGTCCTTGGGTTCAATCAATTTCTAAAGTAGCTCTAGGGAGCACTTTGTTACCTTTACTCACTTATTACAAATGATATTTTAAAGAATACAAATGAATAGCCAGATGAAGAGAAACACAGGATGAGGTTTGGGAAGTGTCCCAGGCTCAGAAGTTTCTATCGCTGTGGAGTTATGACATGCCACCCTCCTGGCATGTTGATGTGCTCTTGTTCATCAACTTGGAAGCTCCCTGAACCCTGTCCTTTTGGGTTCTTACAGTGGCCTCATTATGTAGGCACTATTTATTAAATCACTGGCCATCAGTGAGCAACTCAACCTTTGGCCCTACCTCCCTCCTCAGAGGCTAGGGGATGAGACTGAGTTTCAGCCCTCAGATCATACAGATTAGTTCCTTTGGTAGCTAGCTCCACCATCCTGAGGCTGTCCAGTAGCCCCAAGCCATTAATCTTCTTGTTAGCATACAAAAATACAATTATTACTTTGGGAATTGCAAGGATTTTAGAAGTCATGTGCCAGGAATCAGGAACCAGGGACAGAGACTTTATTTTTTATTACATCACAATATCACAAAGGGTAAATCAAATTTTTTTTGTTCCATCATGGGCAGACATTTAAAACTGAGTTTTGTCAGTTTTATTATAGTTTTAGTTCTTTGGGGGTTTTTGTTTGTTTGTTTGTTTGCCATGTTGTTTATTTTTGTTTTAGAAAAAACAGATCTTGGATTTGATACATTCTAATTTTGCACTTGCCCATTTATCAATTTCTTTCTTTCTTTAAACCCTGTTTTTCTTTAATGTTACTTTCATGAGAGTTTTTCTTAATGGGTTGTTATGTTGAACAATTTAATTTAATTTTTCTCATATATAAAACCTTTCACACTCTTTGTGTGCAGAGTTTTAGCTTTATTCCATAACTTTATGCAATTATTTTCCTTATTTTATAAATTATCCTTTAGTTCTGTTTGTACTTTCTTCTTTGACTGACTTGCTATTTAGTATTGACAGTGTTTGAAAATACCCAAGTGGTTGAACATTTTAGCTAATTTATAATTTTGTTATTATTTTATAATTTCTCATTTCCAATTTCTAAGAATTTATTAAAGTATACTTTGTGACTTACTCTTATCAAAAAGATTAAATTAAATATAAGTTCCGTTTGCATGTTTGTGTGTGTGTGTGTGTGTGTGTGTGCACCTCTCCAATTTAGCTTATTCAAATTCTCCTCACTTTTCTCATCTAATCCAATGCAAAATTCCTGGAAATTCTACCTCTAAGACATATATTCTTTCCAGCTCTACTATAATTTTTCCACTTGAACCCCAAGCCAAGACACCATCAAGGCTTGCTTAAATGGCTACAGTAGCTTTCCACATGCTCTTCTCTACTCCTCCATTTTTTTTTTTATCCCAACAAACTATTTTCCACATTGGAACTAAAATAATCTCGAAGAAGTAAACACAAATCCCCTCTTATTTACTATGTGACATATTTGTGATTCACCTGTTTCTGGCACCAACACTGCTGTGGCAGCTCTAATCAACCTCATGCATGTGTAATCTGACAACGCCTTACCTCAGGCTTACACTGTGAGCATCTCTTCACCTGCCCTTGACTTTGTGATATAAGTACTTTGGGAATCCACCTACTGTTCACACATGCACAACTCAGAAGTATAGGGATATTAGTGTCTTGTATATTTGACCAGTGGGAACTGGGAAATGATGGGGAAATGATGATTAAATGATTTCCCCTAAATTTCCTGGACAGACATTCAAAGACACATTCCATATAGTTCTCAGATAGTTTCCTAGTAACTAGCAAGTAGTCACTGCGGGTGTTGGCCAACTTAATAATGCATTGTATCCTTATATTGGCTCTCCCTCATTCTTTGAATTGCTATGGTGTTTCTCCTAGCTGTTTCCTCAGACCAATTTTCCCAAAAAGCACCTACATTTAAGTTTTGTCTCAGATCCTGTTTTCTGTGGAACTCAAGCTAACACAAAGATCAGCTCACTTTTCTTAAAACCTCCAATGGCTTCCAGTATATTAGAACTATTATCCAAGCTACTTTCCCTGACTTACAACACTCTAAATGTTCTGACTTCATTTCCAATCATATCTTAACACAATTTCTCTGTCCACTAGGATTCAGCCATACTAGTTTTCTTTCCACGCCTTGAAATTATCATGCTTGTTCCTGCCGTGGCAATTTCGGCACCAAAATAGTCCTCTTAGAATGTCCCCCCTTCTTTCTAAGAGACCAGCTCCTTGTTGTTTGTGTCTCAGTTTCATATTATTTTCTCACAGATGACTCCCCAACTACCCAATTCTAAAGTAGTCTCTCCTTCACTTTCTATTACCTAATTTATTCTACTTCTCCTAGCACTTATCATTATCAGCCATTTTAAACTTTTCTCTGAATTCCTCATTGTTATGTAAGCTTCTTAAGATTAGAGACCTAAACGCTGCCGTTCATTGCTGTATCTTGTACACAGCCTCAGTGTCTGGCACAGAGGAAACCTCAGTAAACATTTGATCAATGAACAAATGAATGAAATCACCATCTGAAACTTAATCATCTGTGTAGATTACAAAATGAACTGCTATGGCTTAAACTAACTCTTTAAGGGTGATTTCCGGTGTTAAATTTCTTTCATATGACATCCAGCTCTCTTTATGTTACATCCCACTTTGTTTTTATCTCATTCTTTCCTCTCCTGTGGGTTTTGGCTCCTGTTTCATAGGGGTGTTTATGATTATTGTTTAGTTAGTGAGTCCTTCTGAAGGAGAACTTTAATAACAGTGGTATGGAGTTTGTCTGTAATACAGAGGGCAATGTATGCTATCCATGACATCACTGAAGACATCAAATGGTTTTATAAAATTGTCTTCTGCACCTGGTTACATTTTCTTAAGGATTTTCTCTGGATCTGCACGGTGCTGTGCCCTTCTGACTCCTGTCCTCTTTTTTCCCCCATAAACTCCCATTGTTTTTGGTTTATTCATCCTCAAATGAGCAGAGATCTATCCAAATTCAGTGTTTATCATGAGATATTGTGCTATCTATATAACGCTTTTCCCCAAGTCTAACAAATCCAAATGCTTTTCCATCCTCAGATCCAGATATAGTCAGTACTCTGAAGTGCATGATTCCATCATCACAACTTGTGTCTGCAATATATTCAGTTCGTAGAGCTTATAACAACCTGATATGAACCCCTACACTCTTGTTGCCCAAAACTGTGTACAGATGGAGCATATATTAAATTAAAAACCTTAGTATGTTTTGTATTTTCAAGGCTTATTCTATCAGTAAATCCGTTTTTTTCTCTTCCTAGCATTTATTGTGGATACTAAAGCTGCCAGTATATAGTCTACCAGAACTCTAGCTACTTAAAAAACAAACAAACAAACAAACAAACAAAACTAGTACCTTTATAGTTGTTTTGGTTGGCATTGGCCTTGTGTTTCTCAACCAGGAAATAGAGTACGAGGAGAGAGATGAAAAGTGTTCCTGAAACTTTCAAGAAAGCAGGGTTGCTTCTTCTCCAAATTATACCAAGAAAGGGCTGTCACTTGTTTGTTTCCACATAGTTTCATCAACATTAATGTTATGGAAAATTTCGTCCAGATTTTGGCAACAGGTGACAGTCAGCTATAGTTTTCAAGATTGTTAGAAGTTTTCTAGTTTTCCTATATCTTAGGTATTTTAGTGGCTGACAGCCAGAGATCTTTTCTTAAATTAATACATCAATTTTTCACCTTTCAAAGTGAATATTTCACTACCCATAGAGGTTTAATTATTTTCTGTATTTATGTCCATTCATTTTCCAAACTGAATACTTTCTAAACAATATTTAAAAGTTAAGATATGTAGTTACTATATGTAGCTCATGTAGAAACTAGAAAGACAGAGAGGGGAGAAAGCACAACACTTACATTTTTTGAGTTCCTGGCATGTGCAGGAATAGTGCCACGTGCTTTTTTTGTTTGTTTCATTCTCCTTCACCATAGAGTTGGGTGATATTACCCCTGTATCACACTGAAGAAATTAAAGCTCAAAGAGATTAGGTAATTTTCTGAAGGCCACACAACAGTGTATTAGTTCAAGTTAGACCTGGGAGCACTATCAAAAAGTAGATCACATATTATTTAGCGTCTGTTCATTCCTAACTCACGGCTCTTAGTTCCAGATTTTAAATGAATTATTTAACAGGAAAAAACAAACAAACAAACCAAAACAACTCCCTTTTCAGTTCTCAGTTCCGGATTTTCAACAAATTGTTTAACAGAAAAAAACCAAAGAACTCCTTCCTTCTAATTCATTTGCTTTTAATTAGAGAGATTTTCTTTGCTTTGTGATAAGGACCCATGCATAAATGGATATGTAAAAACAATTCTACACTCCAAATTGAAAAAGGAATGTTCACAATATCTGTGAAACTATTGCTGCATCCCTAGGTTGTGAAATTTAGCATTCTCATCTCTTAGTGCATCAACAAGTTTCTTGGTCATGGACTGGACATCTAAACTACCAGTTTGTAAAAGGACCCCACTACTTAGAAAGCTTACAAATCTAATAGGAGAATCCCATTGCCCCCATCTCCATCAAAAAGAAAAGCACTTTTATTCTCTTAAGGGCTCTTGCTTCTTCAGGGATTTTCCCGAAAAAAATTGACTCTGGGAAACTTTGGAAGAGGCAGGCCTTGTGCTTCAAATGAAAAGAGGGAACCTGATAAAACCGAAAGAAAAGACCCAGGGGCATGTGTGTAAAAAGTTTCAGAAAAAGGCCTTGCAGACAGTCGTGGAAGAACTCACTGTGAAGCAACTCAAGAGAGAAAGCCTGGCCGGAATGGCACTGATAGGCTCAAGACTGAAACAGTAAGTGGGGTGAGTCCTGCTAATGGAGAGCTTTGAAGGCAACAGTCAGGAATTTATCTTTGATCCAGAGGGCAATGGATGCCATCCCGGAACTTAATGAATAGGCTCTTTCCCGGGCGATGTGGTGGCTATGCAGGGCTGTTCTATGACACTTTTACTCATGGAATGCTAGCAGCCAGCAAAAGGGAGAAGAGACAGGCAACTAAATTCAATGAGGAGAGGAAAGCAGTCCGTTTTCATGTCATTGATTTCTACAGTTTGTTCACCTGTTTGTTGAGGGTCGTTTCATTTACTTGCTATTCCCTTTTTTCCCACTGCTCAGCACTTCTCTCAAGTACTGCGTAGTTATTGACTGAGTGTGACACTTTCTTTCTGTGTAAGTTAGGCAACTGGGGGAGAAGGGGTGTGTAGTGAAGGGCAGTAGGCACTGTTTAGTAAGTTATTCCACTCGTGCATAAAAAATTCATTGACCAGAAAGGGTTAATGCCCCTCCAAATGGTTTAGCTTAATCCCCAAGTGCATTTGGCTCATTGAAGGATCTGGCCCATTGAGTGCATGTTAGCAGAGAAGCCGATACACCTCTTCACCAAGTCTGGTGCAGTGAGGTTAAACCCAAGGGCATATAATAGGTCAGTAGCAGAGTCAGAAATAAAATCTCAGCCTTCTGAACCTCCTTAAAGTGCTCTCTTCACTCTACTAGGTTTCTTTCTTTTATGAGGGATGAGAAGAAAAGAAAAGGGAAAAATTAAGGTATCAATTTTTTAAAAAGTAATCACAGTGAATTCTTTCAGACCCATAGGAGGAAGAAATACGGAAACAGATGGAATAGACTTCACGTACAAGTTAAGCAAAAATTTATAAATACTTAAAATACAGCAAAGTAGCAGAAAGGCCATCCTACCTTGTTTTGGGATTGTGCATGGAATGCACTTATGCCCTGCAGTGTGAACACAGCCGTTTCTCCTATGATCAACTTAAGAGATAATAAAATTAGCATTGTTTCTGAATTACATAAAAAAAAATTGGAAAGATATATGGAACAGATGGAAATTTTAAAAAATAAAAATAATGGTTATGAAGAAAAGAACTAAAAAATTAAAGAATTATACCTTCTATATGCCATAAGAGTAGTATAATGGAGATGTTAACAGCCCAGGACTGGGAATCAAAGGCCTGAGTTTGCATTCCTGCTTTGTCACTTTCAGTAGTGGTGATCGAAGTCATTTAATCTTTTAGGCCTCAGGTTCCTTATTTGGGGAAATGGAAATAATAAAAAAGGAAGTTACTCCATAGTGTTCCTTGATAATTGAATGAGATCGTGCATATAATGTACTTAGGGAGATGTTTGGCATGCACTGACACTTAGTACGCGTTAGCTGTTACTCTGGCTTACCAAAGGACTAAATTGGGATTGCAGTGGATGGAGGACAAGTGTAGGCCTAGGGAAATACTTCTTGGTTTTCATATATGTTTTTTATTGGCATAAGATTAACAGTAAAATAATCATGAACATGTTATAAGCATAACGGGAGAAAATTAAACAGAATTTTAAAAAATAGAAAACCAAGACAGAATATCTAAAGAAATATGAGAAAACTGATAGAACAAATTTATGGAGTATGACTTAGATTCTTAGAACATTATAAATATCTGTGTTAAAAATATTTTTAAAGGTATATTTTAAATTACTATATTGTCTAGCGAATCTGTTCTCTCTTCTGCCTGAAATTCTAAAATTTTGTAATTAAGGGGTCAGTGATGTGGTATAAATTGGAAAAGGAGAAATTTAATATATGTGATTATTTAGATCAAAGCTGTGTCCACAGGCAACACATATTAAGGACTCTTGAATTTGATCAATAAAAATATTTAATCAAAGGATAATTGAGGTCAAATATATCCTTTTCTTCAAAAAGATTTCTAAATCCAAATTATCTATACATATCTATATCCATACTCTCTATTTTGATGATATAGTTTCATTTAAGACATTATCCCACATAGCAATTGTAAAAGGGAATTCTCTTGTTCAGTCAGTGGCTGTGGGCTGTGGGCTATGGGCATGGTTCCCGTCTACCCAGTCGTTGGACCAACAATCTTGCCTTATCCTACATCAATAATCAGTGAAGCCCCATTGAAACCCTAGAAAAAATTGTGCGTGTGTGTGTGTGTGTGTATGTGTATGCATTTCTTTGGGAGAGGGGTACATAGTGTAAGACACTTCAAGGAATATATGACATCAAAAAGGTTAAGTGCTATGAACTATTTGGGTCTTCATTTTTGCCCAATTTTTTGTGATTCAAGGTTTCATTTCACCCTTTAAATTGCTTCTGTTTCTGGTGCCATGACTAGGCCTGGTCTATACTCCCATCACTGCACATTTGATTCTCTCATTCCTGGCTCCTTGTCTTAGTGCGTAATCTTAGCTAGCCAAGGCCAGGTGCTGACAGGATTTTTCTTTTCTGGTATTTTACTGCACAGCTTCTGTAGCTACCTGGACATTAGGCTTACAGACCAAGGACAGAAACATAGCAAGTGTTTTCTTCACTTTAAGGAGTTAAAAGATAGATTCCAAAAAACAAAAGATGAGGACTGAATTGCACTGAATCACATTCTGCATGATATTGATATTGAACTTTTTATGGGTGTATGTCATGACGCCCATATTTTTCATGACAGGGAAGATATAGTTTAGATGATATAGTGCAGGCGCAGTTTCTAATCCCCACAAGAGAAGAATGCTGTGTATATAGGAAATATGTAAATACTGGGGGGATTAATTTGGTCACGTTCATCTCCTCCACTTTCTTTCCCTTTTTGTCTTTATCTTCTTCTGCTAATTCTTATTGATAACATTCATATGAATTTTTATGCTTTCTGAAATAATGACAGACATAATAATAATTTTATTCTTCCTACTAAGTATTAATAACATTGACTTTTCTTCTGACAATGCCTGAATTATCATTGCTTAGAATTTATTGTACTGTGGTCAATTTAAAAGGTACTTTTGTAGGCTCTACTTTTCAAAGTAGTCTCAGAACTTAAAATCTAGTGATCAATTCCACTAGATTGCTAGTTTTCAGTAATGGAAAATACTTACTTTTTTTCCCCCCACATTTCTAAGTAAAAAAAGCCCTTAGGCAGAGGTTCTCAACCAGGGGAGATTCTACTACATTTTCACTCCCACCCCAGACATTTGGCAAAGTTGGCTACGTTTAGGTTGTCACAACTGATAGGGGTGCTATTGGTATCTAGTGGGTAGATCCTACAGTGCACAGACAGCCCCCTACAAAAAAGAATTATCTAGTTCAAAATGTTGATAGTGCTGAGGTTGAGAAACTCTGCCCAGGGGTGATGTCCTCATTGCGCTCACTACACTTTACGTTCTCTTTCCCAGGAGAAGAGGAGAGGTGGCTTATTTAGTTTGCAAGTATAAACCAGACATGCTTGCCGCAGCCTGTCCTTTTGCTTTTCTCTCTGGAATCTGACAGCCTACAGAGAAGGTGGATTTCCACCTGCTGTCAGCCATGTGATAAAGTTGGTAGAGCAGGCTGTGCTCCTACCACTGTAGGACTGCAGGGGTTTTGTTTGTTGTCTGTTTGGGGGTAATGGGAGGGGGGGTGACTTCAATTCAGAGGAGCCTTAGCAAGCCTATTAGGACTTATCTAAGCTATGTCCTTCACTATTGCTTTTATCAGTAATAAAGCTGACATTTTGATCTCTAACTGTCTGACTCCTGTATCATTCCCTGTAAATTGGTTCTGATCTCAGGTTGGGAACAGTGGTGTTATTATTGACCCCCTAAAACCCAAAATCTGTTACTGTCTGATGGTTCAGGATCTTAATGGCTTACCTCCAGGATTTTTGCCCTTTTATGTCAAAGGATCTCACTCAGGCAAAAACTGCCAAAAATATAATGCTAACTAATTTACATAAGATCCACACATGTTAGGGCTGAAATTATCAAAATAAAAACACTAGATATCAATTTTAAGCCTTCTTCTTTGAACATAGTATTTTGTTCTTTTATAGGTAATAACAAAAAAAATTTATTACAAAGATGTGCCTATGGGATTTTTTTTTCTGAAATGGTAGTTAATTCCTTACTCACAAAGTATTTTTAAAAACTAATATAACTATAAGCATTTTATAACTACCTTTATTAATTTTCTTCACTTGTGATAGATTGACCCACTATATTGAATCTTGGGTAATAAGAAGCAAGGTGAAAAAGAACACTTAGAGTTTGTAGTTAAAGGAAGATGAGGGTGAGTGAAATTTGTTCAATAGGGTACTGTGGTTCTGACATGAAATAGAGTCTACAAGGTATTGTCGTAAAGTAATCAGATTGATTACTTAAATCCACACTCAAAACCAGCTCCCTGGTTTTGTCATACCAACGTATGAGAAGAGTATATGTTCTAAGGACATTGCAGAAAGAAATGCTATTTTAAGTGAAAAGGAAGGAAGAATGTTGTATATGGCAATGCCAAACACCCTACAACTTTCTCAAAACATGCTCTATTAGTCAGGATAAGCTTAGCATTACTAAGATGCATTTGGGGATCATACTGCACATCCATTGCCCTTCTCAGGGGGTCTCTGTGCTCCTGGTAGTCATGCAAAATCACAGACTGTCAGAGAATTCACTTTCACTAGCTCTTCAACAAAGATCAGAGAAGATAGAAAATTGCCTAGTGGTTTTTAACCCTTCTTCCCAAATGAGAAGGCCCACTTCTGGCCCAAGCAAGTCAATGGTGGTGGTAATCCTACCATGTACCTGGAAGGAAAAGAAAACTGGAATGTAGTGAAAGTTGTGAATAGCTCTCCAGACTACCACACATCATTACCAAAATTCTAGAGAAAACCAATTGCACTTGACAGCTAATCATTAAATATATTTTCCATTAATGACTATGGTAATTTACAAAGTGCCCTGAATTTCCAGAATAATCAGGATATCACAAAGTACTTTCATCTAGGAAGGATTTTATCATCTTCTTTTTGGGTGGTGCAGTATTTAATATTTAGTGTTACAGACTCTCTGAGACCTGTACAGCCACAGTGATTCCTCTCTCTGCTCATGTCAGGCACTGCCATGTACTATCACCATATATTTAATACAATGTCATTTGGGAAGACCTGTAGCACTATAACCCCGTATTCTCACAGGTGCCCAGTTTGAGCCACCACATTGTCCTGATGGCATTTTCCTAAGAACGTCTTAAAGGCATATACAAAAGTACTTCTTGCTACGTTTTTTTACTTGTGTCTTTACTTTCAGTGTAATAGATTTAGAGTTAGTACTATGGGAAAATGGTACCTGCAGCACAAAGACTACAAGGAAATGAAAGGTTTTTCTTTCAAACTTGTTGGAAAACCTCCTGTTCAAGTCAAATTTCCAAGTCAATTCTAAGAGGATCATAGAATATATGAAAAAGAATGCTTAAGGGACTCAGGTTCTATTTGAGACTGTGTGTTCTTCGTATGCATCTCTGAACCTTTCTGAGTCTCACTTCTTTTCTCCTTAAGTACAAGAAAGGGATAATCCTTGTTGTCCTTGTTTACATCATTCTCATAAACGTCAATTGTGATCAATTGTCTGTAGATGACGTGTTGTTGATCAATAAGAGGAAAGGGGAGGCAGAGGAGGCATAAATGGAAAAGAAGAAAAATGGGGAAAATAAGGAATAAGACAAGGAAAAGGAGGATAAAATAATGGGCATGCACACCGTGTAAGTCACGGCACAGCGCGAGAGCAAATGTGGACTCTGACATGGGAGACAGCAAGATTTCATGAACACTGCCCAATCCTAACAGTGGGTAAGAAACACAATTTTCCAAACACCCTTTGAGAATGGAAAATTTATGATGGTTTTAATGTGATGTTCTAAATCATAACTTTTAGCCATTAAGCAAATGTTCCATGATAATGTGGTGACTTTATACCTTTCTTGTTTAATTGCCTAGATCTGGACACTGTTGGATATCTCCATGTACATGAGGTGCACTACTCTACAAAGTCTTTAGAGATGCCAGACACTCTTAACAGACAAATCCTTGCTGTGTTCTTTAACAGTGATAAAAGAAGCATTGGAAGCCATGGGATCAGGGGAATTAGAGGAAATGCTCATTAAAACAAATTTAAAAGGTCTAATGATTAAAATATTGATTAATTAGCCAAACATTGATTAGCAGTCACACTTTATCAACTACAAAGTTTCTAATTACTGTGCCATTATTCCATAGATTGACCTGTTCTTTCCCGTCACTTATGATGAAGAACAATTTTTATTAAGTGGGTTTTGGATTTTTGACCTGTAAAATTTTAATAGGGAGTGCAAAGTGGGTGTTGTGTGTGGTTTGGCATTTTATTCACCAAGGGACAGATAGTTACTGTCTCTACTTAACCAGAAGCACAAGAGTGCAGGAGGGATATGAACATGAAGGGATTAAAATCTTACCATCTTCCCAATCAAGGAAAAAAAGCTGCAAGTTCATCCATTGAATGGGGAAAGAGGAAAATGGTTGCCTTTCTGGTTGTTATGCATAGAATGAGTGATAGGAGAGCTCTCAACCATGATATATAAGTAACAGGCCAGAAATGGGGAGACATCGTGAGTAATATAAGGGGTTTGTTATGGAGTTAATTTTATGCAATTTGGGAGCTCGTTAAGCCATGTATGGAAGGCTTTTGCTCCTGCATCTGGCACTGGGCTTAATGTCAGCAGTGCAGACAGGTGGGAATTGGTGATGGACAGGAAGTGGGGGAAAGTAAGGACAAACTGGAGCTGGCATCTGTCTCTCACTGCCCCCAACTGCAGTGATGCAGGTGACCTGCAGGAGAAGCTGGCACTCTTCACCAGGGAGCTACCCACGTAAGTGGCCTGGGATTCAGAGATGCTGAAAGAGGAGGTTCTATGGGAGCTGGAGTTGCTGTAGGTCTTGCTACTGCCCCACACCAACATGGTGAGTCAGCAGATCAGGACCCTGTGTGAACTGCAACAAACATTCATAGTGTAGAAATGGTTGTTCCTTTCCTTCTTTCCAAATCTTGTGTGCAAATTTCTCTTCCGGTCAACCCTAAGCCACCATCACCAGAGAAGGCAGCTGTGGGAAACACAGCACTAGCTTAACCAAGTCGTCGCAGTATAAAGCAGTCACAAAAAGCAACAAGGATTTTAACCTGCAGTACCACAGACACAAATATCTGAACAGCTGGGGATATGTCACACAAGAAATGACATCAGGGCGTGGCTACCACTTTGGAGGAGGTCCACAATATTTCCTTTTTGAGTAAGGATCCTTTTTTACAGATGTCAAGCAGGAAAAAAGAAACCAAAAAATGATTCACACCAAGCCAATGAAAATACCCCAATTTTAATATTTCAACTGGGCAATTTCTGGACATCTTGCAAAGTAAATCTTGTTGATCTCAATAACTATCTGTTTAAAGCCTCTGAGGCAGTGCTTATGCCCCGATTCACCAAAAAAAAAGGCCAGTACGCCACACAGGGTTACAGTCTCAATATAACTGTCTGGAAGTGCTGCTCCAGGTTTACTCCTGATGAGATCAGCTCGCAGGCCAGAAAGCAGATTTACAGCATGAACATAAATGAGCAGGGGGCACACCTTTTTGATCATACATATGCTTGACAGGCGAAATGTGCTTATGACCTTATTGCGAAATAAGTAACAGCACGTAAGATCCTTGCGGTCTGTAAAAAATGACATCCAGAAGACAATTCAGAGCAGAACATTAGGCTGACAAGACCAACAGCCATGGTCTGGCAAGGGCCAGGCTCCAGGAGCTTGCGCTCAGTGGGTGCCTTGCGGGGGAGGGCCTCCTATAGGCTTGGCTGCTGGGTCCCACCAAGGGCTGTGTTTTAGAAACAGCTAGCTTATTCAGAAGCAATCGAAAGGAGAACTGGCATTATGCCCAGATAAGAACTGCCTTACCTGCTTCTGTATGTGAGGAGGCAAGAAATAAAGGGAACAAGTACTACGAGCCTGTAAGCCAAGTGAACATGCCTATGGTCTGAAGTGTCCCCACATTTCATGTATCTGAATGTGGAATAGCAGATAGGAAGGGAGGGCCTTTTGCTACTAGATGTTTCACTGTTCCCTAGTAATTTAGAATATAAATTTTGCCCAGTAGTAATCCAAGCCTAAAAATACAAAGTGAAAGGAAGTATTTAGGAAATTAACTGGATAACTCAGGTCTTAATTATTTTTTTAAGTTATCTGGGCACTTCAGATAAGGTTTTTTCTTTTTATCCTGAATTAAGATTTCCTACTCCTGACCATTTAGATTTGTATATATGGCCATAATTGTGTAGTAAGATGTGTAGGTAAATGTCTGCTCCATGCCATATTACATGCTGCAAATCTAAATATTAATAGATGAACAATCTCAACACTACCTTTCAGTGAAGGGTCATAGTAGTTTCCCATATTTCTGGTGAAAATATGAAAACAATGTCAGAGAAATAACATAGAATGCAAAATTTGAAGCTACTTGTGGTGTAATATTTAGCTTAAATTAGGAAAAAAATAAAAATCTTGATAACAAAAGAAGAAAATAAAATTGTATATTATTAATTTTTTATGTCTTCTTCCTATTTTATTATTGGGTCTTATTATTGTTTATAAATGTGGAGGAATTCCTTATGTATTAAGTCTATTACACCTTGTTTTGTCATATTTGTCATAACTCTCTCTGGTTTCTCTTATAATTTGGCTATGACCTCAAACATATTGATTTTTCCTTTTTGGTTCTTTGTGTAACTTTCACGTTCAGAAATGAGTCCCATTCAAGTAAGAGTCTTCCTACTTATAGAAGAAAAGGGGAGGGAGGGAGAGAGAGAAAATGCAAATGAATTATCTTTAGAGCAATATATCCTGTGGTTTCTCTAGAAAAGCATTCAAGAAATTCCCCTTAAATGCCTGCTGTTTTTGTGAATCATCTCAGTTTTTCCTCATTCTAGAACTTTTAAAGACATATTCAATATTTATGAAGACAACCATGAAATGCATAGCCTCAATATAGGATGACTTGAATTGTTTTTCTTTTATTTCACTTCTGAAGACTTATACTTTGTGTATGGGGAGTCAAAATTATATCAAGTAAGTAGTGTGGGTGAATGTCTACTCCCATACTGTATTAGAAGCTGTAATTCTATTCTGGGGTCAGTTATATGGTAAAAAACTTAATTTTTATGGTTTAATTTTAACATTTAATTTTTTAAACACCTCAACTTTTTGAGTGACTGATATAAAGTGAATGTCAAAATGGATTATTTTTCTAAATAGTCAATTTTGCTAATGTGGTTATTTGAATGTGTAATTCCTTCCACATTACTTTCTGTTATTTATTTTATTGTTCACCTAGTATATAGATAGATAGACTAATAGATAACTGAATTTATGGTTCATATATTTTCATCTTTTCTTAATTAATTAAAGAAATACCAGGTATAAATTTGCTTTGGTTGATGCTTTGGCTTTACTCCATAAATATTCTTATGTCATGTGGTAGGCAAAGAGATGCACTGCCCAGACCCTCCTTCAAGGAAATATTTCCTGCTGGCTCTGAGGAGTGTGTTCAGCCAACTGTCTCCAGCTGTCAGCTCCTTTAAAGTAACTGCCTCATCTGCAGAGAGCCCCGTCACCCAAAATTATTCCTTTCCTGGGGCATCCAGTTTAGGTGACTGAGTGAGCTGAAAATGACCATTTGGGCTTAATATATGACAGTCCAAATGGCAATGCTTGCTCCATATCTCCCTGTCAGTACAGGTGTGGCTTCGTCAGACCTGTGTTACAATGACTTTCTCTTCTGCCAAATCCCACTTTCTCCCTCTTTGCTTTACCTGTATTGATCCCTAAAAACATTTGCTTCCCAAACTCTGTCTGCTCTCTGCTTCTGGAGGACCGAGCCAGTGACAGTTTTTACCTGGAGTAGTCTGAGAAAGCACTCAATAAAATAGCTGTTGACTGAGCGAGGCCGAGGTATAAGGGCCGCTTGTTTTATCCCAACATGGGACACTTTGATGGGCAATTCTTGCTCCCAGGTTCCCTGACCAGTTGGTGTATTAGTTTCCTAGGGCTGCCATAACAAAGTACCATAAGTTGGTGGCTTAAAACAACAGGAATTTACTGTCTCAAAGTTCCAGAGGCTGGAAGTCCAAAATCAAGGTCCTCAAGGTTGGTTCTGAGGGATCTGAGGGAAGAGTTCTTCTATGCCTGTCTCTTAGCTTCTGGTAGCCCCAGGCATTCTGTGGCTTGTAGATGCATTACTCCAATCTCCTTTCTTCATGTGGCATTCTCCCTGTGTCTCTGTGTCTTCACACGGCTGTCTTCTTGTAAGAGTCATATTGGACTTGGGGCCCACCATACTCCAAGATGACCTCATTCAAGCCTAACTGATTACATCTTCAAAGACTCTACTTCCAAATAATGGCACAATCACAGATACTGGGGGATTAGGATTTCAATATATCTTTTTTGGGGGGTTAGGGGAGGGAACACAATTCAACCCACAAGGTTTTGTTTCGCCTGCATAGCAGTTTGACTCATCCTTCTGACCAATCCTGTCTCCTCCTCCTTGTCTTCGTATCTTCACAGGTTTGATCCTCATAAGCATGTTTGCACCTAAAACATCTCAGCTTCTGCTTGGAGAAAACACAATCTGTGACTTCATATTCAGATTATCACTGTTTTTCACATATTTTATTTTTGTTGTTACAGGAGCCTCCATTTAGTTTCACTAATTCCTGTGCCAATACTACATATTCTTAATTGTTGTAGCTGTGAGTCTTAATCTAGTTTGGTGTTTCATTCACACATTGCCCCATTCCATTCTTCTTCCAAATACCTTGGTTTTTGCAATTTTTAACCTTTACTTTTCCAAACATGGTTTGAGTATCAGCTTATCAAATTCCATGAAAACAACTTAATTTGAATTGCATTGAGTATATATATTGATTTGAAGGTATTGCAGATCATTAAGAATGATATCTTTCCATTTATGATCACAGAATTATCTCTATTTAAGTCTTCCTTTATGTCCATAGTAAGATTTTATGTATTTCTACAAAAAGTTCAGGTACAACGTCTTTAGATACATTCCCAAATACCATACAGTTTTTATGGCTTTGTAGAATAATTTTCCTCTATAACATCTTAGATATTGCCAGTGTTTAATAATGGTATTAATTTATGTGCACTATTCTTTGTGTACAGCAACTGTGCTGAATTCTCATTCATGGTCTGGTAGTAGATTATCGTGCATTTACAATGTAGACTCTTACTGCCAACATATAATGAAAGTTTTGCTCTTTGATTTCCAATCTTTAATATTTTGCTTGCTTTATTACACTGGTATGGCCCTCCAGTACAATATGCAATAGATCTTGGGTGTCCTGTCCTCTTTCTGACCTTATTAGTTCTGTTGAAGTTAATTGCAGAAGCATTTTAGTATAGTAAGTAAAGTGTTATTTTATACCTAAATAAAGGATGTTGAAATATCATATAATTTTCTTCTTTTTATCTGTTAACTTGTGTATTACACTGACTTTGCTCTATCTTTACATTCCTGGGATAAAGCTTAATTGGTAATATATATATTATTTAATGTTCTGCTGGATTTAGTTTGCTAATACTTGCTAATACTTTGGTGCTTTTGCATCTGCATTCCTAAGCTACAACCTATAACTTATTACGTTGTCCTTTCCAGGTTCTGAGTGAATTTTATAATTCACATCAAATGAATTGGATATCCAAACCTCTTTTTCTATTCCTAAACAATTTGCCTAGCATAAGGATTATCTTTTCTTTAATTATTTGGTAATTTTTTAATATTTTAGGCTAGGTGTCTTTTATGTTCGTGGTTGGGACTTTTGAGTGCCAATCCATATACTTTCATGATCATTTGTATATTGGGGCTTTTAATTTCCTCTTGAATTAATTTCTGTTTTTAAAAATTTTCTAGAAAATTATCTTTTTCATCTAAATTGTAAAATGTATTAGCACAAAACTAATAATACTGTTAATTTTATAATATTAGAAATTTATTATGTTTGTAATTATGTCTAGTTTTTTATTTCTAATATTTTCACTTTGGTGTTGTCTTATTGATATTTTCAAAGAGTCAGTTTTCATATTTTTCTGTTTTGGGTTGAACAAAGTACTTATTTTCAGTCTTTCATGTGCTTCATAAATATTTTAAGTTTATAAAATTACCATTGAATATCATATTCTCTGTATATGACAATGTTTTATTTTTATTTTTCATGATTATGAATTTCTAAGTCTTTTATAATTTCTACTTTGATATATTTCTTACAGAAATGTTACATAAAAGTATTTTGTTTCATGTTTCCAAATGTATAATTTTTAATATCTTTTATTTTTTAAAAAAATAATTGTATTGAGGTTATAAAATATGGTCTGTATGTTTTGGATTCTTCAAAAATTATAAAAACATTTTGGATTCTTCAAAAATTATCAAAACATTTTGATGACACAGAAGTTGGTCATTTTTTGGTAAATGTTCATATGCTTGAACAGATACATAATTTCTGTTTGGTACTAGAAAGAATAAAAATAGGCCAGGCACAGTGGCTCACACCTGTAATCCTATTACTTTGGGAGGCTGAAGCTGGAGGCTCACTGAGGTCAGGAGTTCAAGACCAGCCTGGGCAACATAGCGAGAACCCCATCTCTAGAAAAAAATAATGAAAAAAGAGAATAAAAATAGCTAGAGATAGAGATGTAGATATGGACGTTATATATACACACACACACATATATGGCTATGGCTCCTTATTTATGATTTATGAGTCAGTCACATCCTTATTGTTTAATGTCTTCATTTATAACTTGAATTTGTCAAATTTATCTTTGTAATTTGGTCTATTTTTCTCTTACTTGTTTTTAGGCTACATCATGAGTTGCATACAAATTCATAATTTTTGTACTTCTTGATGAGCTAGTCTTTTTTGTTTTCTTCTGTTATTCTTTAACTCTATTAATGTGTTAGCTTTATTTTCTATTTTGCTGTTATTAATATTGCCTCATCAACCTTCTTTTGATTATTGAATTGGCTGATCTATCATTTTCTTTTCAGTGGTGTTATTGGATTGGATTTTTCAAACTCCAGTCTGACAGTTTCAGACTTTTAATTTGTGAGATTGTTAAAATACTTGGACTAATTTTTATATCCTTTTTTAATATTTTCAACTGATCATGCTTTCCTTTACTCTATAATTTTCTCCTTTCCTGCCTTTGTTGGAACAAAAGATTGTTTGATTTCTCTTTTTCTCCCCTTTGCTCCCTTCAAAGCTTTCAGTTCCATTTCTATTATTTTAGTAGTTACTCTTCTTTTAGTGTGAAAGAGATTCTGAGTGCTCTTTTTTATTTGTATAAATTTATAAGGTACAAATACAGTTTGTTATATGCATAGATTGTGTAGAGGTGAAATCAGGGCTTTTAGAGTATCCATCACCTGAATCACGTACCTTGTACCCAGTAAGTAATTTCTTATCATCCACCCCCCTCCAACTCCATCACTCTTCTGAGTCTGTATTATTTATCATTCCACACTCTATATCTATGTGTACACCTTATTTAGCTCCCACTTGTGAGTGAGAACATATGATATTTATCTTCCTGTGTCTGACTGTTTTCACTTAAGATAATGGCCTCCAGTTCTACCCATGTTCCTGCAAAAGACATGATTTCATTCTTTTTTATGGGTGCATAGGATTTCATTTAGTTGTTACTCTTAAATTTTTAACACATATGTAGAAAAAGTTATCTTTGAACCATGGTACAGGGGTGAGTTAGAATGCTTTATTGACTATAATATGTCTGAATTATTTTTGTAAATTCTCTATCTCTGTTTAAAAAGAAAGCATAATTTCTGATTTTATAGAACCACATCTTACCTCTATTAAATCAGTGTTATTAATAAATGTATAAAATTCTATGTTCTCATGAGTTGTATATTAAAGGAATTTAATGAAGTCAAATAACCTGCAAAAGTGAGCTAAATAAGAATAAACCAGAATCCGTCCTCAGTATTCTCAACTTGAATTTATTTTGTTTTGCCAGTATAGGTCATTCAGACTAAGAAATCAAAATAAAATTCAATATCTGGTGCATAATGAATAAAAAATTTATGTATGCTCTTCTTTTTCCATTTTTAAATTTTTTAAAAATCCATCTGACCTCAAGTGCAAATGAGCTTATGAAAAGATGCAGATGGATCTGTACACCTTCATCTGTTTCAGCAATTCTTGAAGGGTGGTTTCACACTCAAACCACAATGCAAACTTTTTAAATCTCCATGTGACAGAAGACTCTTGTTCTCAGTGATGTATTTTATGACCAACTCATTTTACTATATCCCTCACTGGGATCTCTTATTTGATTATCACCATCCCATTTGAAAAAAATAAAAGACTGGAACACTTCTGGGCTCACTTATAGCTCCAAAATAAATTGTATCAATTAATACTTTTTATTCTCAGTCCTGTGATGGCTTTTGAGGCTTACCTTAGAGCTTAAAATTAATATTAATGGTAAACAAAGTCAATTTAGTTAAATATAGTTAAAACGTAAAACTGAGGTTTTTATTGTCAGTTTAGCCTTAGAATTTAGGATTGTTTTATAGTTGAGATCAAACTTAGTGTGCTACATAAAAATATCTGAAAAACTTGGAAAGAGATCTACATGTGTCTGAAATTATATTTAAATCAATTTCAATCATTAGTTTATTCCATATAGGACAAATTATATAATTATTATAGAACAACACATATTTTTCTATTACTTAAAATATATTTTATAACTAGGAAATAAACTGTTATGTGTAAACTGGGACTTTAGGTTGCAGGTAACAACAATTCAATCCATATTTTAATTTAAGAAGCAAGAAAAATTCATTTTAGGGAGCCATGATCTTTAGAAAGCAAGCACAAAATAACAACTGCATTCAGGGACACAAGTAGCACTGGGATGGTCCTTTCACATCTGATTTCCTTTCTTCTTTGAACATCTGATTTATTCTTCTCTTCTCTTTCTCTTTGCAGACCAAGTATCACTGCTCTTCTAGTCTTCTAAGCAGAGGACATGGCAGCTGATTTCTTGTGAATTGTATATAGTACAACATCAAACTCCCAGAGAGAAACTGATTTTGCAGACACTTTCCTTTTTCTAGAATGCTGGGAAAGAGTCTGATTTGTTCAGTTTTGGTAAGGTACCTATTGTTGGATAGCCGTTTGTAAGTCAGGGGACAGTAACCAGAGAATGGAATACGATTTGTCTTACTGGGGTTAGGAGCCCTTCCTTGAACCTATCAACTGTGTCTGGGAGTTGTGTGCCATCATACTACATAGCAGCTTTCATTATACTCAGATAACAGAATGGGAAAGATGGGGCAAGATTTCAAAGTAAGGGAGATACTTTGCCCACCAAATAGGATGGTGGCAGTGCTGGGTCAATGACACCAACGTAGTAGCATCCATAGGCACAAATACCTAACAAACGTGTTCTCCCTATGAACTCGTAAGGAAACAGAAGCATGATTCTTGCTTAATTTTTTAAAAATTACAATCTCATTTAAACTTTTTAAAGAAAACACTTATTGAACCCATACTACTGATAAGATTTAAATGGACAATTGTAATCTTCATTAGAAGTAGTTACTATGTCCTTTTTTTTTTTCTGAAGAGAAAACTGATGTGACTTTGCCAAAGTTGCTCAATGAATTTTTTAGGATCTTTTGATTGCAAGTGACAGACAACCCAATTCAAACTGGCTTAAGTAGAAAAGGAGATTTGTACAACCTCATTTTAACATTTTAATGGACAGTTACAGCGAGGAAATGAACTGGATTCAAGGGGGACATGATATTGAATGCTCAGCAACTGGGAGGTAGCAGTAGAGAATGGGTTCACCCTCCTGAGCTGGGCAGAGTGAACGTGGGGTCCAGTAACAGATCTGAGTAAGGAAAAACTGTAAGAAGAGAAAAAACATGTAAATATCAGGATAAAAATATGCAGTCTAATTTCTTGCTGAATCTGTCTCCTGCTTGGAGAAAATATAAGAAACTCATCAATATCCATCATCAGGCAAGCCCAGCTGTCCAAGCCTGGGCGAGGTTTTCAGCACTGAGATGGCACCCTGTGGCACACATTTTGCCTCAGCAATTCTAAGACAATGCAACAAAGAAGCATCCCAAATGGTAGGGGGAGTGGTAGCTCTGCCTGAATCCTTTGAGAGTCACCTGTGGCAGTGGCACAGTCCACAGATGGCAGTGAAGAGAGTCATGAAGAAGCTAACACTTGCCAAGACCTTGACATGCTAAATTTTTAAAAAATTAAAAACTTGTTAGACTTATACTGAATCTAATGATGATACTATGTGTCTGGAGATTGGGTTAACATTGTAAATATATATAGGGAAGACATTATTTCATCTCCTTTGTTTCTTTCTTGCTAGATTAAAAGTGTGTAGAAATACTCTTTCAACCACAAACATCCCTCCTTCCAAGAGCTAAAAGTTGGGTGGAACGGGCCCTTATAGACTTGATTATACCCTGCTTTGGCCCTGCTTGTACATCCCATGATGTCTGTGCAGATAAGGACAGACACAGAGCTTAGGATCAAGGGTTCTCTGACACTGCAGATCTGTACTCTGAGTGACGAATAAAATGCGACTGCCAGTAGCCTTGGCTTTTACACCTCTGCAGGGAGAGAAGGAAAATAAGATTAAGGGGAATCAAGAAGTTGTGACACAGAGCCTCTCATGCTTTCCAAAAAGGCCCACGAGTCTTTAAAATTAGAAATATACATATATGTTCAGAAAAAAACCATTCTTGCCGACATCAATGAAAGGAGTTTTGAAGGGACTGTACCCTGGCATTTAACTGAATACAACTGAATGATTTCAGTGCTGATTTGTAAACTAACAACTTTAAAAAAGCTCTTTGTTGCTTTACAAATGTGAAGTGGTATGATTCCTCTGGGAATTCTGAGCAAGCAAATATTTTTGTTAGACATGATAGTATTTTCCAGGCATATGTTATTATCATTGGTTTCAGTGCATATCCTGGGAAGATATTTTTTTACTTAGCATGTAAAGGGCTTGGCAAAGCATCCCATCTGGGTTACAGGAATCAAGCCTATTAACGTGAGAATTACATACAAATCCCTCAAGGCATGGATGGAAGAATAAACTTCATACTCTGCATATGCAGCAGCTACATTAACATGATATATTTTCAATGCTCTACAGGATCCATTACTGTGTTTTGGGCCAATAGTCCATGAATTTGAAGGATTTATACAATGGACCATAACAGCTCCTCAGGAACGATTATGTCCCATCAGATGAAAAAATGTCTTTTTAAAACCTTCCTATTAACCTGTTTGCTCCATAGACCATAATCCTCTGAAGGTTAAATTATATACATAGCAAAATGGGCCAAATCACCTCATTTTGTGTTTTAAAATGTATTTATGATGAAAAAGCTCTCCAAAATGGGCGAATGGAAATTGTACCCAAGAGTACCGTCAAATCAAGGTGATTTTTAAATGCGAGCAACAGGCACTACTTGCAATTTCTGCTAAGAAAAGACATCTTGATAATCCAGAGATAATACCCATTTATATTCACAATCATCTAAAAATAGATCAAACAATTGAATGCAACCTAAATAGTCAAATTCCATGAGACAATAGCTCTCAAAACTTAGGCAGGCAAAAAGCATCATGATAAAGGCATAAGCTACAAATTAAGTGGAAAAACATTGTTAAAATACTTTATATTGCCATGTGTTATCTGTGATTGGAAAATTATATTATTACAGGAGAAAAGTTAGATCACATGAATTTTGAATTATTGATATAATTTTATTCTTTTCACAAATACCATTGTCCCTAGTATTTTGTTGAATACATGCTAAGTATCTAATGCATTTTAGTTAATGTATCAATGAGGTCTAAATTATTAACTTGATATCTCTTAGATAATAGGAGTCTTCTGGTAACACTGCTTTAAACCACAAAATCAACGGTAAGAGGGAGTTGCTGGAGAGAAGTTCGTGATAATCAGGACATTATTATGCCCACATGGTGAACCACAAATCAGCCCCTCACCCTGACTATCTAGAAAAAGTCCTGATAGAGATGCTGTCATTTCAGAATTAAGAACTCATGGCATATAAATATTTAAGATTTAGAGTATAGAGAACAAATTAATTAATTTTAAAGTTATGAGGGAAGCATAGTGAGCAGGTTAGAAGTAAAATAATGGTAAATATTTGTAACAAGAGAAAAGATTATTTGCTTCTTCAGGCAAGTACCTTGGGGACCGTCTTTCTGCTATGATCCTTACATTCTGTTCCCCTTCCTTTGGATTCCTGTTAGTGATGTTCATTATTTTCCCATAAGGTTTTGGAAAAGTATCTTAAAGTCTTTAGAGGAAATGACAATATAAATCTAAAGATGAATAGAAAATAAACATCTGTGAACTTTCCCGAAGTCCTCTTCTCTTTAGCAAATATATAGGCTCAGAGCAGAAGTAGCCAGAAGGAATGGACAAGATAATACAAAATGACTAGAAAAATCATACCCTCCAGTTAAGAAATTTCAGTTCTCTTACTCAAATGTGTTAGTCTTCTGTACCATACTGAGTCCCTATCAGCATGCAGAGTGTAGTAGTAACAAATCCTTAGTATCTTATGGTGCAATTCTCCTTTAGATAGAGATCTGTAAATGAATTTAATTACACTATGGATTCTTTCTAATCTGCATGCTATGCCAGTTCATTTGTGAACCTATGCATTATTAAATGTGTTGTGATAATTAGGAAGGCTACACTTTTAAGGTAATCCTTACCTCACCTAAATGTAAGAAAAACAATTCAATTGCCTTGCCTTTCTAGATATTTCCCCCCAGCGGTAGAGAGATTAAAACTGGAAAACCCCAAATAATTTTTTCCTTCCATTTTTCATACCTGGCATGAAAGAGAGCCATTTTCTGTCAATTCATTTCTTCCTTTCAAAGATATATAGGAGAGAGAGGCGGTGAATTGCTATTGTAAAGACTTCTAAGACTATTGGCTACCTCTGTGTCTTTATTTTGAGCTGAGGGCTCCATATCACAGCTTGGTAGAAAAGTGCTCTCAAACACTCTGTCTCACTCTGTGATCTGCTCTTCGGAAGCGTGCTGGAGGTATGAACAGGCAAAGCCACATGAGTAAGATGCCTTGTGGTCTACTCTGCCTCCCAAGCTGTAGTTGGAGTTACACAGGGACTGAGGAGAGGAGTGTGAAGTTTCCACAGGAAAGAAAGATGAACTCCTTTTTCCTCCCTTACTCTGGAGGCCTGTGGTTCATACTCTCCAAAAGGCAAGTGGAAAATTACATTGGATCTTATTCAAATCTACTTCATGATATTGGGGTAGTGTTCTCATTTCCTTTCCAAAAGGAAAAGACTTTTAAAAATCCAGTTGTGAATATTTGACAAAGGAAATGCCAATGGACACATCTCGTGAATATAAAATGATATTGTTTGACATTAGTTTTGACACAGCCTGCAAGGGGAGAGCATCTGCTGAAGAGATTTTAATTTATTTTATTGCCTTGTAATTCACTAATAGCAACAGTTTTTAATGCATTAATCTTCTGAAAGATATACCTAATGTAGGAGTCTGTGTACTTCTTGTTACAAATATTTACCATTATTTTACTTCTAAGATTCAAGCTTATTCAAGGCAATGATACTGAGAGTCAATGCCTAAAGTCCCTCAACCTTTGTATTCTAGGCATTCATGATTGTGACCTAATTTGAGCTGTGTGCACCAGACCAACATATGGGTTGTGCATAACACTGCAGAGGATAACATATCAAGGAGCAAGCTAACCTTCCTTTCCCACTTTCTCCCAGGCAAAAACATATATTGGTCACACTACTAAGCGTTAGGCAAACTTAATGTTGCCCTTGATGGGAGAAAGAATATCAGGTTCATTAATATTGTAAATAATATAATCAATTGGGAACATAATGCATCAACCATGCATTAGAAACATTTGCTTTTAAAACCTCTCCCAGCAATTACCCAATTGATATTTATAAATTACAATCACACATGCAGATCAAGGAAACTCACCGGAGCAATTACCTATGCATGAATGATTTCACCTTTCAGGACACTAGTAAAAGTAAGACATCAAATAAAACTAGTTTGTCTTTCACTGTGGTGTGGAGATTGAGAGCTAGTCATGCTTGAAAACTAGCATTAGTGGTCTAGGTTAAGGTCATGTGCCAATCACAATAATTTACACGACCAATAATTTTTACACAATAATAAAGTAAAATAAGAAGGAAAAAATAGGAAAAAAATGGAAAAAAAGAACAAAAAGAAAGGAAAAAAAGATGGCACCATTTCTCTTCCTTGATAGCAGCCAGCATTGAACTAGCCCAGAAGACTCTTAAACAGATACCGAAGCCTGCCTGTACTTTTCAGAAATAGGTTGCAGAAATCACTGCCTGAAGCTACTTTACAAATCAGATTCTGAAGGCATTGTGTGTACCCCCCAAAAAGCAGAAGTCTCACTATTCCATATGACAGGGATATACCAACCATCTTTAAGATTTCAGACACAGCCTAGTTTCCATGAACAAACAATTATACAGACTTTCTTCCTTTTACCTTGGTTTAGAGCATGGTAGGGCTTGGAGATGAAGGAAGAGAGCGGTAAGGTAGAGGAACTGAATCATTTGGAAAAGTACTGCTACAAATACCCTATGATCACCTGCCCAACTGCATAATTCAATTTTCTGTGAGGCTTCCATTGGTATGATTGCAAGTCATTGTAATAAACAGTCTTCTGTTTACAAGAAGACATTGTTAATAGTCTTCTTCAAACTTGAGACCCTCATGACCTCCTCAGGGCTTTGTTCTTGACCTTTCCTCGGACTAATGTGTTCCCCCCCTACTTCCTAATGGATCGTTCAGGTCCCTCACTCACATCCCACCTTCTCTCCCTCCCACCCCCACCATCACACCATCCTCTTACCACGCTTTATTTTTCTGCATAGAACTTATCATTCTTTGGATTCATCTTGTTCATTAATTTGTGTACTAGAATATGAGTTATATGAGTTGGAATTTTATCTTTCTTGTTCACTGCTTTCATCCTCAGTGTCTGGCATATAGAAGACATGCAATCCATAAATGGTAAATGAATGAATTTACCTATTACCCATTTATTGAAAAGATCTAGCAACTAATTATTGATTGGATAATTTGTTGTCTTCCTGGTATTAAAATATTAAGACCCTTGTTGTTCTACCGACATTCTTGTTACAATGAACTACATACACACTTCCTAAAGGCGGGCAGCATGACATGTAACATTGTATGTAAGAATACTTATCTAAAAGAAAACAATGTGAGATACAAATGATTGCACTGTGTAATGGAGTTGGCTGGTTTTGACCTAAGATAATCAAAACCCCACTGAAACCCTTTCTAATCAGAGGTATACATTCTTCTCATTCTTGTAAAAGTTCTTAATCTATTCATTTATTTGTACAATATCTGGATTTGAAGGGAGTCCCATCCTCAGATTTTTCAGTTTGTGTCATAACCTTAATGTTACTTAAAGCTATGCCTTCAGGAGAATCTATTTAAAATAAAAATAATTATTTAAGAACAGTGCTTATATTTTGGAATTTTGAAAATGTAATCAGGGTAGACAGCTATTACTTTGTGTTACAAATCTGAATGTGAAATTTCAGAAATCCTCCTTGCATTAAAAATGAATTAACTGTGTGATTATTAATTGTGCATATTCCAATCCCTTTGTGCTGTACTGCATGTTTCTTGAATCTCATTTGAATCCTTTGGCTAAGTAATGTGTCAAGGGGGGTACGAGCCTGAATGCCTGAGTTATTTAAAAGGCAGGACAGCACTTCCAGATTAGAATACCAATGAGTGGGGTTAAAAAGGCTCTACTGTAGTTGGAGGGCAGCTCTCAGTCTGAGGAGTACCTGAAAAGGACCTCTATGGACTAATTTTCAGAATCACATTGTAATGTGGGCTCATGTCAATCATCAGAACAGACAGCTTCATCCCATGATATAAACTAGTTATACATTCAAGAGCTGCCAGAGGATCTTCATTAAAAAGGGACTTAGCATTAAAGGAAGAGGGTTGTTTTATTATAATACTTCAAACACAGTTTTTTGTTTTATATGTTCTCAGAATTCTTTTTTGTTCTTCGCTACAATATCAAAAAAAGTACCACAGAAGAAGGAAAACATTAAATATTCCATTTTTTAATAGGAATCAAGGAAGCTTTCTGGTTTAAGGCATTAAAATCATATACATTTTCCTAAATTTATTCATGGCTTTGAATAACAAAAAGAAATCTCTAGATGTAATAGGAGGATGTTTTTAATCTTTTGTGGGAAGGGATTTGCAGAGCTGACTACTCAAGGTAAAATATCTACTGGCAAAGTATATCGGTGAGAGCTTTACACATATAAATTTGTATAAATCCTCTCCACGAGCTTCCAGATACCAGTTAGATAATACAATTGATGTCATTACAATTTAATAAAATTGTATTAAGAGGAAAACAAGAACAATATCCATGTAAGTAAATCATTGACACTGTAATCTAGTATTTAAAGAAAACTTAACAGGGATTTAATAAAATGGATCATTGTGTCTTTTTGCCTATATGCAAAAGTGTCATATAAAACCTTAATTTAAATATATTTGTATAAGTCAGGTAACCTCTTCAAAATATCCAGTATATATACTTATTTATCTAAATCATCTCATTTATATCAAGAAAAATGTTAAAACAAATGGCTTATTATATGGAACTAAAACAATTTCATTGTAAAATTGTTTACAGATGATATGATCTTATATGTAGAAAACCCTAAAGACCCCACAAAAAATCTGTTAGAACTAATATATGAATTCAATACAGTTGCAGGGTTCAAAATCAACATGCAAAAATAAGCTGTATTTCTACACACTAACAGCAAACCATCTGAAAGAGAAATCAAGAAACAATCCTATTTATCATACCATCAAGAAGAATAAAATACTTAAGAATGAACTTAACCACAAAGTGAAAGAATCATACACTAAAAACTATAAAACATTGATGAAAGAAATTAAAGAAGACACAAGTAAATTGGAAGACATCCTGTGTTTATGGATTAGAAGACTTAATACTGTTAAAGTGGCCATACTATCCATAGCTTTCTGCATATTCAGTGCAATCCCTGTCAAAATCCCAATGGCATTTTTTCATAGAGATAGAAAAAAAATCCTAATATTCATATGGAACCACTAAAGACTCCAAATAACCAAAGTAATCTTGAGAAAGAAGAACAAAGCTGGAGGCCTCGCACTCTCTGGTTTCAGAATACATTACAAAGCTACAGTGATTAAAACAGTGTGGTACTGGCATAAAGACAGACATATAGACCAATGGAACAGAACAGAGAGCTCAGAAATAAATCCATGCATATAAAATCAACTGATCTTCCACAAAAGTGTCAAAAGTACACAATGGATAAAGGATAGTCCCCTTAACAAATAGTATTGGGAAAACTGGATATTTACATTCAAAAGAATGAAATTGGACCCTTATCTTATATCACACACAAAAATCAATTCAAAATAAAGATTTACAAGTAAAAGCTGAGACTGTAAAACTCTTAGAAAAAAAGATAGGAGGAAACCTTCTTTACATTGGTCTTGGAGATAACCCCAGAAGTACAGGCAGTAAAATCAAAAATAGACGACTGGGATTACATCAAACTATAAAGTTTCCACAGAGCAAAGGAAAAAAAAAAAAAACAACAACATAAAACAAAGAATATGGAATGGGAAGAAATATTTGTAAACCATATATCTGATAAGGGGTTAATACCCAAAATGTATAGGGAACTCATACAACTTAATAGTGCAAATATAAACAACCTGACTTAAATATAGACAAAGGATCAGAGTAGACATTTATCTAAAGAAGACATACTAATAGCCAACAAGTATATGGAAAGGTGCTCAATATCACTAATCATCATGTAAATGCAAATCAAAACTACAATGAGAGTTCACCTCAAACTTGTTAGGATGGCTATTATCAAAATAAAAAAAGATATCAAGTGTTTGGTAAGGATATGGAGAAATTGGAACCCTTATACACTATTGGGAGGAGTGTAAAATAGTACAGTAGTGATCAAAAATAATATGGTAGTTCCTCAAAAAATTAAAAATAGAACTATTATGTGATCCAGCATTCTTACTTCTTGGTATATATCTAAAAGAATTGAAATCACTGTCTCGAAGAGATATCTGCACTTCCACGTCCATTGCAACATTATTCACAATAGCCAAGATGTGGAAATGCCCTAAATGTCTATCAGTGGGTAAATTGATTTTTAAAAATGTGGTATGTACGTACAATGGAATATTATTCAGCCTTAAAAAAGAAGAAAATCCTGCCATACGGGACAACATGGATAAAACATTATGCTAACTAAAATAAGCCAGTCACAGAAAGACAAATACTGCATGATTCTACTTGCTTATACAAAGTATCTAAAATAGTCAAACTCATAGAAGCAGAGAGTAGAATGGTGGCTCCCAGGGGCTGGAGAGAGGGGGAAATGGGGAGTTGCTGTTTAACGAGTATTAAGTTTCATTTAAGTAAGATGAATAAGTTCCAGAATTCTGCCATACAGCTTTGTGCCTATAGTTAACAATACTGTATAGTATACTTAACAATTTGTTAAGAGGGTAGATCTCATGTTAACTGTTTATTCTACAACAAAAAAGAGTAAATAAATAAATAAAATAAGTACACAGTCTCTTATGAGATATTTGCCTTATAGGCTGCAAAAAACTTTTTTTTTGGTCATTCATTTTCAATGAAAAGGATACGGTATTATACGTAATTTTCTTTCCTGAAACTGAAATTGCCAATTACAGAACACATAATCTCAAACTGGTCTCATTATTTTGAAGGTTTGTTGATAGAAGTATATGTGTTTATTTACAGATAATTCATTATAAGCCATAATTTGCAACTTTTCTTTATGACACAACCATGCCGTATGTTAATTTCCAGTGCTTCTCCTCAGGAATCCACCTGGAAGCAGAATCATTAATATTACTTGTGAAAGCCAGGGAACTATCCTGGTGGGGAAGTTCTCCCCCCATCAGGAGGAATAGAGCTTAATTAAAGGTCTTCTGATGTTCAGAGACCAAGTTCCATTGGTAAAAGAGCATGTCTGAATCCTCTGTCTTTACTGTTTCTCCCATGCAATGACTTCTATGCATGATTAGCCATTTCTTTCCATCATCCTCATATAAACAGTCTACAAAATTTATCCTTTTAATGTTTTGCTATTACTAGCACTCAGAGCATTGCAGGCAGTAATTTTAGCAGCCAAAAACTTGGAAGAAATTGTGAACCAATTTTTTTTGTCTGGCCCCACAGTGCCATGGAGAAATGCAGGATGGAAGGAAAAAAAAAAAAGGAAAATCAGATATATGTAGCGCTCGTACTTTTTCTCTCTTCAGATTTCTCCATTTAGAAGCATTATACCACTGAATAGATTGCTGTTTCATCTATATTTATAATATCTAGCAAAGGATAGAAACTCAATAAATTTATTTTACCAAATAAATAAAGATATGACACAAATGATACCATGTGGTGCCCGAGTACAATTTCGATAGTAAGTTAACAAAAAATTGACTAGTAACATACGACATGAAGCTGCATATAAAATGTGCTTGAATTTACTGTTCCTCGTTACTGAATTCAGAGCAAAAAACAATAATAGCTCATTGAATTCTGATGTCCATTCAAAATATTTCAATACATAAATCATTAAAAAGATTAAATCCCATTCTTAAGTTAAATGGCTGGAATTGATGGTTAAGACTTAAACGAGTTGTGAGTACTCAATTAAATTAAATTCTATTCTCTATAACTAGTTTATGGTATCTAACTAGTTTATAACAGAAAAAGCTTATGTTAACATATTACAGTTAGATTTTTAATTCCATGGAAACGTATTTGTGGATTTTTAAATTAATTTCACCTCTACAATTAAAGTTATTTTTATAACCAAATAGTCACAGTTGCCTGAAAGAAAGTATTTTCTAAAATTATTATATCACACTTTCATATTTTAATATACTTAAATAATCATGACTTAAAAATTGTTTATTGACATATTCTTATCTTTACTTTTGTCTATTTTTCCCCCATCCAAACTTCTAAAGAAAAATTAGTTCAAAAAGATGCAAATCTTAACACATAGTGATTCTGTTCAATATCCTATCATCATATGAGCTTTACCAAAGCTCTTTCAACCCTGATTCACGGATCTGATACCAAAACACATGTTTCTGGGTAAGTATGTTTCTTGAAGGGCATGTTATTTCCATCATTAATACATATATTGGTAAATCAGACATTTGTAATAAATAGTTCAAAGACCATTGTCGTTAGCAGAAGAAATGAACAAAAAATTCGTTAAGTCATGTGAAAAAAAAATAAATACCAGCGTGTCTTTTCTTCCAAGAAAATCTCAATGCATTTTTTTTCCCCTGGAGAGCTTCTGTTTTCTGTTTTAGTACCCTGGCCTCTCCTTATGAAACATTGTTATGGAATAAAAGCTACAAGAGAAATTAATCTATTCACTTCATGATTAGTTAAATGATACAGCCAAAACTTGGCTAAAGGAAAAATAATGCAGCTGTATTTTATGAATCTTTGAGGTAATATTACAAGCCCAATTCTGGCTCTGTTTAGGTTTGTAAAAAGAGGCAATAGATTTGCAGAAGTTACACAAATGTATTGAAATGCATAATTTAATCAATACAGATTAAAATTCCCATTAGAAAAAGCAAGGACCTGAATACCTTTCTTTCACATATTTTATATATATAATATATTATGTGTATATATTTCACGTTTTATATTTGTGAGTGTGTGTTTTTGTGGGCATTTTATAGATTTATTTCATACTCTGTATATTTCTTAATCCCTGCATTCTGAAAATTTTCTTGATATTTAGTAGAGATAATTAACTAATTTTGAGTAAAATTACATTTTTCCTACAATGGAAGAAATTCACACACACACACATGAATATACATACGTAATGTGTGTTAATCTTTATATATTATAAACATGTATATTTTAAATTGAATAAATAGGATATATTTCATGATTATGGTGGTCAAAAACAACAATTTACATAAATTAGAATGTAGAACTCCAAACAAAATTTTCCAGATTTATTCATTTATGTCCTTGAGTGCCTACTATACAAATATTACCAACAACTTCACTGTCACAAATTTTTAAAAAAGGAAAAAATAGACGACAGAGGTGGGGAGGGAGAGAGAGAAACTGAGGCAAAGAAACATGAACATTGCTGATCCAAACTGACGAGAATTAATTGAAATTCAGGATCAGTAAATACTCTAAATGATAGCATTCAAAAAAGGCTTCCATGTAGCAGCAGTAAAGACACCATGAACAGCCGCTTCAGACATTTCAGATGGATGGAAAGAAGTGAGAAGTGGAACACTGCCGCAAGCATCAGGACTTAGAAAGGCTTTTCTACTTTATATATGATGGCCAAGTTGAAAGTATGTGCAGCAAAGTGAGAATCTTGCTGGTGAAACAAAAAACCAAGGAAAGGCAGTCAATGAAAAGGTGGGTAGCAGTGCAGTTGCACAATTAACAACCTTGAAGGTAAACGGCATTTTGCAATTCATTGTGAAAGAAAGAACAAAAAACATATACTGAACAAGAGGAATCTCCAAAGACTTCTCCATTTACAAATGCATCTGCAGAAAAACTGAACATATAAGAAGTATCACATTTCAGATCTGTTTATACTTTATCACAGTCTCCAGATCAAAAGTGAAACATTGCTTAATCTTCTATAGATATTTTTTGGCATGTGTGTAAAACATAAAGTTGAAAACAGTTAACTGAGTCTTCAAATCTAAACATCTGGTATACAGTCAATTTTTCCTTAAGTCAAAAAACATTATTATAATACTAATGAAGCTCTTTTAGCATTATTATCTTTTACAGATAACTTCTCTAAACTTAGAAACAGATGAAGGGAAATAAAAATGAATTTCATGTTCCTGGGTTCCTCTTTTGTGCTCTATGTAAACTGCGGTATATTTACTTATTTATGGAAGATGTATGTATTTATTTATTTGGAATATGTCAACACAATGCTATTAAAAATACATGTAAATACTATTTTTTGTAAATTAATGGCTGAATTTTTCAGTTGTTTTTCAACCTTTGTGAGGTGGCCAAATTTGCCTTGTGTTTTGATTATTTTGGGGCAGTTGTATTATTACTCAATCAATGAAATTGATCACACTACCAAATATGGACTGAAAAAATAATTGCTATTCTCTTTTTTACTTACTTGCAGAAACATGGTCATACTCAATTTCCTTTGAACAGTTGAACACAATAAAATATATGTCTCAAATATTGAAGTCAATTAGGACAACACACTTTGAACAGGATATTCTTCAAATTATAGCATTATGGTTCCCCATTATTCTACTGGGACAGGGCTGCTATTTAAAGAAACTCTGTGGTTTGAGAAATGATGATATGACAAAGAAATGTACACAATCCTGAAGGGAACCAAAAGGACAGATGCTGCAGGCTATCTGAGCTTCTGTTAAATATGAGAACCAAGGGGCATGAACTTAAGCTAGAGAATAGCCTAGCACTAAAAAGTGCTTCAAATTCTTTTGCAATTGCCCTTTGCGGAATAAACAGCCCAGAAAAATATAACAAGCAACATACACAGCAAGAAGGTGGACAAGTGGCCCTGGACAGTGCAATGGGAAACTTAATGAATAGAAAATTCTCAGTATCTTATTTTTCAGGTTAAATAATAGATATTGATGCTCCTAAAAATCATCATTTTTGTTACAGGAAAAAAAATTATGACTATTTTTAGGAGTTTAAAGTCATACAATTAAAGGCCAAATATTTTATCTATTAAATATTTGTGGCTTAAGAAACACTTTTTGGAAATTATCAAGAAATCTAAAATGTTCCTATCTGGGAAAATTTTACACATATATAATCGCTATAATTTTTATTTAAAAACTTATACATTTTTAGTCTCCCATTTAATTCTTCTATTAAAAATGAAGTTTTTTCTAAAGCAGTCTGTTATTCAATCCCTTTTCTCTTAACACGTATCCATAGATTAGGGATGTTAGAGAGTTAACAAGGAAAGGTATTCTCTTGCCCTTGTAAAAGAAGCATGCAAGAAGGCATCAGGAATCACAACTTTATGGAATTGTTACAGCTAGAAAGGGCCTTAGAGTGAATTCTCCTCATTTTGAAGACTTAGAAACGTGAAGTATTTTACTTCTAGTTTTGTGATCAGAATATCTAGATTCCCAATCCATCATTTTTTCTTTCATTAAATATGATGAGGCATATAAACTGCTTAGCACACTGTGTGGCACAGAGGCAGCACTTAATAATTGTTGCTAGAGCTATACAACAGAGCAACAAATAGAGGTGAGTACACACACGAATGCACACGCAAACTCTGACAGTAAGAAAAGAGGCAGAGCAGAGATGCAGGGGAGGGTTAATGAGTTTTGGGCTACTTTTCAAAAGTATTTACATTTCCCTTTGAGCAGTCAATCAACTGCTCTTTTTGGTTGTTCAACACTAACCCAGTTTGCAACTTAGTCTTCCAGCTTGGTGAGAGCAGAATTTGCTTCAATGCCTACTTATTATATATCAGACTAAGTACTACTTTGGAAAATAGACCATGTCTTTTATCTTTGTATACAACAAATTCTTCTCACATGATAGGTTCTCAATAAAAGGTGCTCTGTAATGGATGAAACAAATTGTAGCAAATAGGCAATCATGAAGTAGCAAGAAAATTCTAACTCAGAAAACTCAAATGTGAATGATCAGGATGTGAGGAAATGCATATTACACTCTTCACTCCTTTGCAAATGTTTTGCCCTACAGTTATGGACACAGATATGTTATTTATGACTATTTGGGGGGCCGAAACATATCTTCTGGTGCAAATGAACGTGTTTGTGGGCAAGTTCTCCCTGGTCTCTCATTAGTCATCAAGAGTGGCCTAAGGTTTTTAACCTTAAGGACAGAGTCTTTCATTTACATAGTTTGTCCTGATCTCTATCCTGATAGAGTTCGCCTTCTATGACTAACCAGCTCACCTGCCTGAGAGTATAGAAGAGCAAGAGGGAAAAAACCTAATTAAGCTAGTTTATACATTTTAACATGTCTGGAAAATGTTAGAGTTAATGGCTTCAAACCATTTTCAATACTTTAGTCAAGGAATTTTTTTTTTTCACTTATCAAATGTGCCTATGGGAAGGAAGGAAAGGAAGAAGCCTGTGAATTCAGGTCTTCACATCCCTTTGCAGTAGCTGTTAAGCCAGTGCATTAGTGAGGAGGGAGAAAGGATAATAGGACCAGTAATTGGCAGGGCTGTCCAACTACACCTCTCCTCTCTCCCACCACCTGGCCCTGCCCAATTTATCTCTTCCGCAGCCCCATGATGCCTCGTCTCTTCACCAAACTTTTTAAAAGTTGCCCCCTGTATCTTGTGGCTTGTTATGTAAGGATTTTTCATCAAAGCTTCAACCTGAATGTTCTCCCACTTGTTAAGCCAATATTAAAACAAGAAAGAACCCCTAGTTTAAAGCATCCGTGTTGCTAGTCCCCCAGCTGGATGGCCACTGCCAAAGGTAAGTGGTGAGGGAAAAGTACAATTAAAACTTAACTTTCAAATAGATCTCATAGTTTCTACCTGGCAAGAAGCTCTTTTCGCCACGTGAACTTTCAGGTGGCTGTTCTGAACAAAATAGGTGCTGATTCCTTTTATGTGAAACCCTTAAGATAACTTTAACATGGTCCTTTGCAGTTTAATTTATCATAAATTCTGGCACCATTTATCACTAAATGCAAAATGATGAAGAAATGGCTCTATTAAATCTGAATAACTATGGAATTAAAAAGCTGTTAAATGAGTTGAAGCACATAGTACTGTTAACAATATGTGGAAGTGTGTTTGGCTGGAATAAATTACTTTCACAGTCATCAATTGAAGAGTCTACCTTTAGAGAAATATGTTGAAAATTTCACATCTTGATTCCCTGACCAAATCAACATACATTGCTAATGTACTTTTAAATTGACTTTACAGAGAACGTGAGAAACGCCCGGTCTGAAATTCTTAGGTATCGAAACAAAATTCGTCTATTTAAAAACTGAGGACAAGAAGACTTTAAAATAGGCATGTAAAATACAACAACAGATTCCAATTAAGATATATTTTATTTTCCCACTCTTAATCTTTCTGGAAATGGCTTCACAATATTTTTGTAATCTAGCATACTAACTTTTCAACAACGGTTCTCCCAAGACAAGTATTTTAGCATGGTCAATACATAGTATTTTTAAAAATAAGATGATGATTGGCTCAAACATCTAATGGCTAGATTTTTAATCTAAGAAATTAGTTGGCAATTATAAAGAGAAGGATTGTTGAAAGGAAGGCTCTATTACATAATCTGTATGCATTTATACTCTGAATATCATTAACAAAAAGGCTTAAATAGCAAGACATTTATAAAATTCAGAACACAGTATCTGAAATTTGTGGAGTCTAGACTTTTACAAAAAACATTCCTAGAATCTGAGCTAATGGAGCACTGTTCCCCAAGTACATCCCCTCGCAGTGTTTTAGCAGATAGTGACTATGTTCTTAATCCTTACCCTCAAGAGGGCACTTTGTAATGTCTTTAATTATCACCCTGGTATTGTGATTAGAAACAAAGACTTTTCAATAATAGTGTCCTATTGCATGTCTAGAGATATTTCAGTGTGAAGTCTTTAATAAAGAAGATTTGTGAATGAACTTAATTAGCCCTGTTAGAAACATCCAGTGGATGGCAATCTCATGTGCACAGAGAGGGCTCTGCCACGGCGTGGGGGCAGGTTCCTTGGAGAGACTCTTTCTCTGTGAAAAGCAAAGGTACTATTGTTAGAGAAAACACACGCTTTGTTTAAATGTTTACCAAATACAGTATGTGATTTATAGAAAGTAGTTTATTCAACCATTCTCAAAGCCAGCCAGATTATGTTGTTTTACTGAACTTAGAAAAATACCTCTGGACACAATGCTAATTTACACACACACGAAGGCACATTTTTGAATTCCAACATGGTACAGAAATCTCTTTATCTTTGTTTCTCATTTCTTTTTTTTTAAGGACACTACATAACTATATTGATAAGAAAACACCTATCAGTGATGTCTATTTAAACGACATTGGTTCCTATCTTCTCTTGTTTGTTCTCAAGCACCCGTCTTCATCCCCATTCTGCCAGCCCATCCCCCCATGGAAGGGCGCTTGATAGTCTCTAGGCTGTTATGTGGGGTAGAGAGAGGGAAGAATAGAAAACAGAAATAGAAGATGGAGTGGTGGCAGCGGAACACTTATAAGTGAAAAGGATGGTAGATGATTCTTTGACAGCTAAAAGAGTCTTTAAATGGGCTTTGGTGACTGTTGGCTTATGAGATACTGGGGAACTTTGAATCTGATACCCACATCAATTTCTCCTCTCCAATTTGATTTTCTCTGAAAGTGCTTCCTGCTTGGGATGTGAACTTTAATTCTACAAAGCTAAGAAGCCTCAGGAAAGGGCCAGATAATAGGAAGTTGTTGAGTTGGCTATTAAGTTGAAAACTGTTTGTTTGCATACTCCTTTGTTTTCTTAGGTTTCTATTGTAGCTTTCCTGTATTAGATTAATTGGAAAAAAGTAGGTAAGGATTCAGGGGTAGTAATCTATCCAGGATTAAAAATTATGGATTGGGTGAGTCTTCCTTGTGCTCCAATGCTGAGTATATGTGTGTGTAAGGTAAAGGATAACAGAAACTTAGACATTGAGGAGCCTAACTAAGGGACACCATCAAACATAGAAAACTGGAAGTCATCCCCTATGGTTCCCTTTTAGTCATCCTCCCAGTGATAGGAAAAATTCTGAAGATAATCCCCCCAAGACTCCTGTCCCCTCATTATTCAGTCAAACACTGATCTAGAAACTTCTGTGAAGGGACATTGAAGATGGAATTAAGGTTACTAATCAGATGATGTTTAAATAGGGAGATCATCCTGGATTATCCAGGTGGAACCAATGTAATCATGTGAGCTGTTATAAATAGAAGAGGAAGGCAGAGAGTCAGTCAGAGAGATGTGGCAGGGTGAGAAGAATCTGATGTGTCTCTGCTGGTTCTGAGTTGTAGGGCGCTATGTATAGGATGGGAAGGAGGCTGTTAGGAGCTCAAGACAGTCCCCCGATTATACCCAGCAAGAAAGCAGGGACCATAGTCCCAGAACCACTTGGAATTGAATTCAATGAACAACCTAAATAAGCCTAGAAACAATTTTCACTTAGAGCCTGCAGCCCGGATGACACCTTGATTTTGGCCTTATAAGACCCAGCTAAGCCCATTGGACTTCTGACCTACAGAATGGTAAGATAATAAATGGACGTTGTTTCAGTTGCTAAATTTGTGAAAATTTGTTATGGCAGCAGTAGCAATCTAATACACTGCTCCATCTATTTTGATAGTAAGTCCTGTCTATTCTATCTCCTTAATTTCTGGAATCTCTCCTTTCCTTTCTGTGCTCATTGCCACTATACCATTCATTCCTCATAATGCCTTCCCACATTAGCAAAATACTCCATATATGTTTTCCATTTTTATCTTCCTTTATCCTCAATCTAGTCACTTTAGTGTTGTGTGGATGGTCTTTTTGAAAGACAAATCTATGGCTTTTATATCAAGATGGTTTATTTGCTGTACATAATTATCTTTTCATCCCTCCAAGATCCAATTATAATAATACCAGGCAAATATTTCAAGGTATAAGCATATCATATACAAAAGCAAAATTGGAGGTAAACATACGAGTGAATAAAAAAATTTGTACACGTTTCTGGAAAGTAGAAAAAAGACAGATATCTGGTGACTCACAAGACAGGATAAACAAGAACACAGCTTAGATCCATGCAGAGGATACTGCAGCCAAAAAGGGGGGGGGAGCAAACAAGTCCAGCAAAACTCCAAAGGAATTTGGCATTTGAAAGACCAAAGTATGGTTGAAGACAAAAATGAGCAAGGGGTTGAAATCAAGAAGTCTAATGGAAAGTCAATAAACAAAACAATTGAATTCCCACTTCCCCCACCTCTGGCCACAGAATTGCAGAAGCCAGATGTTTAATTCACAGGGAAAAAAAATAAGAATAAAACAAATGTATTGCTTAAAAAAAGTGAACAAATATCTGTGGAGGCTAGGGATGCTGGGCAAAGACATTTCCTCTCTGGAGTGCAGGATGTGTGCCTGGGGTAATGGGGGACTCACTGACAACTCCCTGGACAGTGAAGTCTTCCAGTGGGCAATCAAGTTTTCTCTCATTTCATTCTTAAATAGGAATAATCTACTAAGGATCACCAGCTATTTGATGAAATTCTGCAATATGAAAGAGAAATATTGGAGGAACAGAGATAACTCAGTAAATATAAGATTTTGTTTTGAGCTCTGATTATACTTAACCAGAAAGATTTAAGAAAGTTTTACAGTTATTAAATAAAATAACATAATGAGGTAAAAATAAAGGAGTCATAGAAAACAAGGAAGAGACTCTAAGGACTAAAATCTGATTATAAAATTAATAAATTTTATAGAAAAATTTAAAGAGAAAAATTGATGATCAGGAAATTGAACAACAAAAATCAGAAAATGTGATAAAAATTATTCTAAAAGTATAAAGGATAAATCTAGGGATTCTATAATCATGCTATTAGGAAATCCAGAAATTAATAACAGTGGCAATAATAATTAATTAAATAACAATTAGCAAAGAATTTCCTAGAGCCAAAGGACACAAGTCTTTATATTGAAAGGTCCACTAGTTGTCTGATAGAATTGAGGAAAAAGAACCAGAGCTCAACATTTTATCATGAACACTCCAAATATAGAGTGAAAAAATTTCAAAAATACTCCTTAACAGACACAAAAAAAATCAGTCTCTTAATGAGAATCAAACTATCAAAAGAGTTATCATCTTCAGCAATGCATATTAAGACAAAGAAAACTTCAATATTCTGTGATAAAATAAATTTCAACTTAGAATTCTATACCCAGCTAAAGTGTAATTCAAGTGTGAAGGTAGAAATAAATATAGTTTCAGACATAAAAGAATTCACATCTATTCTCCCATATTCTTTCTTCTGAAATTATTTAAGATATGTTCTACCTAAATGATGGTGGAAAACAAGAAAAAGGACAGTATGATTTTCAGAAACAATAGGTACACACTAGGAGAGTAACAAAGAGAAATTCCAGGTGCCAGAGATGCCCAGTCCTACAGATACTTTAATCCAGAGGGGAAGTGAAGGAGGCAAATTTTGAAGAGAAAAAAGTGAGAATTTCGGAGATTTTGTATTATTATCAATCATTTGGAAGTCCTTAAATGTGCATTAAAAAGTTGTTAAGTATGCCAAAAATGCATGAAAAAAGAAGGCCTTAAGAATTTTTTTTAAAAGTTGTTCAATAAAGATAATATATCTGAATAAAGTCTGTAGACATGTTAATAATGTACCAATGTTAATTTCTTAGTTTTGATCATTGTGCTACGGACATGCAAGATGTTACCAATAGGGGTAGCTAAGTAAAGGGTGTGCGGGATCTCCCCATACTTCTGTTGTAACTGTTCTCTACGTCTAAAATGAGTTCAAAACAAAAAATGTAAAAGATTTTTGAAGAAATATAAGTAATGTGATAGTTGTGTGCTACTTGAATGTACAGTGAAAAATAATTACATAATTGAAACATAAACAATAAAAAATGGTGGAATAACAACATAAATCAATTAGTAACTTAGTCTGTGGTATGACTTTGGTTCTGTCTGCATCAAAAGCAGTGTCACTTGAGTGAAACGTTGCCAAGTAGATGGCCAAAATGCCAAATATTCAAACTTTTAGTGGCAATTCCTAGCAGGACTTGTCTCAGAAAATTGTCTACTACCTGGGACTGGAATTAGGCAAAGTGTTTACTGAAAAATTCACCAACTGGGAGATATGTGTGGAAATTGGTGAGAGTGTGTATAGAGAGGAGGATATTTACATTGTTTAAAGTAGTTGTGATGAAATCAGCACAAAGTGTTGGAGCTTCTAATCATTATTAATGCCTGCAAGATTGCTGCAGCCAACTGGGTTACTGTACTTGTCTCACATTTCCCTTAGGCCTGGCAGAATAAGAAAAATAATAGCCAAGCCCCAATCTTGACATAAATTGCTGCAGATATGTTATGTACAGCAGGCCTGATCATACCATTCCCATGATGTACATGCTTCTAAAATTCAGGACTTGTTGGCATACCAATACATAGCTTGCATTGAAGCCAGCTGGCAAAAAGTGGATGAATAATAATATTTGAGTGAAGGAACTATTTCTCACCTGCTGCTCATGGGACTAAGAGAACAATGTCCAATGAAGACCATATGAATGTGGGTTTACCATGATTCACAAAGATCAGAAGTAGGCTAGTAACAGGGATGCCATGTTAATGGGGGGAAACACAAAGGATCAATTGACAGCTCTTGTGGATATCAAAGTTGCCAACTGGGATACTTTTTGCCGTGAAACTGATAGCCTTCTCTACAATGGAGACACTTGAATTTTGGGCTCTCCTGATTCATGCAATCTTTTCTGGCCTAGCCATTTCCTCATCAATAATCTCAGCTTTGATGCAGTTATAGTCACCAATACTATACCTGTGGAGGACAAAATAAATCATTGTTCCAAAATTCAACTATTCCATATTTCCATGATCCTTGATGAAACCACTGGAGAAATTCAAAATGAGGAATCTGTTCCAATCTTGACGGTTTTCAATCATGTCTCTAAAATACAGTAACCTCTAATTCTCTTTAAAAATAAATTTAAGAGACTTTCATTAGAAATTTGGGAAGGCCAAGTTGGCTAGAGTTTACAAAACAGAGTAGAAGAGAGAAAAGAGCTAAATACAGATAGAAATCCAGAGATCTAGAGTGTACCACTTAAGTCTTCAGCTGAGTCCAAAGGGATACATACACATATGAAGAAATTAACTTAAAGCCCATGAAGGAACCATGCAAAAGAAATAGAGGAAAAAATCACAGGAGCCCACACAGGATCAAAAATTATTACTGTACTGTATTCTTTGAGGCAGAAGCAAAATAATACCAGATGGAAGTCTTGACCTATGTGGGTTACTACATGGATAAATAAATAATTATTTTTCCTATTATACAAATATCTTTGAAGGATAATTGGCTATTTAAATCAATAATGATAACAATGGGTTGGGATTTATAACATGCAGACGTAAAAAGTGTATGACACTAGCTCAAAAGGACAGGAGAGAAGAAATGAAAGTGTACTGTTGAAAAATTGAACATAAAAATGAGGCAAAAAATAAAACAAATAGAAAAATGATAAATTTCAATCCAAGCATATCAATATTCACATTAAATGTGAAACATTCCAATTAAAAGGCAGGTTGACTAAAAAATGAAATGTCAGATTGGCTAAAAAAGTAAGACTCAACTCCTTATTTCATATAAGATACATGCTTAAAATATAAAGACACAAATAAAGTAAAGGGAAAGAAAAAGATATACCCTGACAACACTAATCTAAAAAAGGTCTAGTCTGTGTAATAGCAGATAGAGCATATTTCAGAGCAAAAAAGTATGTACTTTCACAGGCAACAAGTGTCATTGCACATATAAAAAGGATTTAATTCTGCAAGAGGAAATATAAAGCCCAAACATTTATGCACCTAAAACGTAGCTTCAAAATACATGAAGCAAAAACTGATAGAACTGCAAGAAGAGATACTGAAATCCACAGCTACACGTGGTCCATACATTTATCAAGATAGACCATGTTGTAAGTTGTGAAGCAGTCTAAATAAATGTACAAGGACCCAAACAATGCATGTTCTCCCTTAGTGGAATTAAATTGAAAACCAATTTCAGAATGATAGCTGAAAATCTTCAAGTATTTGGAAACAAAATAACACACTTCTAAATTACCCATGAGAAGAAATCATGAGAAAATTGAAAAATATTTGATCTAAAAGAAAAGTAAAATCACAATATATTAAATATCGTAGAACACAGCAAAGTGGTTCTTCAAAAGAAATTTATAGCACAAACATCTATATCAGAAAAGAAACATTCTATCTAAAGAAACTAGACAAGAACAATGAAACCTAAATTAAGAAGAAGAAAGGAAGTAATAAAAATAAGTAAGATCAATGAATTAGAAAACAGGAAAAAAAGATGAAATCAATAAAGCCTAGCTAGTTCTTTGAAAAGGTTAATAAAATTGATAAACCTATTTCTGGACAGATCAGGAAAAAATGAAAGAAGCTACAAATAATCAGCAGCAGGAAAAAGACAAGTGACATCATTTCATATTGTACACATATTGAAAGGATAAGACGGGAATATTATGAAAAAATTTTACCTACCAATATTTTTGACAAGTTAGATAAAATGGACAAATTCCTTGGAATTAACAACAAAAAAAAACCCTCCAAAATTAGGAATGCCCACATAAGAAAAAACAGACAGCCAACATAGCCCTATGTATATTACAGAAATTGAATGCTTAGTTAAAAACTGTCCCACAACAAAAGCTCTAGCTCCAGATGGCTTCCCCGGGGCATTTCACCAAATCATTAAAGAACAACACTACTTCTACACAAACTCTTACAAAAATTTGTGGAGGAGGAAATACATTCCAACTCATTTTATGAGACCCGTAGCACTATGAGACCAAATTCAGAGTAAGATATTTCAAGGAAATAAAATTATAGAACAATGTCCTTTAGGAATGTAGATGCAAAAAATTTTTCACAAACTTTTAACAAATCAAGTCCAATAAAATATAAAAAGATATTACATTATTACCAAATTGCATTAATCTCAGGAATGCAACCTTGGTTTAATATTCAAAAATAAACATATATAATTCTCCATATTAACAGGCTAAAAAAGAAAACTAGGACCATTTCAATAGGTGCAGAAAAACATTTGGCAGCTATGTTCCATTGCTCATGAAATCTGCAACAAACTAGGTATGGAACAGAACTCCCTTACTCTGACAAAACCTACAAGTAACATCATACTTGATTCTGAAAGACATAATGCTTTTTCTGTAAGACCCGGGTCAAAGCAAGGATGTTCACTCTCATCACTTTCATTCAATTCTATTCAAAACATTACATTGGATGTTCTAGCCATTGCTACAAGGCAAGAAAAAAAAATAAGAAAAGAGTTATCCAGACTAGGAAGAAAGTAATTTGTGGCTTAAATTGTCTTAATTTTCAGATGACATGATTGTCCATGTAAAAACAAAACAAAACACCTATGTAATCTACACAAAAGCTTCTAGAACAAATAAGTATGTTTAACAGGTTGCAAGATACAAGATAAATTTACCAAAATTTTTTATACAATGATTGGAGAGAAATTATTCAACAGAATAATTGGGACAGAATTAAAAGGAAAAAAAAAGTTGTGCATAATTGCTCTCCACAAATGTTACTGGATTGAGTGTATTGGTCTACACCACCCAGAGTCCTGGGCATGAAGAGAAAGGTCAAACATCAGGTGAAGTAGGAGAGTATGTGGTTTGAGCAAAGACTGTGCTGCTTTTTATATATTAATACTTCCTAGCCATAGGAAGTATTCTTTGTCTTTTCACATTTTTTTCAACTGCATTAATAGTTTCCCATTTGTTAAAATTTGGTATGTAATATATTTGGATGTTTGCAATTTTTATTATAATTCTTAAAACATTTTTAAGAAGTACCTTTAAAAGGAATTAAAGTTTTAAAATTTAGAATTCTGAAGTTATCTATGGAAATTTTTGTTTTCTGCAGCTCCGTATTGTCTAAATGAAAAGTAACTAATGAAACTTGACATTACTCTCCCTGCTCAGGATTTGGGCAATGTAAACTGGTATACTTATTCCAATAGCTCTTCTAGGTGGCAATCATATAGCTCTTCTCTTTCTTCTAGTTCCATCCCAATTATTCTGAATAGTTTCTTTCAAATTATCAAGAAATGAAAAATCGCATGAAATATCACTATCAGAAATAATCACAGTTATAATGATGGAACATCCTGCTGGTAATGACATAATACACATATAGACATGTACATATATGCAAGCAATTCCATATAAAGTGGCTCATACAAAAATGTAAGTGCTATCAAACTTGGCAATGTAAATATATATGTACAAATAACAGAAGTGCAAACATGCATAGTCAAGGAGATAGGAAAGCTATTACCTTCTTCTTAAGGAAATCAAAGTGTTCTACTACTTTTGAATGAACACACATACACGTGTGTGGGCACACACACACCCCCAAAGGTGAAAATATACTGTTTAAAATTGCAATGGAAAGCTGTTACCAAAAATACTAAAACCAAAAACAGTGAAATAGTGACATAGCAGCATTGGTAGAATGCAGGGAAAAAATGCGTGTGGCAAGGTGATATATAGTAATCCTCATCCATTATAATAGGTAGAAATTAAAACACCTAAGATAGATCAATCAAGAAATAGATCAATTGAACATATTATTTGGAGACATATAGTAAGCACCAGAAAAGTGGAAAAAAGCAAGAGGTATAAAAAATCCCTTCTGGAGAGTGGATATAAATGGTGTAAATTAAATATCTAAATTAAACAAAAGGCAATAGAACAATGCCTGAAATAAACTATGCTGATGGTTCATAAAAAAGTAAGCTATATCTATTAGTAAAATTTTTCAACTTTTAGAATAAACCTATAGACAATGCACTGAAGATTTAATTATGTTTTATTTATTTTAATGTTTCTATGTATTAATTAAAAATAATAATGCTGTCATTCCTTTTCTGTACTTGTATTAGAATTTCATTCTCTTGATTAACTGGTGATAAGTAATATTGTTGTTCCTGAGTTGAAGAAAAAACTTTTACGCTTCCACTTATGCATAAACATAATATTGAGGGTCTGTGTGTATGTGTATGTGTGTGCACATGTGTGGGGGTGTCAATAAAGATGTCACCTATTTTATTAAGGGTGTTTATCAGAAATAAAGTAGAATTTAATAATTTATTTGCTTCATAAAAATAATGTAGTTGCAAGAAAGAAATGTTTTTATGTTATAAAAATCAGCTGTGAAATTATTTACAATTTTTTTTATTCTTAAACATTTTGTAGTCTATTAATTTTTCTGAAGAAGCCCTGTTTCTGAGAATGGGACTCAATGTACATATTAAAAATTAATACCCAAAAAGGCTTATAGTTAAGCTTTAGTTCTTCAAGTTGAGTACTAGCATATTGGACAAGTGACCAAGGAGGACAAATCTCTAAATGGTTACAAGTAAGCTTAATATTAATTTCCCATTAAAATGAATGGAGGTTTTAAAATATGACACCTAAGTTAACACTATTGTTTTGTATTGCTGCAGACTCAAACAAGAATGTTGGTAACAGCTCCATCAAAGGAGGTGGCTTATCAATACAATCAAAGGAGATTTATTAACTTCTAAAGAAATATTAGGTTTGCTTTGATAATACTGTGTAAATATCACAAAATCACTTATTAAAAAGCATTCCTACGCTTATTTGTTCTTTTAAAGGAGAATAATATGCCTGTCTTATGAATTTTTTAATTTATAATTACTATCTTTCAAAAATGATTTGAGGAAAAGTATTGAAATTATATATCACTATAAATTTAATAAAAACAAAACAAGGAATTGAGGAGAAAGGAAGGAAGAGGAAATAAATATAGCAATGCAGGAGTATATTAACAATGTAATTTGCAAAAACTCTAATTCTGAGCTCTCTGGTAGCAAGGACAAAAAGGGAAGTATATTGATTCCATATATTATGGAATTATGTTACATTTTTAAGACAGGAATATTTTTCTGGCATTAAATTGTAAAAAAAAGAATTTCTTATATAAGACCTTATAACCTGACATTGACAATTGACATGGACATTTTAAATTCCTATTGTTTTAATACCCTATGTAATGGCCTTCAAATGAAAGATTTATGACAAATGTAGAAATTTTTTTTATCTGCTTCTTTCTTATTAAGGACCTCAATGAAAGGCAAGAGAAAACATTAAACTGCAACTAAGCGAAAGTGATTTTGTAGAGTAAGTTAATGAACAACCAATATTTAGTTTTCCAGTAAACTAACTGTGCAGAGATGAATTTAGAATAACTGATATTCAATAGCAAATAAATATGCTTAATGTATCATTTTGTACTGTATCTACTGTATTTGGTTTTGAGTTACCCTAGTAATCTACCAAATCATTTAAATTGTGTAAATATCTTCTTCTACAACCATTTTTAGGCATATTTAACTATTCAAGGCATCATCACTGGTAGCGGAGGACATAAAAGTGGAAGACATAGTTCATTAAGGTATTCAGTCAATATAGTATACACCAAGGTCTTATCTATCAGTATACCAGCCAATAAAGCCACAGACATATAAGACATGGAATACACTGCTCCTCTTCCTCTTGGAATAGGGAAAATTAAATGAGATCACACCTAGGCCACCGAGCATAAATGCTTGAAGAAAAGAAGGTAATATAAGCTGAGAGATGCAGGAAACCAAGAGAGAGTGTCAGTAAACCTTTATCAGAATTAGAGTGTATTTAAATAAGAATTAATTTAGGGAAAATATAGGATGATGTAGACATCCCTATAACCAGTATATATAGACTATGAAGATTTTGTTGCCTATATTATCCAATAGATAAATATTTTAATGTCATTCTGAAGGGGCCTCATTTTTCTCCTTTTGTTTCAGTTAATGTCAAAAATCTCATGAAGCTTCCAAAAGAATTTATGAGGTGCTTTCACTTCTTTAAATTTTCTCTCCCATGTTAAAAATGATTTAGTACATATCTAAGGAATTGATGGTTAGCATTTGAATTATCACCAGTATTACTAATCTTTCATTTGGATGCTGTTACATAAGGTATTAAAATAATAAGAATTTAAAATGTCTAGGACCTTGAACCAAGATGTTTCTGAATCTTTGTTAATGGAATATAAATTGGTAGATGTAAAATCCTTTCTCTCTCTCTTTCTCAGTCTTTTGGTTTAATCAAAATGTAGACTGAAGACCTAAAAGATTGAAGTGCCATTAGGTAGAAAGAGCTTGAGACCAAATACCACAGGTGTTTGAAAACATAGAAAAAAGAGTATTTGAGGCTAGAGAGGAAGGTATGGTTTCAGTAATAAAGAGATGAATTTTACTGAACACGAGCTGTCCGATGTAAAAAGCAGTGTGGGAGAAAGTTGCCCATCAGATCTAATTTCGATTACTTTGCTAGCTCTGTTACCTCTTGGAGTTTAGTGTTACATCTATAAAGTGGACATGATCACAATTTACCTGAAAATAGACTCAACTAGCTGATAATCTGAAGTCTTTTTTGGACCAAGAATTCTATGATAATCAAGAAGCAGAGTTAATAGACCTCCACAGGAAAATTAAAAATACTCAGTATTTATTTGAAGTTTTTTTTTTTTCAGAGTGTTACGGGGGTACAGACATTTAGGTTACATGTATTGCCTTTACTCTGCCTGAGTCAGAGTTCAAGCGTGTCTATCTCCCAGACAGTGTGCTCTGCACCCCTTAGGTGTGAATTTACCCATCCCTTTCTCCCCCCTCCCACCTGCCCAACACCTGATGAATGTTACTTCTACATGTGTGCATTAAAGTTGATTTATTAATGTGTTACTTCCATATGTGCACATAAAATTGATCAATTAGTATCAATTTGATGGTGAGTACATGTGGTGCTTGTTTTCCATTCTTGAGATACTTTGCTGAGAAGAATGGGCACCAGTTCCATCCAGGATAATACAAGAGGTGTTAGTTCACCATTGTTTTTTGTGGTTGAGTAGTACTCCATGGTATATATATACCACATTTTTTTAATCCACTCATGTATTGATGGGCACTTGGGCTGTTTCCACATCTTTGCAATTGTGAATTGTGCTGCTATAAACATTCGAGTGCAGATGTCTTTATTATAGGATGTCTTTTTTTCCTTTGGGTAAATACCTAGTAGTGGGATAACTGGATCAAATGGTAGTTCTACTTTTAGTTCTTTGAGGTATCTCCAGACTCCTTTCCATAAAGGTTGTACTAGTTTTCAGTCCCACCAGCAATGTATAAGTGTTCCTATCTCTCCGCATCCCTGCCACCATTTGTTGTGTTGGGACTTTGTGATATAAGCCATTCTCACTGGAGTTAAGTGGTATCTCATTGTGGTTTTGATTTGCATTTCCCTGGTGATTAGAGATGTTGAGCATTTTTTCAGATGTTTCTTGGCCATTAATCTATCTTCTTTTGAGAATTTTCTATTCATGTCCTTTGTCCATTTTTTAATGGGGTTGTTTGATTTTTTTCTTGCTGATTTTCCTGAGTTCTGTATAGATTCTAGTTGTTAGCCCTTTCTTGGATGTATAGCATGCAAAAATTTTCTCCCATTCTGTAGGTTGTCTATCCACTCTAGCAATAGTTTCTTTGGCTGTGCAGAAGCTTCTTAATTTGATCAGGTGCCAATTGTTTATTTTTGCTGTTGCTGAGATTGCTTTTGGCGTTTTCTTCATAAATTCTTTGCCTAGGCCAATGTCTGTAAGAGTTTTTCCAAAATTTTCTTCTCGAATTCTTATGGTTTCATGTCTTAGGTTTAAGTCTATTATCCATTGTGAGTTGATTTTTGTGACAGGTGAGAGGTGAGGATTATTTGAAGTTTTGAAAAGAAAAATAAATTCAAAATTTTGAAATGAAAAACCATACTATGCTAAGTTGATAGGGTTAGTCTGTGACAATAATAAAAGAACCAAAGGAGATTGGACCCCAAATGTATTAAAAATTACCCTAATTGAATAGTCTCCTTGTTACTATGTAGCCATTAAAAATCATGCAGAGCATGTAACTTTTTTATTGGCTTGGAATTTAGCCATTGCACTTATTTTTAAATTTTAATGACTGTGTTTTAACCCTTCCTATAAGGTCCAGAGAATTCTCATTTTTTTTTTCTGTAACAACAGGAATGTCCTATGTGTAAAATTAGGAGAGGTATACTTGGCAAACTCCATGGTTGATGAAAGGTTGCCTTCGGATGATTTCATCATATCCTGATTTCGCTGTTAAAGATGAAATTAAAGAAGAATATAGCTTTTGGGTAAATCTTTTTATACTCTGAGAATTATTCTTAAAGAATATAATCATTCACATCTACATATTATAGAATATATATTACAGTATATTATATATAGAACTAGAACATTATATAGTCTAAGAATCAGAAAAATGAGCATTGTGATCGTGAGCATTGTGCAACCATTATCTCACATGCAGAAACCATTCCTAAGTAATGGTTTATTTGGAGATAAAAACATAGGATTGCAAAAGATTTAAGGAAATCAGGCATTAATTATAAACGTTTATTAAGCCCCTATAATATGCCAGAAATTGTGTCAAGTACTAAAAGACAGAGATGAATAAGATTCTGCCCTTGTCTTCTTGGAACACACATCCCTAGCAGGGGAGACAAGCAAACAAGAATGACGATATGATGTGCTAAGTGGCGTGATAGAGTATTTTACAAAATCATAAAGATGCAAGTGTCTCCCCTCCTCCTTTCAAGCATGAGTACATCTAGACCTTTTAAGAACAATGGCAGCCTTTCTGTTTCTAAGGGATTCCAGAAAAGGGCAGCTAGGGTGGTGTTGGCCTGTAGTCTCCCTCAAAAATGGATTCCCATACTAACTGACAGGTTAGTTTCTTTCTATTCCTTGTGGATCATTTTCTTTCTCAACAGGGAAGTTGATTCAATGATCTAATTAATAGTACATTTTCATGTTGGAGACAATAAGTACAATGGTTGCCAACTAAGAGGTGTAATTTGGCAGCAATGCACAAGAGATCATGATCTTCAAATTATGTTACTTCTTTGAATTAATGAGAAGACAATGGTAATAAATGAAGGTCTTAGTATAAGGCCTAAATGGCACCTTTAAGACTGCAGAATTAAATGTATAATCTAGGTTGCTATTTTGTCCCACATATATCAGAATTGGGTTAATTGAACAAATTATTTTTAAGGTTTTTCTGTTGTAAATAGGATCCCAAATTAGCATAATAGTGCAAAACCTACTAACTAGGTTGTAGTCACCCTTAACAGAGAATTTATTTCAAAATTTTGGGAAACAAATATTTGAGACTACACATTCTCAGGATCTGCTAAATATTTGCAGAGGTTATATATAGTACTCCTTTCTCCTGTTGATAATCTCTCTTTATTTCTAGTTTCTAACCTAGAAGAAGGCCAGAATTGTTGTTTATGAACATCACACAGAGAATTGGGAATCATTGCCTCCTGTTCTCAACTGCTTCACCACCTCACTGCCAAACATAAAAATCTCATTGGCTGACGTATCACCTATTTTACAGTAAATGGCCTTGCCTTGATGAGGTGTTTCAGACTGGTGACTTTTGTCCAAATATACTGAAAAGTTTAAGTGAAATAAAACAATCAAAAATTAAATGATATTCTCCTCTTTAATAAGCACACATGCTGTACTCTCATTCAGCAAAAATCTCAATTTGTCTCTGTAAATTGGAATTCTATAAATTGGAATATTTATTTTCTCAGCTAAGGCAAATATTGTGTTTATCCCTTCTTAACAACTCACATTTCATTTGTGATTGCAATTATCTGAATATCGTCCATTGTTTCTAATATACAATGGAAGGTCCTAGGTCCTCAAATACATTATAAACTCTTTGAAGACAGGAATTATGTGTTAGAGCCACCGCTACCTAGCCCAGATGTTAACACATAGCAAGTATAAAAACAAATATTTAGTTATGATGATAACTAAAAGCTAATTGAAATTATTATGAAAAAAATTTCTTCTTTTAAGAATCATGGGAAGCAGTGAAACAGGTCCAGATGTGTTTATTATGAGCAAAATTGGGTCATTAATCTAAAGATCTCTATCCAATAATATTAATTAAGTTTCTAAACATCTTGCTGAAGTATAATTACCAACTCTTTATAGAGCAGGAAAAGAGGCAGATGGCAATAATGTTCTGGGCCCTACTCGGATACTTTCATTACACTGCAATAAAATGGAAATTGAGCATCCTGTCTGGAAGAAAATGTCTACATCAGCTATTTTGACCTGCTTCTAAGTGTTAGCTGTATAAATAGCCCTGATAAAATGACATTTTCCCAAGATTATCTTTTTTTGTTTCTAGTAGTGGAGAAGAGTGGTGAAAAGCGTGATCTGAGTCAATCAGATTTAGACTCAAATTCCTGTTCTACTTGCCAAATGTAGGACCTGAGCAAGTCACTAAACCTTTCCGTTCCCTCATCTGTAAAATGGGGAAGATAAGAACTATGCCTACCTCAATAAGTCATTGAGAGGATAAAAGAGATCATGTGCAAAAAGCATCTGGAACATGCTACCCGATCAAGAAATGACAACTAATGCAGTAAAAGCACACCAAATCTGCTTTCTTTGTCAAAGTGTATTTCTATGTCTGGAATGCCTCTGCAGGCTGTGTTCAGAGAACATTTTAGAAAACTTTCCTCTTCTCCAGACATCCTGCTTCACCACTGCCATTGAGTGAACTGTAATGCCTCATAAAAGGTGGCAAAGTTTTTGATTTCTTGGGATTCCATTTTCCTCAACTATAAAATGGTATAATTAATTTAGACAATTTCTACGAAAACTTCTGTGAATGTATTCATGTACTCACAGTACTCATGAGTGTCTCCTCCAGCCTCCTCTCAGCTGCCTACCTGTTTGATGTAATTTTTATGCTTAGTGGTATCAATATGATTATTAGCCAATATTTATTTAGTATTTACTCTACATCAGATACTAGGCTAGGTGTTTCACATAGATTCTCTCATTTAATCCTAATAATCACTTTATTTCATGGATCAGAAAATAAAGCCTCAAGAATGTTAACGTAAGTTGCCTAAGCTTATACACATATTAATAACAAACACGTCAAAATAAACTGTAAGTCTTTATGACTCCAAAGCCATTGCAATTTCTCTCCCTAATAAATTATTGTTCTCAATCTCATGCTTTCTGTTTTAACTTCTGATCATCAAATCTGCCTCATCTCAGAATTCAGGAACATTCTTACTGCCTCAATGTACCAACTGCCAAAATTTTTTTTTTATTTAACATCCGAAATCTTTCCTAACCGCAAAAATTTAGTTCAGACCAATTGTGATACAAAATAGTACTGGAGTCTAATCAACAAAGATCATATGCACTAAAAGATAAAAACAAAAATATATTAATAACTTGGTATAATGAAAGAATTCCAGCCTGTCTTCATTGAGCTAGACCCATGGCTATTTTTACTAGAAAATATATAGAGAAACTGAGAGCCATCATATGGAAGTGTGTCATATTCCTGTTTTCTTCAAAATATAAAATACCCCCTCTCCATACTTTCATTTCTTGTAGCAAGCCAATTTAGGCCTCACATTTAAGAAGCAATCTAAACCTGTTTTGAATTGATTTGAATTTTCAACACCAGGATGATAAATTCCTTAATTATTTTTCCCAGCCCATTCCTCTTAAACATTTTCCAAATTTATTTCTCTTAAGCTTCAAGGTATACACTCCTCTCTTTTCCCCTCCCCTAAATGGTGTTGTATATTTCCATCCTTTTTTAGCCTTTATCTTTGCAGTAGTTAATATACACTAAGCTGCTTTCGGTGGTTTCCTAAGCAATAGCCTCCATGGTTCACTCCCATTGATGGCTCTGGCTGCTGCCCCCTGTACCCTTTGAATTCTTTTATATCTTTCTTGAGGTATAGTAGCAACAAGTACAAATAGTACCTCAGGTAATAAAGTATTCAGATTTTGTACAATTATATTTTTTGTTTCCAATGCCCTTTTTTTATTATAGCCAGCACTCTATTGGACTTTCTAATCATGGAAATGCATTAAATTTTATTTTTATCAGAATCTTAATATCTCTTGAGTATCATTATGAGCCCAGAATCCCGTAAGTCTACTTTGAATTATTTTAGTCCCAAAACTTTACTTTGTATTTGTTAATATTGAAATACTTTTACCATCTTAATATTCACTTGGACATTCTTAAAAGACCTTCCTGAAATTTGTACCTATTGACTTGCCTGATTGCTACCTATTGGATGAAGTCTTCCTGTCAGAGCATGTTAAATCATTAAATAAGACTATGTCTAGGTCTTAAATATCAGCAAAACTTCTTCATTAACTTCCCAAGACCTTTAAATTCCCAAACACAAGATGCCCAGGGAAGCAGAGACAAGCTGTGACACAGGCCAAATTTGCAGCCTGTGTGTTTCATTTTCGTTTACATACAAATGAAATTTGGAAATGAACAACTTTAGTAACTATCAAACAATTCCCAAACCCAGGCTTGGTCCAAGAGCTTGAGAGCATAATATTATTAAAGTTTATGAATCAGCTTGGACTTTTCTCCACACTGACCCCTACTTACCCTCTGCCCTTTACTTCTGGGCAAAGATAAATTCTGCTTTTCACATAACATTTTATTATTTGTAATAACAACAATATTGTCACAAAATATTAAATCATCGTAGCTGGGGTTATTTTCATGTTTGGCCCTACAGCTTATTAGCAGGAAAAAAAAGAGAGGGAACTAAACACTGATACTAAAAAATTAATTTGTAATAATTATAATTTTCATTTTCAAAGCTTTTAACATTTTATGAAAAACTTTCGACATATAAACTCAGTGTGGTTCAGAGCACAAACAATCTAGGTTTGAAAGCTGGCTTCGTAGCTTAAACATTGTGTGGCCCTGGGAAGTTATTTAATATGTTTTGGTCTCCTCATCTGTAAATTGATTCTGATGATAAATATACAAGAAGATTAAATGAGTTAATGTTTAGAAAATGCTTAGGACAGTGTCTGACACATAGAAAGTGCTATACAAATGTTTAAAAAAACCCTAAAGGAATAATATTTTTATTAACAGTTTGAGGTAGAAATTATCATTATCTTTCTAGAGCCAAGAATCTGTAGCTCAGAGAGATGCAGGACTTGCCCAGGTTCATATGCCTACTATGGATTATAACAGTTCAAATCCAGCCATTCTGCTCCAAGTTGAGCTTCCTTTTTTCTTCACAGACATTAAATTCTGTAAATTGAGTCTTCAGATTATGTATCTAATTACTTATCTCGTTTATACGTTATGCAGCCAGTAATTGTGATACACAGTGTTTCTGTGTAATGAGGTACCTTCATCCAGCAACCCTCCATAAACATTTTTGCAAGTGTGAGATCACATACATTCAATGCATTATAGACTTCACATCTGGGTTCTGAACCCACTTCATCAGCAACACTTAAAAACTGTTCTCTGACAAGATCCCCTCTAATGAGAGCCTAAAAGACAGTTAAAAGCCACTATTATTATAGCAGTATCTTTTATGGTCTGGAAGAAAATGAAGACCGGCTACTGAAGGTCATTCTGCAATAGTGCCAGAATAACCTCCACACATCAACAGTCTGACTCTTTTTGCTGCAGCAGCAGTCTTAACAAGTGTGATTGCTCCAGTCTCACTACCAAGCATTCATTTTGAATTTCCATGTGCCAAGCACCGTGTTAAGGACTGCAAAACAGCCTATTCCCAAGAAGCTCACAGACTAATGGTAGAGATATGTTCATATTTATAGAATTACAGTGCAATATCATTTCTACATTATTCAAGATATCATCCAAATATCAAACTGATAGTCCTTAACTCTGGGTGTGGACGTATACAGGAGTTAAGGGAAATGTCTACTTTTTAATTTATATATGTCTGTCTTGTTTTGCACTTTTTTCAAGGCCATGTGTTACTTTTGTAATTTGAACATTTTAAAGTGCAAAATTGAAAATTAAAACCAAATCAAGTATAAGAAAGAAAAATACATCTGTGCAAAGGAGAGTAATGGAACGACTGAGAACTGTGGGGAAAGTATATAAAGAATGAAGGTAATAGTGATGAGGAAGTGTTTGACTGTGCACGTTGGAAAAAGTAGGAGGAGTATTCTGAGAAAGCTTTACTGAGAATGTGATTTTCATATGTAATGTTTGCAAGAATTTGAATTGTTTACCAGGCAGCTGATCTAGGGGAGATATTTCATGCTTTGGACGAAGCATGTGCAAAATTGCAGAAGAATGGATGAAGCCAGGTGGAATGGATAGGGAATAGCCACGGTTTTTCCTTTAGCAACATCAGCAAATATAATGTAGGGCCTGGTGGTGAAAATTCAGGCTTCAGAAGTAGGCAGCGCTCAAATCTTGGTGGGCTCTACACAACTTGCTAAGGATCTTGCCTCTTACATTCTAAAGGATTTTAAGCTGAGAACTATCATGGTAAGATTTATGTTTTAGACTGATCACTTTTAGATCACCTTCTAGGTTCTTTTCAGTCATTTAATAAATATTTATCAAATGCATATTAAGTGGTAGGCACTGTTCTATTACTAGGGATAAGTCCAAGAGCAAAACAGACAAAATTCCAGTAGTATACTTAAGGCAGCTTGTGCCAGCTTGTAAGGGTTTATTTTTACATTTTCAGGAATTTTTCAATCTGACCGTGAAAACTTGGTAGCTTGAAATGGGCATAATGGGAGCACTTACATCACAGAACTTGGCTTGTATGACCAATCAGGGCTTTCTCCCCCCAGAGATCTGATTGTTAAACATTTACCAGCACACCACTAGAGAGATCCCAGATCTCATGTAGCTTATAGGTGATGTAAATATGTAAACTATATCTATTATATTGAATATAAAATTTTACATGTAGCTTACATTTTATATAAAAAGAGCTATGGAGAAAAAAATAGAACAGGGCAGGGTTGATGAAAGCAAAGAGATGGAAGGTGAAGGAGTAATCTTGTCTGTGCAGGGTCCTGAGGCAGGAGCAAGCCTGGCATGACACAGGGAGCGTGAGAGAGCCAAGTACAGTTGGCAGAGTGAGTGAGGGGAGGGAGAATTTAGGAGGCGATGGTGGAGAAAGAAAGGGCCAGGATGAGACCAGGAATCAGTCTTTCTCGTAGGGACTTTGCCTTTTGGGAGTAATTGGAGAGTTTCAAACAGGGGGGATGACATGATCCATCTCCTACTACCCATTTGATGCTTCTACTCAGCTTTCACACTCTAGTTGCATGGCTTTATAAATACTATCCAAAATTTACAAAACCACATTGTTCTTTTTGCCTGAATTTATCTTTGGTTTTATAACATTAACAAACCTGACCCTAAAAATGCTTGACATTCCTAATCTGTTTACACATAAGTTGATTCCATTAACCCTGAATGCTGCAGGTGAAAATCCAGCCAATGAAGAAAGGAGTAAACGGAGCATACCAGGCAAACACCACTCCCCTTCTCCAATACTACCAGAGAGATCTGCAGCTCCAGGCTGGACAGAGCCAATGCTTTATACACAACTGTCCATAACCCTGCCCAGCGAAACCTTCCCTGACTAAATGGAAGAAGAAGGCATTTACCTTCCCCCTTTGATATCTCACAATATAAAACTTATTAATACTAAATAATGAAGACAGCGTAAAATCTGTATTATAAGTTTTCCTCTTAAACCTACTCTTAGCAAATTGCAATGGTATAAGTCTTTCATAGCATTTACACACATTGGTCTTTTAAGTGGCAAATTCTTAGAAGTCCAAAGATATATTTCACTGATTTCGAGGACTACTTTAAGATTGTCATTAGCAAGAGACTATTTAATAAATATCACAATGCTGATAGTGCCAATGGTGATGAGGTAAATGTCACAAATAAATAGTGACAATTATTTTAAGCCTGGTAAGTGGGTGAATTTTTTCTCCTTGTAACAAAAGATTGAGCTGGAACAGTGTTAGAAATCATAGTGAAAACAAAAGTCAGCTGCGGGGAAGTTTAGTGTAAGCTAGCGCAGAGTCAACACACAGGACTAAAGAGAAGAAGATAAAAAACAAGTAATGGTACAAAAGAGCCACAGTCTGCATGACTTTCCGAAGCGTGAGTGGGCACCTTGGCTCTACCTCTGCCTTTCTAACCATCACACCACAATAGTGACAAGGGAAAAAGGACTCTCAATGGTGCATTATGAACTATACAAGAGTAAATGAAACAAAAATTTTCCAGGCCCTTGATCTCTCAGCAATGTTTTGCACAGGCCACAGTGATAAAATAATGATAGATCTCAAAGAGATTACCTATGTAGCCACTACATTTAGTGGTAAAGTTACGAAAATATTGTAAACCATCATTCAGTTATGAAAATAATTTTGATAACTGTGAAAATGTTTCTCTAGCAGTATATATTTTTTCATCTTATTTCTGAGAATGTATGGGTGAACTGAATAAACTAGAGTCATTTTATTTCAGTCAATAGTGTATTATTAACAAGCTGAGTTTTCATTATTTATCATCTAGTTCATGGTCTCTCTAGTCTGAATACAAGCTCAGTGACTAAAATGTAGGTGTAGTATATTTTCAGGATACAAGTAGTGTGTTGCTGTTCTTTGTGAATTCTGAACAATTTAATAAATAGATAAAACAGTTAACAATTTTGTTTGGGGATTTCTTGAGGTTCAGATTATTGATAGCATACAACATCAATAGAACGAACATATGCCACTTTCTCGTCACTATGTTTCAATTCTTTGATAAGTGTTGTAGTGATCAATACAATAAGGCTCAGCACTTTTCCATCAAATTTGTACTTGGTACAAACATTGCAAAATAATACCTCTTACTTGTCTAATATAGAAAAATGTATAATATAGCAGGACGTCGATTCCAGTCATTCTGCAAGTAAAATATGCTTTGCATTTGTAAGTCTATTTTGAAGACTAATATTTAAAGTATAATTACATTAATTATACTTCCCTGCACTGATATGATAGGATGATGTCTATTTAAGACCCTTCTAAATTTCTGTGCAAATAATAAAGCAAAGAAAAAATAAATGGTTAAATGTATCTGTGTAAAGTACTTCTTTAAAATAATTTAGTGGCTACAAGCAATAACTGAACTGGTTAATTAATATAGTGAGAAAAATAGAAAACTGTGACAAAACATCTTATGATGTGAGAAAGACTTTATTTTTCTAAAGGCATCTTTTTAAAAGAACTACCAAATTGTCAAGTCTCACTGAAAACTGGAAGCAATTTTTGATAATATTTTCTATTTAAAAAACTCTGCCACTTTTAACCTATGTTTCTCAAATAGAACTCTTTCTACATCGGTGTTTCTTTCCTTTCCAGTAGATTTTTTCAGCTGGAAAAAGCTAAAATATCTCCAAAATGAACCCAGACTTAAAATTTAATTATAAAACTCTACCATTATTCAGTTATACTCTCTGTATCTAAACAGTTATGGCTTTGTAATAGTTAAAATTTATCCATTTAATATCACTAATTATTTTCCCTCTGTAGCTTTGATGGGTTAGTTATAGCCTGGAATAAAAAACACTGTGGTAAGGACAACCGTACAGCAAGGTTAAGTGCCTTCTTGTCTTCAGTACCAATAATTACCTTTAAACAAAAAAAGGCTGTTTTCAGATTTGACAGTTAATTTACTAATGAGTATGTGGACCCAATTTATAATAAAGTAATATTGACCAGAAATAATCCTGCATTGGTACTCATCCGAATTATTTTATTGTTCATGTTCTCTATTAAATAAATTGGAAAGGATTAATTTTGCAAGATGGAATTGTCAGAGACGGCTGCATAAACTAGATGCATGTCAGCACTAAATTTAATTATTGATCACAATACAATAGTGCTGAGTGTTCCAATCCCTGAACAGCTTCCAGTAACTATCAGCAGATTCCAAATATAGAGACTAAAGTAAAAATTTGATTGCAGATGACTACAATTTTAATAAATAAATATTTCATCAGCACTAAATAAAAATTTAATTTAACAGTGCTATTTAGATCATTCATTGAATATGGAGCAAATGAACAATGAATGAGAGTAACTCCCTTCAAGATACAAATTTTATTTTAATGGTTTAATGGTCTCAGAATTCATGGGATTATTTTTATTCTTTCATTCTAGTAAAGAAATAAAACTTGTAAATGAAGGCCATTTAGAATATACACTTATGTAGTTGAAAAATATAAGTGGTATCTGACTGGCTTGGATTCATATCTAAAATTCTGGACCATAGTATCCTGCTACACATTGTAGACTGGTGTAGCACAGAAATCAGTACTGGGATATAACTTCAACTGTGGCAATTTGGAATTAGTTGAAAATTGAGAAATTCAATCTGTTAATTGGCTATAAAATATGAAATAAATAAAGGTGTTCAATTGAAATTAACTCTCTGTATATGAACTGGTTGGACTGCTGAGCAGACTTACGTGGTAGACATTACCTAAATAAAAAACCATTTTGACATATATAAAATCTTCCTGAAGGCTGGGCGTGGTGGCTCATGCCCATAATCCCAGCACTTTGGGAGGCCGAGGTGAGAGGATTGCTTGAGGTCAAGAGTTCGAGGCCAGCCTGGGTTACACAGAGAGACCCCGTCTCCACCAAAAAAAAAAAATCTTTCTTAAGCTTAGCAAGCTAACGGATTCATAGTTGCTCTTCCTAGGATTATGGTTAAAGAATCAGTGATGTGTATCTAGATATGATATGTCTATAAAAACTAAATTAAATGATGAATTCTGCTACCAAGAAAATAGATGTGATCTTAGTTTCAGTGCTACTGTATATAAAAATTTAGGTAGTAAACACAATATTTTATTATATAACTATAAAAATTTTATTTCAAATGAGAAAAGAAAGAGATATATTAGTTTACTATTACAGTTTGTATGATTTGGAATATTCATTCCAAAGCTAGTGTTCAAATAAAAACAAAAATATTTAACACTGTGAAATATATTATGAGAATAGAAGTCATTTTATGTTAAATCAGCAAAAAAGCAGCAATATTGCCAAAATAAATAAATCTTAAAGGTAAAAAAGTTGCTTATAGCTTAATCAAGAATTTATAGAGTGAAATGTATGCAAATGTTGATTAGATCATTTTGACCCATTCAATCCATTTTCAAATTTGACATAAAACTTTAGAAATTAACATACTGCTTTATTTTCATAAGCATTGGTAAGGGAGAAAGTTATCATTATTCTAGTAAATATTTAACATGTATTAATATGTTGACAATTTTGCAATTTTTTCTGACCTTTTGAACAATAGTTCCACATGTAATTCCTTACTCAAAAATTCACCAGTTAGATTTGATGTAGAATTTATTCTTCTCTATCTTGAATTTGAATGCAGTAATTCACCTTTTTTGTATTACTGTAGTAAATTACTAAATTAAAAATAAAAGTTTTAGATCCATCTCAGAACCTACTCTCATGTATTGTGGCAGCATAATATATTAAAAAGAGTCCAGGCTTCAGTGCCAAGCAGGTGGGATTCAAAGCCCAAATCAACCATTTATAAAGCAATATCATCTCAGCAACTTACTTATCTCTTGAGTCTCAATTTATTTATCTATAAATTTTTAAAATTACTTGTAATTAAATGTAGTTTAACTTTGGATATATGTCATTAAAACTGAAAAATTTTAAGAAGATTCAGTCAATGGCTAAATTCATCATTATTTCACTTGTCTTCACTCTCAGCAGAGTAAATGGTATGTCATATACACCATACACATTATGTACATGTGTATGCCGCCATATCATTGCGTGGTTTGGAGGCACCATAGCACTTTAAAAATATTAAATACATTAAGTAATATTAAGTTCATTAAGTACAATAAGCAGTCCTGTTTCAGAACTTCACAAGGAAGTAAAACAGGACATTGTTTTGTATAAGGTAAGACTATTTCTATTACAAGTAACAGAAAATGTAGATTAAACTGGCTTAAACAATAAGGAGTGTGTAACTGACTAAAGTAACTGAGAAAAATAGGAGACAAAGGTCTTCAGGCATAGTTCAATAAAGGCTCTAAGACCCTTTGTCTGTAAGTCTCTCAGCTTGGCCCATTACTGACTGTTAGCGTCATCTTTATGATGTCTCATTGCATGCTTGCAAGATCTGTTGCTCCCTTGTTCATATCTAAGGCAATGGGCGGGGGTCTGCAAAACAGACTTGCAGGCCAAGGCTGACTTACTGCCTGCTTCCTTATGGCGCATGAGCTAAGAATGGTTGTTATAATATATTTTTAAATGGTTGGGAAAAAAAATCACAAGGAGAGGTAATATTATGTGGCACCTGAAAATTATATGAAATTCATATTTCTAATATCCATAAATCTAGTTTTATTGGAACACTGCTATCCTCTTTTATATATGTATCATCTGTGACTGTTTCCATGCTAGAATGCCAGGCAGAATTGAATAGTTGCAGCAGGGATGGTATCATACCCTCAACTATAGAACAAACACCCTGCATTCAACTTTGAGGGACACCCATAAAGTAATGCCAGGGCAAGGGGAATGCCACACACTGATTGTCTTAAGCCTGGGTTTCTTCCTTAAGACAACCACTGAAGCAAAGGAGAAGGGGTTGCCCTAATGGCTTAGTCTATCTTTGCAGTCCAGTATGAAGCCAGTGACCACTTGTGGCTGTTAAGCAAGTGTAATTGAAGACCTGAGGTTTATTCATTGTATTTAATTTTAATGAATTTTCATTTTAATTTAAAAACTGATATTAAATTCACTATATTTTAAACATATTTGGAACAACCTGAGTATGTGAATTTATACTTAACTTTAAATTTCATGAACTCTAAACACAGATAAAGTATTTCAGATGAAAATTTAGCATCAAAATTGAGGCATGTTGTGAGTATAAGAGAGATACCAGATTTTGAAGACTTAGTACCAAAAAAAAGGATGTAAAATATTTGATCAATATTTTTATATTGATTACATGTTGAAATGATAATATTTTGGATTTACTGGACTGAATAAAACATACATTTGATTTAGTCTGGTTTTTTTACTTTTAAAATATGATTATTTGAACATTTACAATTATGTGTATATTTATATTGGACAGCTCTAGCTTTAATCAATCAGTTTCCACTGTCACACAAAGGAAGACTCATGTGTTATCTGTTGGTGAAGAAAGGCTTAGATGCTAGGTTGGCCACAAACACATGTCTGCTATAAAAGTAACTGCTAAAATGAATCAAGAATGCACTTAAATGAATATTTTCATGTGATAACATTAGACATTACCAAAATTATTCTCAAAATTGGAAAAAGAGCACATTTTTGAGTAAAAAACAAAGCTGATATATACAATTTAGGAATATGAAGGCAAAGAATCATTTTTTGTTTCACAAATTAAATATAGTAGATGCACGTATGAGGGAACAGAGGAAGTTGGTGTAATAAAGAGTCCCTAAAATACACTGGCTTAAAAAAAAATAGAAGTTTATTTGCTCTAATAAAACAGTTAAGAAGGAGGGACATGGTTCAGGATGAGAAGGTGGCTCTGCTCCCTCAGTTAGTCCAGGGATCCAAAATTCTTCTTATCATGGCCACGAAATTGCATGTTCAGATATTCTGCAGCAAGAAGCATAGTTGACTAATAAATAGCTCCAGCTGCCACCTCTCTGGGTCCACCACCACTGGGGCCATGCTACCTTAGGATGCTACCAGTCGATGACTGTGCACATCTGAGGTACTAATATAAATTCTTTCTACAGAACAAGTTCTGTCTAACAGGCAACATTAGCAAGAGGAGCCCTTGTCACCCTCTCTGAAACTTTCCAGTAATGTGCTGCCCTCTGTCAGGTGAGAGTCTCACTCTTCCTGCCCAACCCTCCTTCCTGCCCTCTCTCCTTTTACAGGCAGCAAGCGACGGAATTGCATTGCTCTCTGAAGGCTCCCCTTACCAACTCCCACTGCCTCGCCTTTAGCTTTCAGAAGTATTTCCTCCAACAAATCTCTTGCATGTCTAATCTGAATTGGTGTGTGGTTTTAGGAGGACCTGGACTAACACCTTTTTTCTGCAGCTTCCCCATCCCCTAAGCAGTGCCCTTGCCTGCATGGTCGAAGCCGGCTGGCCAGTAACACGCTCACACTCCAGTCTGCAGGACGTGGAAAGGGACAAAGGGGAGTGCACACTCGATCATTTCCTAAGAAGTTGACCCAGAAGTTGCTCTTTCCAGGCAAGAACTTAGTCACATGGTTATACCTAGTTACAAAGGAAGGGAAGGAAATCTATTCTCTAGTTGGAGGATACCCTGCTAAAAAATCAGTGGGATTCTATTTCTAAATTCAGAAGAGAAACAGCAAAAGCCTAAGGGACATTTAGAGAAATTTCTGCCAAAATATACTTTAAAAGATTTAGATGTTTGGAAAATCTTTCACCATTTTGCTTCCAGCAATCATAAATAAAGTACATGTTACTCCTTTTGTAGATGCTGCCATTATATTATATTTCGTGTGCATCACTTGGAAAGAATCTCTTTAAATTACTAATAGAAAAATGTACTTGGATATTGAAAAAATCAGTTGAAAATGCTAGTCTTAAAATGATCATTTCTGACATCTCAATTCATAAATGATCTTCACAATATCATTTCTATCATCAATTGAAAATACTCGAGCTTGCAAATATGCCATACACACTGTTTCTCTCCTTTCTCCTTCAGGCCTAAGGGAGATAACAACTCCCCACTCTTGCTATTCCCTGGATACCTCTACACACACTGTTTTTCCCTTGTTAACAAACATGTTATACCCACACTCCTATAAACTGTTCTTTCATTTGAAAAGCCTGCTCAAAAATTTCAGCTAAGTGTGCCGCATGATTCCTGCAGAGACCCTGACTGATACAGCAACCAGAACCATGCATATTCAGATTTTAAAAGATAAGATTAAATGACTTATAAGGAGGAAGCCAAAAACGTAACTGGACACAGATATTGTCCTATATACTCTCTAATTGGCTCTCTATTCTTTTATTTCCTGGCTTGACCCCTGGAAGTTAACTTCTATAGATTACACCATACTGCCTCTTTCACCTTCTGGGTTCAGCCAGTGGGAGTCTCTGACAAAAAAGTAGAAGGATGGCCAGGTGCAGTGGTTCATGACTATAACCCCAATGACTCTGGAGGCTGAGGCAGCAGGATTGTTTGAGCCCAGTAGTTGGAGGCTGCAATGAGCTGAGACTGCACTCCAGCTTGGGTGAGAGAGACAGAGAGATGCCATTTCTATTGAAAAAAAAAAAAGGGAGGTTGCAAAGAGAACTCAAAGTATTTCTTACCCCTATTCTCTCTGCAGGCCTGGGGTTTGGTCGTGGTTGCTTTCTTCTACTAAAGGTCATGGCTTCTCTAGTTAGAGGTTTCACAGGGTTTTAGTAACTATGTCCCCTCTTTATCCCTTCAAGCTCAGGAGGGATAATGACTCCCTACTGCCGCTATCAAGTACTTCACCATCCCTTCCATATCTGGGTGAACAGTCCCTTCATGCCCATCTCTTCAATCACCCTTTGGGTGACAGTCTCCTAAGTGATATAGACATAAAGGAAGTCCTGAATACATAAAAAGACCAATCAGTATTCTGAATGTGAGAACAGAATACTACAAAATTATTGTATCCCAAAACTAATGTATAGATTTATAGGTAATTCCAATGAAAAGCCTAGTTTTGATAACTTTTAAGTTTACAAAATGAATCTAGGATACATCTAAAACAATCTTAGAACATGTAAAAATATCTTGAAAAAATAATATTGATAACAGAGGACTTATTTTAGGAAATATGGAAACTATGAAGCTACAGTAATCAAAGAAATATGTTACTGGAACAAAACCTGACAGATGGATAATGGAAAAGAAAAGATACCCTAATATTAGACATTGCTATAGAAGACAATTTTAAATAAAATAAGGATGCCATCACATAGTATAAAGGGAAGGGAAGTAACCATCATAAGATTATTATTTAGTCATTTAGAAATGAAAATAAATTTAGATTCTCCTTTGAATACTTAAGCCTAAATAAATTTCAGAAAGCAAAATAGCTAAATGAAATCATTCAAAAGATAAAGAATAAACTCGAAATGATGAAAGGCCCCATAAATGGAAAGACTAATAATTTTTGTGACTTCTGACCCTTAAAAAGAATCCATAAACAGTAAAAAAGGAGTGTAATTAACTGGAAAATATTTGTAATGAATATATGCATACAGAGGATTAAAAAACTTAATATAGAAATCAGTAAGGAAAAAACAAGCACAACTAGGAAAACGTAAAAATGATACAAGCAAAAAAATTCTAAGAAAGAAATGTAAAAATACATAATCCTGAAAAAAATAATCAACTTCACTAGTAATGTTAGAGGTGGACATTAAAACTTTCAAATGGATAGTGGATGAAAATGTTACTCATTGCTGGTAATACTGTGGTTCAAGATGCTTAAATGCTTCTAGGGGTAGGATAAATAATTTGGTGATTAGAATCAGAGTATTTAAAAGAATTCCTACCTTTTAACATAATATTCCAAACTGCCTAATCTCTTAAGAAACTATTTAGTGATATGTAGGTTTGTTAATTTAGGTTTAGATTTATTAGTAAGCATACCAATTACAGTTTTATTTATAATAGTAAACATCAGGGGAAATGCCAAACAATATGGATATGGCTAAATAAATTGTGAATTATCCATAAGATGGAATAATACATAGCCACAGAAATAATAAAATAATCCAACAATATTTAGTGTCATGCAAAACATGTAAAGCAATAGTAAATTTAAAAGAAGACAAGATATGAACTTCATCATAGTATGACCCTTAGTTTAGTGGCACATATATATGTGTGTACAAAACATATCAACCAAATTTTCTACACACCCACACATCATGCTGACTAGATGCCAAACCCTGATAAATAATCTAGTTCTTTAACAGGTTTAATTTATTCATAACCAATTTGGTTTATAAAATAACAATTAATTTTAACTACCCGAATCTTTCATGTCTGTGTCCATTATTACCAGCCCTAGCAATAAGAAAGCCAGGACATGTAGATTTATTAATTTATATATAGTACCTCCTGAATAAAATCAAGGTTCTGTTAATAGGGAAGAATTGGAGAAGATATGTTGGCTAGAGAACAAGCAGTCTCAGCCATCCTACCCAAATTTGGACAATTTACCTAAGTGTGTGAATAAATTATTTCATTATTAAAACAAAAACAAAACAAAACAAACAAGAAAAAAGTCAGTAGAGTTTCTTTTTCTATTTCTTTTTGTTTGTTTAGGAAGTTTCAGTTTGGTTTAACTAAAGTAAACAGTAAAGGATAATATAAGAAAAGTCTATTAATGCCCAGTTCCTTAATATGTTTCATGTGTTCTCAACCAATTCAGTTTTCAATCTGTAGTGATTGATTTTGATTTAAATTACATGAATTTTCTATATTGTTTCACCTATTTTATAAAATCTTATTTTCCTTAGAATATCTTCGAGATTGTTTCATACAAAAAATACTCATGACCTCTAATAAAATTCTCCTATAAATTCATTTATTTTCTATTCATGCTATACTGAAAACAAATTATATTCAAGTCTGTATTACCTTTAATGTGGACGTAAGCCAATTGCTGAAATCCTTCATCACAGAGAGATTTTAATATATTGCATCACTGCTATGATAACTATGATGTATTAGAACTGGTATCACAGTACTATGTATTGATTGTATTTATTTTATTTAGTTCCATTTATATAATTTTCACCATTCATCAACATACAAATGAATGTCTGTTTCAACTTGACTTTTAATTTTTCCTGTTTCCAAGATTTCTGGTCTCTCCACTATTCCTCATCTTTTCAATGGGATCTTTGAAAAAATACATTTTCACCCGTTAGACTATTTATGTTCACTTCCATTTATCTCTATTTAATATATTTCAGTATCACTTCACTACTGTTACTTAAGCACATTTTTTAATATAAAAAGGAAGAAAAGTTAAATGGCTTTTATTTGGCACAACCATGCCAAGGAGCTAGATAAATTTCCAGTACATGTCCAGCATAATTCCCTGAATATGTCTTTATGCTAAAACTTCCAGTATTCTAAACAATAAAATCCATAGAGTAATTTCTACCTTAACTGGCAATTAGACTTCAGATAACCACAATCAGCTTCAAGAAAACCACAAGTCCTAAATAAGGCAATAAAAGGATCCTGAGTATCAGGAAAGTAGTTGTCAAAAAAACCTTGTACTATGGGTTAGGCATGGAATTATCCTCAGGACAGAACAAATTGATTTAGTGTATGTGTTTGACTAAAGTAAACAGTAAAAGGTAAATAGTACAAATCCAAAAGAGTCTGTGGGCAGATTAGAGAAAAACATTTCTCAAGAAGAAGCTAGAAAAACAGTAGGAGATGCAAAGGTCATTATTCATCCATCCGTTTATCCTACACGTATGTACTGTGCATTAAGTGTTAGGCACTATTCCAGGTGCTAAGGATGTAAAGAAAACAAATGAAGCTCCTGGTCTCAAGGGTCTTACTTTCTACTTGGAAAAGGCTGATGGTGATAAATAGAAAAGAAAGTGATGCTCTTTAAAAAGGATGGTCAGGGAGGTATACTCTTATAAGGTGAGATTTGAGCTTAAGGTAGTGAGGAAGGGAGATATGGCCATATAAGGAAACAAATAGTGGGGTAGAAGAGAGAGCAACAAACACAAAAGCTAACTTAGTATGTCTGAGGAACAGCAAGAAGGCCACTGTGGCTGCATCCAAGTGGGAGACAGACACTCGGTAGGAGATGGGATTCAGACAAGTCACATGTCCAGATTACACAGCACTTTATGGGCCATGTCAAGGGCTTTTGATTTTTTCAACTCAACAGGAAACCACTAGAGAGTGAAAAAAGTGCATGTGACGCGATCTAGAGTTTTATTTTTTAAATACCACTCTGGCCTCCCTCTGGGAGGACACCGGATTTTCAAAGGTGATGGACGGAAGCTTGGAGATGAGCTAAGAAGCTATTGCTGTGGTCTAAGAGTGAGCCACAGCAGTTCCGCCCAGGGTGGCAAGAGCAGCAGCAGTGGGGATCTGGTCAGATTCTGTATATATTTCTAAGGTAGTGCTCACAAGATTGGTGGAGAATAGGTTGTGCAGTGCAAGAGGAGACTTATAAACATTTTTTTCCAACATTTTAGGCCAGAGCAATTAGAAGAATGGAATTGTTATTTCCTGAGATGAGAAAAACAGAGGCCATTCGATAGAGAAAATCAGGAGTTCGTTTCAACCCCTACTAAGTTTAGAGGTCCCTTTTAGGCATCCAAGCAGAGAGGATGAATACACAGGTGATGTTCAGTATTAGAAGCAGAATTTGAGATACAAATTTGGTAGTTATCAGCATATAAACAATATTTAAATCTATAGGGTGCATAAGATTGCCCAGGAAATCAATATAAACAGAGAAGAGGTCCAATGTAAGGATGCTGAGATATTCCAACATTTCAAAATCTGGAGGAGGAGGTAGAACAAGCAAAGGAGAATTAGTGGGAGCAGTCCATGTGACAGGAAGAAAGTCAAAACATCACGAGGTCCTGGAAACCAAGAGAAGAAGTTTGTTTCAAAGAAGAAAGAATGATGAACTCTTCCACATGCTGTGGACAGGTCAAATAAGATGAAGGTCAAGACTGGAGCATTGGATCTGGCAATATCTAAATTATTGGCAGCCTCAAAATTAGCAGTCAAAGAGACTTGTAATGGAAAATAGGTTATAAGTCAAGTGGCTTGTAAATGTCAGAAAAGGCAAAGAGGATGGAAGGGATGGAAGGCAGACAGGGGAAATGTAGTTGAACAGAACTGAAAGATTATTGTTGACTATGCTGTGTGCTGTGTCTCAAAACTTATTAAGCTGTTTGTCCTAAAGAAAATATCTTATATATAAATTTGAGGGGAATAGAAAGTATTGTGTAGTCTGGATAAAGAGGGTGAACTCCAAAGCAAGGACACTTTTGCATACAAACACACACGTACACACACACACACACAGGCACACACACATGCACACACAGAATCTTCCACATCAGCCCAGGAAGGAATGCATTGTCAGTGTTTATGAGGGAGAAAAGGATCATACAGAAATTCTCAGTGTCTATTTCAAACTACAATAGTATTTTATATGTGAGTTATGTACTATTTTTTATTAATTAGATATCTTAATACTATTTTAAAAGTCTTTTCTCATTTTAGATATTTCCAGGAGTGCCAGGAAAGGGGAATATGCCAGCTGGCAGTGTTCTATAAAATCAATTACCTGGGAGAATGCAGGTAACAAATGCACTGATTCAGGTGTTACACGTCTAAAATTAAGATTACTATTTTAACAAACGTGGTTGTCTGGTTGCCCTAGCAACTAAGAATGACAGGTGACAGAAGAAAAGCAGTAGAGAACAGAAGACTAACCAGAAAAATACAGCACTTTGGGTCTGTTAGATATGAGGCACAACCTGTTCTGCCTAATTCAAGGGTCCCCAAGGTCTGCATTGTTTTACTGTAAAGTACAATTATTAATGCTTATTTTAATGGACCTGAGTCATCATGAAATGGTTAAATTAATTCAAGCCCATTCTCTTATCTACAGTATATAATACAATTTTGAAAAGATATTCATCAAAAGTAGGTAAAATAAAGAGGTTTGAGAAATTAGCTTCACTTATTTGAGACATGACCCAAAAAGAGTCATTAGATGCCAGATACAGAAGGCATTAAATAAAGCAATTAGAAATCTTTTTGTTAAGTAATTGTATTACTAATAAATCATTAATTCATAAATTAATGAATTTATTCAAAAAGCACTTATTGACTGCAGATTCATTGTTCTTGGCAAGGGGGAGAGAGATAATTATGACCCATCCTCTACCTTTTAGGAGCTAATATTTTAACAGTAGGAAAGAATCTATGTCACCCAAATTTCTCAAAAATTTTTCAAGACCAATGGAAAGTAGTTGCTAGTGTGGTAGTAATCAAGGTTCATTGTGGGGGGGGAGTGAAAGTGGCTTTCCCAATAATGAAATGCTGGAAATTACCACATATGAGATAAACCTTAAGTTTGCAAAATAAATAAAGAAACAAACAAACAAACAGGTAGACAACATTTCTGATTTCTGTAGTTGTTTCCCAAATCAAGTCTATTAAGCAAAACTGTAACATAATGCTGAGTATATTAATACATTTGCTACATTGAAATGGTCTTTTCTACCATTATAGGAGAACTGAACTCTAAAAGCTCTTTTTTCTGTATACTTCAGAAATTTGTGTAATTTGCATTGGGTATGAACTCAAGACCTATGAGGATCATAAGAGTCAGCCAGATGCTCAAGCTGAATGTCCAACTGCCTATTCATTGTTTCCACTGGATTGTCCCGTAGTATTAAACTTGAGGTGATCCCATATATCAGATCAATTTTTTACATGCAAATAATAGATATCATTTCACTCTCTTTTAAAATTTACTTTCCTTATAGTAGAGTTTAGAAAAAATATCTAATGAGGCCTTTGCTATACTTTTTGTTGTCTTCCATGTCTGGCGTGTAGTAACATTTACCACACCTCTATGCAGAGGAAAGTAACCAAACATAATCCTTTTTTATGAAAGACAACTAGGAAGAGGAGAAGGAGAGGATAGAAATGGGAGGAACTGGGAAGATGACGACTAAAAGAAGTTTCTTTAAAAGTGAAAATAGTTCGCTGTGGGTCAGATCAAAGGATACCATAATTTCAGGCAAGAACAGGATAGGAGTAGGAGAATGTCCACCCTTTTGAAATGTCTCTCATGCCTTTGAACTTAGGTTTGCTAGCATTTTTTGAGTTCCATTAAATTCTGGCAATAGTGCCATCCTTTGTGCCCTATTCCCATTCTAGAACCAGGATCAACTATATCATCTTTTCTGCTTTTCTTCCCAGCATATTAAAAAATATTAATTAAAAATAACCGAAGCATTCTAAAATAGGATGTATCCTTTTAAGAGAAAGTTCAGGTGGTGTGTGGACATGGCAGTAAAATTCTGGTTTTTGCAGTAACCTAGCTGAGCCTGTGTTTGGCAAGTTCCCTATTAATTCTACAGTGCATCCCAAACATGACATGCTAACTGCTAGTCTGTGGTCTTTTGTGACTGCTTCACATGAGCTATCTTTTGTCTTTCTCAAAGAAATTTCATTGTTATACTCATTTATCTACAGGGCCCCAAATGCAGTGATATTAGCCCACTTCACTGCTGATTTTAAGGGAACTAAGGTCTTTTCTGTGAGTGTCCATCAAGCTTCCAGTTCTAAAGGAGTCATAAAAATGGGATCCTTTGAGCTCCTGAGTAACTGGAAATTCTTCACACTATGTTATTGTTTCAGCAGCTCAAGCAAGGACTTTTATCCTTTGTCTGTTCCTTATTTCTCAAAGAACAGAAATAGAACTGCCAAAATGCCACAAGGGAAGCTATTCTCATTGTCAGGTCAAACTGTAGTCCCATTAATAATGCTAGTGGAAGTAAGAAATATCATATAATTATACCGATGATTGTTCTTGTTAGAATTTCACTCTCTTGATTTGAAATAACCATTTTTTTCCTATTACAAGTGAGTTTTAATTTACCGTTGCTTTCTTATTTTTATGGAAACTTGGAAATTGTATGCTTTCTTCCTGTCTAGTTTTATCCTTAGATAATTGATCTCAATGACAGATAAATGTATCCTCTAACTAGAAATATGTTTGAGCTCAGTTTAAGGTCTAGTTCATATTCTCCTGTATGGTTTACTCTTTAATTTCTGATTTAATAAGAGTCCTACACCCTCATAGTACAGAGAACACACAGTAAAATAAGACAAACCTCTTGCTCACCTCTCTCATGTCCTAGAGAAGGGGTTGGCAAGCATTTTCCACAAAGGGCCGGGTACTAAATATGTTAGGCTTTGTGGATGCTACAGTCTCTGTTGCAACTACACAATTTTGCCATTGTAATGTGAAAGTAGCTATGAATGATGCATATATGAATGAATGTGATTATACTCCAACAACATTTTATTAATAAAAACAGGATGTAGACTGGATTTTCCTAGAGGAATTACTTTGTCAATAGATGAGAGAACAGTTATGATGGGCTGGAAAAATCTAGGGGTAGTTATTTGCACTGGAAATCAGGACCCCACAAGAGCTCTGTGACCTACAACTAAATTAGAATTCATATAAATTTTGGTTGCAAAGTATATCTGTTTTGGTATAGACTAAGTTTTTGAAACAGATGCCTCAAAATAAAATGACTTAAATTACATGGAAATGGATGTCTTTCCCAAGCATTATGGGTTGAATTGTGTCCCCCCAAAATATATATTGAAGTTCTCATCCCCATACCAGTGAATACGATCTTATTTGGAAATAAGGTCTTTGCAGATTTAATTAGTTAAGATGAGGTCATATTGGAGTAAGGTGGGTCCTTAATCCAATATGACTATTGTCCCTATAAAAAGAGGTAAGGCCATGTGAAGACACAGACACACAGAGAGAACATCATGTGAATGTGTAAGAGGAAGGCACATTTTAGAGTGATACATCTACAAGCCAAGGAATGCATGGGGGTTATCAGAAGCTGGAAAAGGGAAGGTATGATCCTTCCTTAGAGGTTTTGAAGGCAGCATGGCCCTGTCAGTTGCTCAACAATGGACTTTGAGCCTCCAGAGCTGTGAGACAATAAATTTCTGTTGTTTTAAACCAACCAGTTTGTGTGGTACTCTCTTACTGAAGCAATGGGAAACAAATATACCCAGTGATAATTTAGTAGTGAGGCTGGCAAAAAACCAGTGAGGAACTTATATCTCTTGCCCCTTGACTCCCAATCATCTTGAACCATAGGAACCTGTAGCTCTAAGTCTATGAATAGTTCCATGAACAACACATTTGATAATATTTTAATTGCATGAAATAAAATAAATAGAACTACAAAGGAAACCAATTTATATTAAAATATAGTTATCAAAATATTAGAAAAGCAAATTCATGATATAGCTTTATACATACGTTTTTATTAATGCATTAAATAAACTACCTAGATTAAGTAGTTGGTTTAATAACTACTAAATTTCTCAATGAGAATGAGCATAAACAACATTTTGATGTATCCTCAACTATAATGTGCTATGAAAATACCTGTTATTTCTACAGATAAAAAAGGCCCAGATACTGCTAAGATTATATTGGATCATGCCTACATTGATACTTGAAAGAAGTGCTAATTTTCAGTTAAAGGTTAGTGAAAATTAAGTTGTAATTATTCCCTTCCAGGTTTGTGACCCCCTTGGATTCCATCCACAGATTCCTCAGTTCCTGGACCTCAGGTTAAGAGCCCCTCCTAGGGTGTTCTCATCCATGAGGGAACAATGCATTTCTTTACTTTTACCGCTCTTCTAACTTGATTTTGAGCATAATTGACAAGGATCTTGCATAATTACACTGTGAATACACTAAGGGTATTGGCTAACATCAGCATATATTTATTTACATAATCGTGAAATAGCTTTCTATCAACTATATTTTGGTAAGGTGCCATCAACCTATACTGAAGAATATCATAAGAAATAGCCATAGGAAACTGGTTACTCTATTCCCTGTAAAACGTGATTGCAGACAATATCCCCTAAGTTAGGCAGTGCCTGCTCAATGGAGACCCAGAAGAAGTTTATCTTTGCTATCAGTACCTCTGTGTTGCCAAGGCAACGAGATTATTTTTATATTGTGGATATTATGAATTATGTAACTTGTATTTTTTTCCCATACATGTTACTTAAAGCCAATGTGTGACCCATCTCAACTTGGATAGCAAATTTATCTTGTGCTTTGTGTACTCTCCTCCCCCACAGATCCAATTTTTTTTCTATATTCTTATGCTTTTTTTCTTTGCCCAAATTCACTCAACTTTATAAATTCTTTTATATTTTGTTGTCTGGATCTTCACATATGGCTTCAAATTCTTATTTTGAAACAGGGTGAAAGGTAAATACATATTTTCTCTTACTATTTCATTAATGCAGTAATAAATTCTTGTAATAAGTTATATGTTATGATTGTGTCAATAACATAATTGGTAGTTACCTACAACTAGATATCACTGATGCCTCTGTTATTACATATGTTTTCTTTTTTAATTTATAACTTTGTATTTTGGGTTTCTTATTCCAGGTAAATTGTTTATGTCTCATGAGTTTACCATAGCAAATGTGAAAGGAGGCAATAGGATTTTGAATATTAAATTTTTATCAAGGACTTAATGCAGGCTTGAAGGCTTGATTATATTGGATGAACACATGGTTTAAACAATACAATGAGTTTCCACTTAACAGAGAATAAAACATTTGAAAGCAAGAGAATTAGACACGAAAATTATATATAATTGGAAAAAGAAAGCACAAGTCACTGTCAAACAGGAAAATGATGTGGAATATTATAGTAAATTTTTCTGAAATTGGCGTCTAAATTATTAAACAAACAAGTGTTTTCCTGACTTTGTTATTTATTTATTTTTCATATTTCTCTATGGAAGATACATATGGTACAACTAAAACACTAAGACTTTTTTTTTGCGTAGAACCGATATATTCCCTATTAGATATTAAATAATTTTTCAGTAGGCTCGCAATATTTTTCTTTTCTAGAATGTTTAATTCTATGTCTTATTCAATCTATATTGTCAGCAATACTGAGAGCAGCCTAACATTCACAAGACGTAAATAAGAATAGCAACTCATGCCCTAACTAAAGCTCAGTTAATTACAGTCATATGTTGCTTAACGATGGGGATATGTTCTGAGAAATGTGGTGATTTTGTCATTGTGCAAGCATCATAGAGTGTACTTACACGAACCTAGATACTATAGCCTACTACAAACCTAAGGTACATGGCATAGCCTATTGCTCTTAGGCTACAGTGCTGTTTAGCATATTACTATACTAAATACTGTAGGTTATTATAAGACAATGGTAAGTATTTGTGTATCTAAACATATCCAAATAGAAAAGGTGCAGCAAAAATATGGTATTTTAATCTTATGGGACCACCATTGTGTACGTGGTCCATCATTGACCAAAATGTCATTATGTGGCACATAACTGTAATATTTATTTGGATAGCCTCACCATCAGTTTGTATATATAACTTTAAAACCAACACTAGTCTAAAAATAAATTAAAATATGTTGGACATATAAACTTGAATATAATGTTATTGACTAAATTTTTCACTTTTTCTCTTATTGCTATTATTCATTGGGGGTCTTCAAGCAATCATTTCATGGGAAATACAACCAACTTACTCTTTCATGGAAGTATCTTTCCTTGAGTAAAGATATATGACATAAACAAGAAAATCCTTGTAATGTCCTTCTATCCTGATTCACTGCTCTTAAGTAATGCAAAAATTATTTTTGGTAAACTCCTTAAAGGCAGCATTATACTACTTTGCATGCTGTCGTAGCACATACCACAGCAGTTTGCATACCCTAGGTACTAAGATATATAAGAACTTCTAGGCTTCTGAAAGAAAACCGTCCTCTAGCAGTTCCATCTTTATTGAATCAATAGCTATTAATTAAGCACTTTCTATGTGTCAGATATAAGAGATACCATTTGATGTGACAGGTGAGGATCCTGTTATGATAGGATTTAGATTCTTTGTGGCAAAGGAACACTAAAAATAATCTTAAGGTATGTGCTATGAGAAAGAAAAGGGGGTCTACCTTATTTTATTTTCTCAAGACAGCTTAGTTATAGCAAGTGACTAGGGGGAAAAACCTAAATAAAATAAAGATTAAACTCAAAGTCCAAAGGACAGTTTACAATGACAAAAAGAGGCAATGTAAAATATTGAAAGAATAGCTTGAAAATATGGAAAGCATAAATATATTCTGTCTAATATGTTTCATATTCTTTGATTAATCCTGGATCTTTTGCATTATCAAAAATACTACATAGTTACATAATTTCCAGGAAAAGATGATATACTTTATGAGCAGTCAATAGTAATGGTGAGAACTTTATGAATTAATGATAAGACCAAAAAAATGATGAACTGATGAATATACTATCACTCACTTTTTAATTTTAGGATGAAACTTTATATATGATTCAAACTGAAATAAGTTCCAGATATTTAGAAAAATGTAATAAATGTCTTTTCCCCTTCTAATAGTATTGCTATTTCCCTACAAATCCGTATACAGATCCAGAAAATTTTAAATATCTTCACAATACAAAATACAATATCGACAAACTCAAATTTCCAGTAACAAGTAAACTAGTAAGTAGTAGAAAAATGTCATTCTTGTTCTCACCAAACCTTACACCCAGCTCCAGAAAGCAGTAACAATTTAATCACTGGGCTATTTCAATGACACTGAAAAAGAAGTAATGAAATCGTTCTACTTCTTCATAATTCAATAATGTAATGCATACCAGAGGAGCTTACATAGATTTCACACATTTAAAGTTACCTTTTATTTTTATTAAAGGTATTTTATATATCACCAGAGGGAGAAGCTAAATAGCTCTGATAGCATTATAACTGACTGAAAGCCTGAACTAAGCCAGGAAAAAAAAAGCAAATTTCAAACTCTATCTTGTATTCTAATAGGATCAGTTAGCAAGTTTAAATTCTCTCCTCTCCTCTTCTCATTGTGCTTTCAAGTTACAAACAAGATCTAAAATCATAAGTAAAGGCAGGAAGAATATTATTTTCAGATTCTCTGATGCTGGAGAAAATATATACAATGGATTATATGAAAAAATGACCTTTATCTGCCAAAGAAATCTGAATGTATTTCATACACATTTTTGAATAGTCTACAAGAAAGCAAATTATGGGAGATAAAGTTGTTTAAACAAAAGTTAAATGAGACAAAATGTCACTTGATTTAAAATGTAATGCTACAGAAATAAATTTATGCAACATAACCTGTTATAAAAATGCATAAAGGATCCTTTTTTATGTTTCTCTCTTTCTATGACTATTATTAAGAAGCATATAGTAAGTACTGCTTGCTGTACCACAAGATACCCCAGTATCATCGTATATAAGACCTTCAGATTTAACCTGACCTCCTCAGAATGGATATCCACACTACAGTATGTTAGGAGACCTTTTTGATACCACTTTGATAATTCTTTGCAAACCTCCATTAGAAACA